>JANVCC010000174.1:3636371-3854085 GCA_025345505.1 Todiramphus chloris collaris
CTCGGCTCGGCTCGGCTCGGCTCGGCTCGGCTCGGCTCGGCTCGGCTTCTTTCCTCCCACCCGGGCGAGCGTTCGGAGGCTGCCCCCGCTCTCCCCCCCCCCCCCCAAGCCGCACACGGCCTCGCACTCCTGGCAGGCTCCAACTCCTTCCTCTAGCGCTGTCCGGACCCCAGGAGCCTCCCGCCGGGGCAGTTCCGGTGTTAAGGGGCAACCGCGGGGCAAAGAAAAGCGCTTGAATGAAACCGAGACCCGGGGCGGCTGCCAGAAATCCTCCGGCTTTGACTTTTGTTGCCGCCTAAGCGCGTGGCTCTTCCAGAGCCGAGTGCGGCAGCTGAAAGATCCCGGCGGACGCGACAGCAGCTCCTCTGTTCGTGCTTCCACAGCCCCGAGAGCCTGGGGGGCCTGCGCTGTTGGGTGTCCGCTCCCCGTGTCAGGGACAGAACCGGGACAATTCGCTGTGCCCACAACAGGCGGTACATTCTCATCCCCCCAGCCCCACATCCCCTGACTTCGCTGCTCGGCAATCCCCTCTCACTCCATACACGGGTAGTTTTCCAACACCCAGAAAGGAACTGCTGAAATTTCCACTGGGAGGTCTTGGCTCTTCCCATCTTCTTCCCAAACATGCTCCATTTCCATACTTCACACCCCTGGAATTCCCATTCACCCTGCCAGCGTGAGCCGCCCATTCCACGATTTTGTTTTCAGAAGAATATGATTCAAGCAATTGCTTTTTTTTTTTTTTTCCTGAAAAGCAGTTTCCTGGCTATTTTTCAGTTTGCTCAGCACTAGGGGGCAGCCAAATGTTGCATCGGGTCCGCCGAGCTGGGCCGTTGAGCGAAGAACCGGAGAAGATGGGTTTGGATGAAGTGAATTGGGTCTGACACCCTGGATCAATCTCATCTCCATAACCTTGTAAGCTTCCATAAGTAAAATATATCCTTAGAAAGCAGGCGGCAGAGAGATGGAACTCTGGAAGTGTTCGGGAAACTTAACAGAATATAATTCCAGCTCCACTTCAGGGAGGCAACAGCAGAGAGAGAGACTGTGTAGGACTTAGGTCTCTAAAAAGAATGCCAATAAAGAATTTTTACAAGATGCAGAGGATCCTGCCTGCAAATAAAACCCTAAAATTACTGAACAATATTATCCAAGTGAGTAAAGAGCAAAAACCAAATTGGAAAAATCCCTGCTTTTTCTACAAAAAATGAAAAATCTTTGGAAGAAAATAGCATCTGATAGGATGTTTACAAATGAGCTCTTCCTTAAGATGCCCACGGTTATTTAATGCAAGCATTCCCAGAAACCTTGCTCCAAATGACAAAAGCTCCAGATATGCCTCTAATAGGATTGTACTCTGGAATTAACAACTCCAAACACTAAGCTTGCAAATTACTGAGGTCGGAAGAATTTAGGATATGTATATTCCAAAAGCAAGAACCAAAATAACCATCTCCTGCTGTGTTTATCCCAGGGAAAAAAAAAATTAAAAATACATGCAATAGAGCAGAAATCTGGGACACGAAAACCCAAGGTAATTGCACGCTGGTCCCATTGGAACGCAGTGATGAAGTAGAGCAGCACTTTGCAGTCTTGTAAGACTCCAACTCCACGTCTCCATGGAAGCAAAATACCAACTTTCACTTGCACCTCCAAATAAAGCCAAGCAGCTTCTCCTTTTATGTACCACAAACATAATAAAAAATATATATATATCATAATGGAATTGAAAGATTCTTTGGCTAAGGCACAGACTGTTTCCTCCAGAAGATTCAAAACCAGGGTCCGCCTGAGCTTGAGCTGCTGCCATCAATGGTACAAGGGATTTTCCTCACATTTAGTGCAGGGCCAGGAAAAAACAAATAAATTAAAAAAGCAGGTTGTTAGCCAGCCTAACACTCCCCATTTTAACTCCTGCAGAGAGGGATACGGCTTGATACTTGTCCTGGAAATGCCCAGGTAAAGGCAGGACCACGCACCACCGAGAGCACCGTATTTTAATACCCAGATACTCCTACAGTAACACAGAGTTGTTGCCTTAGAAGCCGTTTCCACCTTCCCCCCAGGCCAGCTCCCCGGCCGTTGCACTGCACGCTGCCCCTTCTTTACTGCTGCCTGGACAGGCCAGGATCGATCGATTGATGACTGATTGATTGATTGATAGATTATTACAAGGTACTCTGCATGTCTGGGGAATTGCTGCAAGTACTGGGTAAAGCTTTTGTTGCACTGTGCACTCCCACAAAGGCTTGTGGGAGTCAAAGGAATGTCATTTTCCCCATTATTGCCAAAAAGAGAGGCCCGTTCTTGTGACAGAGGAAATGCCTGTGCTTATGATGGAGGAAAAAACCCCACAGTCATCAATGGGTCAGCAGATGTTTTGCTTGATGTCACATAAAATGAAATGGGGAATACTCCCATTTTCTTTTCCGGACACAAAGATGCATCCAAATAAAACTTAATCCACTGAAAATTAAGGAGAAACTCTGAGATATTGTTTCCCATATACCATGCATGGAAAGGAAAAAAAAAAAAAATCCCAATAATCCTTGAGAGAATTACAGAATTTCCTCCATCAGGATTTAAATTCTTGTTCTACATACTTCACTCCTGTCTATCCTCTGCCCAGCACACTGCTGCGATGCAGTCCACAGAGACAGATGCATGAAGATGTGAGATGACTACAAATAAGGGCTCTACGGTACCTACTGGGTGCTGGTCTAGCAGGTCGATACCCACAGAGGTGTGTCGCTGAAGACAGGCACACACAAAACTGCAGATGAAATTCAGTGCTCAGTCTCCTCAGGCTTACGTCAGCGTTACCACGATGAGCACTGCTAGCTGCACACAAAGTGAAGGAGCTTGCATTGGTAAACAGAGATGGGTTTAGGAGCCAAGGTCAAAGAGGGATCGTTTCTATTCAAAAGCAAAGACGCCCGCCTGCCACAATTAACGAGCTTGCCCCAGGGAGCTTCACACAGAGTCTCACATCTGGCTTCCTATTCCTGAAAGACCAAGTGCTCACCCTGAGCAGCGTGCCTCTTCTCCCCTGATGCAGGAGGCGTAGATCACACGTGCTGTGACCTCCTGCTGGTAAGAGTATTTTAGGCTGGACCAGATGATCTCTCCAGCCCGAGCCTTGTGGTTTTTTTACACTTACACACAGTGCCATGACCAAGTTCAGCAGCAGAACAGCTTGCCCAGAGAGGCTGTGCAGTCTCTGTTCCTGGAGGCTTTCAAGGATGCAGCCCTGAAGAACCTGGAGGGATCTCACGGCTGGCCCTGCCTTGAACGGGAGGCTGAACGAGAAGACCTCCCCAGGTCCCTTCTAACCTGAGTTATGCTGTGATCCTATAGTCTATACCTCTATTAAACAAAAATCAAGTGTTAGAGAATAAATCTCTTTTAATTTTCCCATTAACATTGTCATCATTTCACAGCAGGCAATGAAACACCAAAATGACCAGTCTTTGGACACATTTGCTCACTTTGAGTCAAAAAAGATCTGTAACCATTAAATATTTGTGATGTTTTCATTTCTTTTCATTATTCTCTTAATTTATTAAGGTCAACGCTAAGGTGGTACAGGCTCATTATTTACACATTTGATTTTCACATCTGGCAATTCACAACAAGATGAAGAACAAAACAGTAACACTGGCTGACAGAAGCTGACAGAGACACGGAATCAGCACCACTCCAATGGTCCTCTGCGGAACTGGCCGGGGGAAAGACCGACCCGAAACCTACAGAAGACCTTTGACCCAAATTTCCTCTGTGTTTAAATTTACTGCTTTTAAACCACTAGATACAATTCATCTTAATGTTCTTAAAAACTGATTGCCTTTTCTTGGAGCAATCAACTGAGATTTAAAAAAATAAAATAAAATTAAAATGATGACATCATCCTTCAGTATCAAGGTGTGACAGCATCTTCCTGTTACTGCGATGCTAGATGTTGTCAGGCTGCTTAAATCAAGTACAGAGGCAAGTTAATAAAAAGAAAACATTGCTCAATGTAGAGTCAGCTGCATGTGAGAAAGACAACAGCAAAGTAAGGACAACGAACAAAGAAAAGGTATTTCTGCCTGAGGAAAGATAAACCTTCCATTTCTCACCACTCTCAGATTATTGAAGGGATTATGATTAGCACAAACACTGCATTTGATTAAGGATTCCTTATACTTTCTATATTTACCCTCTACTAGAACGTTTATACTTCACAAACTACTTTCACAAAGAGAAGCCTATGTATGGGCCGTTCACCAGTGATAAACATTTACACGAACAGATACCATGTGAGACTTGTATTTTAATAGCAATACCCCCTTTACAGAAGAGCTGTTCCCCTACTTTTGCTTTAGGTGCTCAGTTGAAGTGAGACGAAGTCATTTTCTGTTACAGCAACTACATAGGAACACCACTAAATAAAAACTAGCTCGCTGAATAAATACCCCTCAGGTGGCAACACTGACTCAATTTTGTGCACATATTAAAGTTCAAGTAATGACCAGCCTAAATTTGTGTTAAAAAACCCAAACCAACTTAAAAAAAACCCCAAACCACCCCCCCCCACCAAAACAACAACCCAACAACCGCTGCTTTCAGAGACGAAACACAAGGGGAGCTACAGTTGTCTGTGAAGACAAGAACAGATACACCATATGAACGGGACAATTGCTCAGCACTAAGGCACAATAGAATTGGTACTAGGATATGGCTAAAACCCTACTGACTACGGCTCACCAGGAGCGTTCCTACGCTCCAAGCGCGCGGCTACAATGTGAGCTCTGTGTTGGAGACGCTGTTACCTTAGTGCGGCTGCACGCGGCATTCCTAAGAGGGGGGATTCGGGAGAGAAGTGATGGTGCTCAGTTACACTGTTCTTCAAACTAAGGATCGGTTCACACGTGCACAACGAAACGGGATTTTCATACTAAACTTGTCCCTTTAGCATCACTCGTTGTAGGAACTACCCGTAGGAGAGTTCTAAAGGGAGCAGAGCGGGTTTAGTTGGTGTAGGGTGTCAGCGGTCACTCAGGCTGACCAGAAAACCCCTGTGGCTTTGGGCAGTGGCCAGCCAGGGTCCCAGAATTTGTGAAGAGCGCAAGACACGACACAAAACCCACCTACGTCCCGAGATTTAGATGGGCTTTGTATCAACCACACACTGAGCTATGGGGTTTGTGGTTCCACTGGTCTGTTCTCCCAGACTTTAAGGGACGTTCCCCCTCAGGATAAAACCGAAGCATGGGTCTAAGAGCACAGGGACCGAGGCAGAGGCTTGAACAAGGGTGTTCTGGAGTCTTCTCACACAGGCCTTCCGTAAGCTCTGTCGCTTGTGTTTTAAAAAACACCATTTTCCTGGCACTTGTGCCATCATTTAATGCCATCATTTAATCATTTAACCTTTGCCATCATTTACATCATCCGCTGGGGTCCCGTTGCATTCGGTTACCATGTGCAGCTCAGGCTGAAAAGCCTCCTTAGAAGTAAGAAGAGCTCCAAATACGGAGGGAAACCCAAATCCTGGAAGTTTGGGAGAAGCGAACCCAAGAAACCCAACGCTTCGCACGAGGCCCTGGGCAAAACCGCTGCGAGAACACCTCGGAAAACCTCTCCTCCTGCCCTGAAAGCGCCGGGAAGCCGGGAGTCGGGCTCAGCTGCGAGAAGCGGTCTGGCAAGAGGAGCGGGGCCCGGGACGGGCTCCCGAGCGCGTCGAGCTCCCCGGTTTTAGGCGCGGCGCGGGGCGGCGGGTCCCGGCGCCCCGGCGAGAGCCGGGCTCATGAGGTTCTCGGTGATGTAGGCCACCAGGAGGCAGATGAAGACGAGCATGACGCAGATGGAACCCCCCACGGCCGTCATGGCGACGACGATGTCCCGCATGGCGGCCGGCTCCACGCGGAACTCCACGCACTGCGCGGGCGGCGCGGGGCGCGGCGGCGCGTAGCGGGGCTGCAGGCAGAGGCGGTAGCGCACGCTGCCGTGCGCCTCGGGCAGGAGGTAGTCGCGGCAGGCGGCGCCCAGCTCCACGCTGTCGCAGGGGAAGCGCGTGTAGGTGCCGTCCCAGGAGCAGTTGAGCGCGAAGCCGCGGAGGCCGGCGGGCGGGCGCGGCGGGGCCCACTGCAGCAGGACGCTGCCGTTGCGCAGCACGTTGGCCACCAGCGCGCCGCCGGGAGAGCGGTGGGCGCGGCAGGAGCGCGCCGAGCACTGGAAGCCGCGGGCCGGCGGGCGGAAGCAGAGCCGCCCGCCCGCCGCACCCCCTTCGCCCCCCACCTTGTAGGGGCACCACGGCGGCTCCTCCGCCGCCGCCTCCTCGGCCCGCCCCGGCGACGCGGACGGTGCCGGCTCCGCGGTGCCCGCGGGCGGCTCTCTCAGGGCGGGCGCCGGCGCCCCGAAGCAGAGCAGGGCGAGGACGGGCGGCAGCAGGCTGGGCATCCCGGCGGCCCCGGCATGGAGCCGAGCGGCGGTGCCGGCGGAGCGGCTGCGGCGCCCCGTGCGCGCCGGTTATAAACGCGGGCTCCGCAGCCGCTCCGCCGGCCGCCAATGGAGAGGCGGCTCCGCCGTTAACTCTCGCTGGGCTGCGCGGCACCCGCCGCGCTGGGCAGCGCACGCAGGACGCGCAGCCGCTCCGGACCGGAGGCCAGCGGAGCCCCGGCCCGCCCTGCCTGGCGTGCGGGGGGAGCCGTGGCCCCCGGACCGGGCTTTCTCGGGTGCCCCGAACGCCGCGCCTTCGGAAAGAGGCGGCCGGGGGTCTGCTCGGCCCCCTCCGCCGCAGCCCCGGGGTTTTCGTGCCCGTCCGGCATCGCTCCTGGGTGCCCCGCGCAGGCTCCCGGGGGAGCTGCAGCCCCAGGGTTCAAGGATTCAGAGGCTGCTCGCTGCTGCCGGGTGTCAGCGGTCGGGAGGGTCCAGCTAAACCAGCAGAGAGTCGGTCCCTCTGCCACCGGGCTCTTAAAACCAGCAGAGTGTTGATCCCGGGCAGAGGGTTACAGAGCCGCCCTTCACCTGAAGCAGACCTCGTTCAAAGAAAAGAGGGGTTACAGGCGTTCTTTTTAACGTTTGTTTTTGGTTTGTTGTTTGGGTAGTTTGTTTTTTTTTTCATACCTAGGCTACTTTAACTCATGGGGACCAGAAATTCAGAGAAACTCATCAAAGATGTAATACAGAGAGAAAGAGAACCAGTCCCCCACCTCAGGTAGTAGCAGGGATAAAGCAGTGGGTCTTCAGTGCACAACGACCCTGGGAGACCAAAGGATAAAGATGTTCCTCTTACTGCTAACATCTGCCCTTTCCCCCCTCTCGGTAGCAGGACCAACCCCCAATCCATCCATTTGTTCTGGAACCAGCCCCGTGTTTTGCAGCCCAGAAGAAGGCTGGAGGAGACAGCAGGACTCCATCCTAGCATTACACCACAGCGCTTTCTGAACACCCTTAAAAGACTTCCACTATAGACTTATCTTTTGCTGCCACATTTGGACCTCTCATGAAACACTTAAAATACATACTTAACCTAAGCCCTGTTCAAAGACTCTTTGAACAGTTAAATTGGTAAAAGCTGCTTTCTGAGCTGCAGACTTCATTCCACACTAAAAATGGTATGTGTGTGTGTGTGTGTGTTTTGATCGGGTTTTACACGGTGTCCTGGTCTGGTTTTTACAGCAGAGCATAAGCATTTGTCTATATTTAACATGTAAATTAGAACAATCATCACGTGAGGTAGTTAAAACTCCCAGAAGCATTCTTAAACCTACTGGTTTGCTTTTCCTTCACTGTGTTACTGGTTTTGGAAATACAAGATCTACAGATTACTGTGTAGGTTTTCTTTAAAAGCGTTTATTGTCTTATATAAGTTTAAAGTAACAAAAATAAGATTCTGAAGCCTATTTTTATTTCATAGCCTAAAAAACCAAACCCAAAACCTACACCTTGAACTTCACTGAAGGTGTTACTGGATCATACACGAAGTATAATTTGCAGCAATGTGGAAATTGTTTAAATAGTTTTGTTCTGATGCACTGAACATCGACATGACCAAATGGTCTCACATCAGGACACCTGCTCCTGTCTGAAAGATCTCCTTAAAGAATTTCCTTAAAGAATGTAAAGATTTCCTTAAAAACCCACATACTTCAAACATAATTTAACACTACCAAGTATTACCCCATAAGTTAACTGCACACGTAGGTTTTAATCGAAGTTAATGCTGGGGGAGAGGAGGATGTCTGCTGGCCTATAGATAGTTGCTAGAAATCTCTTTTGATACCAAGGGGTGTCATTAGCAACCAATGGAAAAATAGGATCAGCATAGGAAAGGAAGGGGGAGGTGCAGTGATGGCTGCTCTCCTCAGAAAACACTCCGTTATCACAGAACAGGAGGTGCTGTGCTGCTGAAGGCACTTCTTGGCGGCCAAGGCAAAACTTACCTGCAGAAATTCCAGCTAGGATGCAAAACTGAAGATCTGACAGCCCTTCCTGAGAAACGTGTCATGGTTGGAGCCAAACCCAGCAAGTTTTGCCTCCTTAAACTTTGTGCGCTTCTCCCAGCTACTATTAAGAGCAGATTGCACTCCGGAGCTGTCACTGTTTCAGTGATCAGGGAAGAGCTCTGGCACCAGCCTCTGACGTTGCTTATGATTTGCAACGCCCTTTGAGTTCTGCTGGGAGATCCAACAGAAGGGTCTGGCATTTGGTACAGGAAAGGCAAACACTTGGTCTGGGGATATGCAGACAGTTCACACCTACAGTACACAAGGGTTTAGGGCATTTTCTGCTCCAGCTGCCTCAGAGAAAACATCTCGTTAAACTACTATTAGATTGTCACATTTTAACCCCCAAAAAAATACCAGGTAAGTGAATGAGCCTAATAATCCTAAACAGGTTTCGAAGTAAGCAGTGGATTACAGAGAAAGAGGCTTCATTAAACAGAGGTTTCATTTAGCTAATCAATAGGCATAGCTTTTCCTCAGCCAGGCCTTTGTTTACAAGGGCGCAAAACGCACTATTAATTCTCACCATCTGTCTGAAGATGTGGCCAAACCACTTCATACTTTGACATCGTGTGAACCCTGAAAATATATTTGTTTGCAGCAATCTACTCCATGTCGTTTTGCTGGAGTCCAAAGGAAAATAAAGAGCAACCCATCACAACCCTCCCCACGACTGTACCAACGCTACAGGTTAACTACAGCTTACCCTGCGCCGTGTCCTTTGGCCTCGTGCTGTGTCTCTAAGCAAGAGACAATCATTTATGGAAAAAACAAGCAAAACCACATGCTTTGGCTTGGTCAGTCTGCCAGCGCTGGCTTCATGTGAATACTTTGTCTCATTGTTTACTCTCTTAGTAATCCAGCTGTTTCCTAAGACCTTCTTCTGTGCCCCAGTCTGCAACAAAACTCAGCCTGGACTTCTCATGCTCATTGTTTCAAGAGTCTGCCACTCGGGCAAACACCACTAGCTGCTTTAAGCAGTGAAGCCCCAGGCAGCATATTAAAACTGGTAGCATCCCTTCCTGCTCTCTAGGCCTTCAGACCCAGCAGCACAGGTTTTCTGCTTTTCTAGTTCTCCTCCACTGGGCTTATCATCTCCTGTTAAGAGGAAATGGTGAACCAGTATTAAGATGGGGACAACTTGCTATAGGCCAGACAGGGAAGCACCAACCACCCACAGCTAACAGTTTTTGCAGCGCTGTGCTAATTTTAGTCTTGGATACAGCCAGGGCAGACGATCCTAGAGCAGAGATGCTTTGCTCTGCTAAGGGCAGCGTGTGACATATGGTTGCTAAAGCATCCTCCTAGCAGGGAGCTTTACATTTAGGGCTGAGTTGCTACGGTTCCCTCCAAGTCATAACTTTGAGGATTACTCATCCTAGACATGCAAAAGCAGAGAATGTGCCTCCTAATTTAGCCAGCTCCTGCAGCCTCTCTGAATCAGCATGCAGCCTCACCCCCACCGGCTTCTATTTCCAGCCCTTGATTCACTTCCAGTGAGGTCTGAACTTACACACTCTGACACTCACAGGCTAAGAGAAGCATGGAAGAGGAGTGAATGAAATTCAGCTGTACTACCTCTCTCTCTGGGGTACCTTGGGCATGCAGGTTTGAGGCTCATGCCACAGCCCGTGTTGGTCATTGATCCTGCACTGACCTGTGAAACGATGGCATCTCACCAGCCCTGCTGGGAACTGGAGGCATTTTTGATCAGGATGCATCTGAACCGGGAACTGCAACTCCAGCTGATCTATTCTGAATGTGCTATTTATAGCAGACCGTGGAGGCTGAGCAGTACTGCATCAGACAGCAAGGTTGGTAATATAAAGCACCAACGCAGCATTAACCCTTTCCAGTCACTCTGGGTTTCTTAAACCCTGCTATAATTTCGCAGTGAGCTCTTTAGTGGACCCCATGAGCAGCTATGGCACGTAGCTGACAGACCTTTTCCTAGGCTCCCTGGAACTGGAGAAAGCTGGGAGAAAAAGCAAAGCAGTATACAGAGAACACTCTGCAGATTGAATGCTCCTTTCCAGTCTCTCCTCAAGTGGTGGGCTGCAGCTGAACTGTCCTGACAGCTCTACACTGACTGTGGCTGGGGTGCTCTGCCTTTGACTGTAACTTAGCTGAGATGAGGTGCCTAGGAAGGAGAGCCAGTCTGTTATATACACACGTGCACACACACCCTGGCTGGCACATGGTCGTTTCCATAGGTGCTCACAGTCAGCTGCCACCCCTGTGTAACTCCAAACAAAAAAGCAGGCTAACTTCCTCTCTACCTTACTCTGACAGGAGCAAAGGATGGTTTAAGGAAACACTACTGAGCAAAATATTTTATGAAGATGGATTCCTTTGTATTAGCAATCAGTTGAGTAAGTCCAGGGACCAGTCCAAGCACCCCTCTGCTGCCTAGAGGGTTAAAAAAAAGATAAGAAAAACTCTCCAGCTTGGAAGGGGATAGGGAAAACAAGAGTGAAGAACACAATGAATCAAAAAGTGCTTCTAAGAGAAGCAGCAGGATAAAATCATTCCTACAGTCTGAGAGCACTTCCATGCTATTGACCAGAGAGGCAGCAATGGCCCCACACACAGATGTAACGCACATCTGCAAGCACCCTGCTCAGTGCCTGTGAAGACAGTTATCTCCTCCGGCCTTTGTCTGTTCTGGGCAGTGTTTAGTACAGAAGCCAGTTCCCAGGAGGAGTTCCCATCCCCTCATTCCTACTGTATTCCATTTTTCTTCAGAGTCTTTCAGTAGTAGTCATCCTTCTTGCCATCTGCTCTCTGTACGCCCGCACGGTCCTTCTGGTCTTGGACAAGTTCCAGGTCATCGTTGTCATCCACCTCACCTCCGTGATCCTCCTGGGTGCAGAACAAACAGCCAGGAAGGGAGGGATTAAAACAAAAAAAAGATGTTATCAAGGTCTGGAAGAGGGGACCCTAACTAGCAGCACACCCTGATGCTTCTGAGTACAGCTGTTCTGCCTTACCAGCCCAGCCTGGGAAAAAAAGAGAATCAGGAAAGCAGGGAAGGATCCATCTTTACCGAGGACCTTGAGGTGTCATTAGCAAGCCACAGAGGTAAGAAGCCTGTGTGGCCATGATCAGCCTGCTCATTTTAAGCACATTTAATATTCTGGCCTTACGATGCAATTTTAGCACCTCAGCCTGTTGCTGCACAAGGAGAGGAAGATATCCCACATCCACCACGCTTCACGCTGTGACAAATCTCACCCATGATGTGCAGCAGCCAGCACAGCCTCCACTGGCACCTCTAGGTCCAACTACCCAGTGTACAAGCCAGGTCCTACACGTAGGGTAAGGATAGCTCCTGACATCTTTGGTGGCCTCCAATTTTTCCCAAAGGAATGCCAACTTGTCACTGACTCCAGTAGTTCTGGGGCTCCGAGACAGAGCAGAAATACCTGTTTTCAGCCAAATACAGGTGCAGTTGCTTCCTGGTGACTGTGGCCCAACCAGTGCACCACCTCCTACACATGCCTCAGGAGTGGGATGTCACATTCTTCTGCCACCCATACTCTAGTTCAACTTGCTGGGTATAACCCAAAGAC
Organism: Todiramphus chloris collaris; assembly: GCA_025345505.1. Lineage (NCBI taxonomy): Eukaryota > Metazoa > Chordata > Aves > Coraciiformes > Alcedinidae > Todiramphus > Todiramphus chloris. The sequence continues at coordinate 3,648,430 of JANVCC010000174.1, forward strand.
CCTTCTTGAAGCACAGCTTTAGTTCTCCTCAGCTCTTCCACAGGCACAGGTCCCAGCAGGACCTGTGCAGCAGCAGACTACAGGGCTCCCAGGGAATTTCTCACCACAGGAATAAACCCAAGGTGATGCTCAGAGAAACACATATCCATCCTGCCCAGCTGCACCAGCACAGCTTGTGATTTTGGTAAGCACCTCACAGCTCAATGCTGCATGTTGATGCAGAGAGGAATGAGGAGCGGAGACAGAGCATAAAGGCTACTCTGAACACCTGAAAAAGAAAAGGGAGTAGAGGTAAGCAGGCTCCAGGTTTGTCCTGGAAACCCACCTCACTGAGCAGGCAGAGACAAAAACTGAAGTCAGTGCTCACATCTGGTTTCCTAAAAGCTGAGCCACTCAGCTCCCAACATACCCAGGTAACAATCACACCAGAGAGGGAAAGAGGAAGAACCTTGGTGTCGTACAATTTCTTGCTCCTGGTCTTCTTGGTAGTCATCCATTGGGTCTTCCCTGGGCTTGGCAGGTCTTCCAGCATCCTGAAAAATACAGGAAGTCAGACACTGTTGACAGTGCCCCAGCCTGCTTCCATTCCCTGCCAGGGATGCATTAGAGTCCCAGTCTGGAAGACTGGGCGACAGATCAGGAACTGGGGGCACCAGAGGGACAGTGAGGCAACCCAAACTCCTTTTGTACTTTCTCTATCCAGTCTTCCCAGCTGCTGGCAGCAGCAGCCCAGCTCCTTCCACTGTGGAGAGAGAGGCCCCTCCTGCAGCAGGAAGGTCCCAGGGCCCCTGCACATGCTGCTCTTGCAGCAAGCCCGAGAACTCCAAGGAATCTACAAGTTATTTAGGGTAAAGCCTCAACACAGTCCTATCTGAAAGTCAGGTATTTACATCACTAATTCTTTCCACGTCTTCACTAATCTTAAGGAGGTGTTGCTCTGTTGGTGCCAGCATCTTCCTTCTTATTTGATTTCATTGGCCTGGATTTCTTTCTTTTTTTTTTTTTTTTTTTTTTTTAAAACCTTGCTATTAATCGTGATTTCAGAGCCTGACAGATAAAACACTCCTTCTTAAAACAAGCAACACTCAGCTGCTTGTCAAAACAAGCTAACATTTCCCTGATGCAGAGTCTGGCTTCAGACAGCAAGAAGCACTTTGCAAAAATAAATGGATTCCATCTGCAAGAAGGCAGACAAGGCAGCAGAGCTCCCACGTGTTGTCACTGCTGCCAGGAGCCTGCTGCACACCCGTGCCAGCAACAGCAATGGCTGCACTGACCACAGCCTGAGCACCATCTCTGGGTTTGGTCTCTCAGGCTCTCAAACGGGTTCAGACCTCTGCAGTCAACTGTGGAGTGAGGCATCTTCTAGTCAGTGCCTGCCCAGCCACGTGTGTGCTGCAAACACCATGGCTGTCTCCAGCAGGCAGAAAGAACGGGGCCAGCACAGGTTCTGGTACTGACCAACCCTCCCATTCTCACTCAGAGAGGCTTCTCCTGCCTGCCATATCCTTGGGATTAAGGATCTGTCCAGGAACATGTTTTCCTTTTGAGTCCTTAAGCTCTCTGCCTCCCCCCATTCATAGCTGGGGATCTCTCCCTGGCCCTTTGTGTCAGTCACCTTCAGTGGCTTCTCCTTGGACTCTTCTTTCATGCTGGGCTCGTTGAACTTCTCCACATCTCCCACCTTCTCTTCAAAGTCAGGTCTCTCCAGCTCAGCTTCCTCAAACTCATCCTCACCCTGGTTATTGGGATCCTGGGCAGGATCTGCAGCATCATCGGGCATCTAGACCAGAAAAGCCTCTCGTGAATGCCAGGCAGGATATTCCCTTGGGGGACAGGAGGCTTGCTGCCTTCACCAGCAAGCAGGAAGTGCTGGCTTGTAGCACATCAGTCACACCTCTCCAAGCATGTCAGCAACTCGAAACCCAGAAACCCCAGTTTCCATTATCCCTCTGAATCCCTCCCAGACCCAAGGAGTTTGGAGTTGCATATTACAGAAACTTCTGGGAAATCTCCACCTTAAATGGGACAGCTGGACTCTTCCTGGAGCTAGGGTTGCCTCCTGATGACAGCATCACTTACCATGGGCTCCTGGACAACAGCCTCCTTTTGAGAACGCAGGTTCTCCTCTCTCTCAATCACTCCTGCATCTGGAAGGAAGAGGGACACAGTTACCAGTGTCCTCTCCCCAGTTCAGATTCCCACTGCTGGGGAGCAGCTCTATTAACTCCATGCCAAGCTGGGGTTTGTCTTGACCTGCCTGCAACTTGAGGCAGACAATGCTCTGTGTATTTTTCAGAGGAATGGGTCTCCAGTGCCACTTCCAAGAGTTCAGGGTGAAGCAGCACTGTGCTTCTACAGCTGCCAAAGCCCTTTCCTTGTCCCCAGGGCTGGGGGGTTGAAGCGTGTCCATAACCTACTGCATGGCACACACAAGGACAAGAACCAGCTCTGGATCCAGCCCCTGATCTCTGTTAAAGTGCCTCTGTCCCTCATGCCACTGCTAAGTGTGGGCAGCATCTATAGCAGCAATGCAGGCAGTCAGACCAGCACTGGGAGCGAACTAGAGCCCAGCAGGTCAGCATGTCAGTGCCACCTTCATGGGCACACAGCTGCTGAGGAGAACACCAGGCAGGAGGAGAGTGCTAATGAGAGAAAAACACAGACTTTAAAAAAATATAGCTTTCAACTAAGCAATGGCCTAATCCTCACGCCAAACTGGCTAGGGCTCTGGCACGTCAGCGCCCCGTCTGCCATCACCACGGCCCGGGTGCTTCCCTCAGAACATTAAAGGAGCCTATGAGACACCAGTGTTCCCAACTGGAGAGCAGCATGGGCAGGGCAGTCAAGTCATTACTTTGGTTGTTAGCTCCAATTAGGACACAGAGGTCAAGGGCTATTGGTCCTCACACTCCCTTGTACCTGCCGTGAGCCCTTTTCTTTTCAGGGTAGAATTCACTTTGATGTGAACCAATTAGTTCAGTTCCTCTAAGGGGACTTGTTGAAAATCAGGTCAGCAAAACATGAAAAAACAGCTACATAAGCTACTTAGTAAAATAGCTGTAGGTGCTCTGCTGGCTGACTGACAAATACAACTGGCTGCCCTTGAGTTTATTTGCTTTCAGCCCCTTAAGGAGAGTTGGAAAATTTTCTGCCCCAAGTCAGAAAATGCACTTCTAAAAGAATTAAATCAATTCATATGGAAGACTGAAACAGAACAGAACCATAGAATTGTTTAGGTTGGAAAAGACCTTCAAGATCATCGAGTCCAAACATTAACCCAGCACTGCCAAGTCTTGCAAAAAACCAGGGATGCTTTCCCCATCAATCCCAGAGAAAAGAAGGAAAAATTGGCTTAAATTACACACGGAGTTAAAGTGCACTACCTTGGAAACGTGTGAGGATGCTGGACAAAAGAGAACAAAAAAATGGAAAACCATCCAGGCTTTTATCAACCAACATCAATAAAACCACAAGAATTTTTCAGGAATATGAAGGTTCTCCTCTAACACCATCAGAAAGCTTTCCTCCCCCCCAGCTTGATCAGTTAGTACCGTGCAGCGCTAGGGAAATCGTACCCATTTCCAGTTCCTCGTCATCTGTCCTTTCCTTCTTGCCTTCCTGTTCAGCTGTTTGATGCTCTTCCCCCCTCCTCTGACTGGGTGTCTGGGGGCTGCCTTTCTGCATCTCTTGCCCGGGCTTGGGATCCAAGTGGAGGCTCTTTGAGTAACTGTGCCCTTGCTCTTCATCCACCTGGGCATTCACTTTGTTAACTATGTCTTTCCAGCTGCAGCAAGGGTACAAAAAACAGACCCCACCCCACCTCAGTATGTCAAGAAATATTTCAGAATGACAAGCAGAGAAAAAAAACCAAAACAGCTTCAATGCATACAGAAGTTTGTATTAATTTTTTGTTCCAACTTAATAGCATCTTCATTTGAAATTAAAGTAAGACTAAAATTTTCACCTATAAGGAGAAAAATCCTCTCAAAATAAACACGAAAGCTGACATACAAAATTGTTTGTTGCCCGATTACATTTATTTTTTTTAAACTACAAGCTCTTTACCAAGCTTTGCAACTGGAGTGGATACTTCAACCAGCATGTGTTTATAAACCTCTTCCATTGCGGGTGTCTGTCCCCTGTACAAACCCAAACAGTGACAAGAGAAGGGGCTGAAAGGAAACATTCACATTGTTTTGATGGTTTTTCTTTGTTTTCTTTAGGTGAACAGGGGGAAAGTGTTTTGTTTCTTCATTCAAGGAGAGGAGACAGGTTCCAATATGATTTGCTGCTCTTCCTACTCTACCCCCCCCAAAGTGTTTTCATCCATCTGCTGACCTGAGAAATCAATTATTCATAGGCAGCTCTATCTGCGAGAGCTCAGGCAACCCCTCTCAGGCAGCCACAGTCAGGAATTCCTGCCTCTGTAACAGTTCTGCCTTAAATACACCTTTTTTTTTTCCAATGTCTACAAAAACATCTATGCTTGCGTCCTTCTTAAGAGATCTGCCTCAGGGGGTCAAGTATTTGCTATCAAGGTATGTGCCAAATGCAGCACATTTTTAATGACTGCTTCCCTGCCTGCAGCAGCAGCACAGCTCACAGGGGTACCCAGCCAGAGGCTCAGCAGAGCCCTTAGCAGTGTTAGCACCGTTCCACGGCGTGGAAATGGAGGGCAGAGAAGAACTGGAACATCATCTTATTAGTTTGAATGAACCCCTGAAAAGCCCAGGAGGCAGAGCTGTCTCACAAGAAATGTTTTCTTCCCAAATATCTTCACTCAGGGACACCTTCAGAAACAAAGAAGGGTAAAGGAAAGAATGAAATCCCAATAATAGGGACTCTCTGAAGTGATTGAAACAAAAACTTTTACCCTGAGTAACTTATGAGCACTTCCAAGCAGGATTACTGCTTGGCCCGTCCTCCTGCCTGAACCAGCTGAGATTTAGAAGTCTGCTGAAGATGTGCAAGTCTTCAACTGCTGAGAAAGGACAAGTGGCCTTAGGTTTAGAAGCTTTTTAAAGCCAGAACACTGCCACCACACAAAAATGTCAGTAAGGAAAATCATAACCCAGCCTTCAGCTCACATTTCCCTTTTATAAAACCATCAAAATGCAAATTGGCCATCCAGAGCTCATCTGGAAACTGCTGGTCTCAGCCACCCAATGCCACGGTTCTTGGCATGGGATGCATGGCCTCTTTTGTCCTCTACTGTGGTTTGATGGCATTGGTTCTTGGCATTGACACCTTCTGGACAAAGCTGGTTTGTGCTTATCTCCTTATCACCCAGCTCGTGCAGGGTAAACAGCAGCCCCCAGCTGCTCAGTAATTTCTTAACAATGGATCCAGGGAAAGAAGAGCACATTAACCATACCATGATCCCTGTCCTTGCAGAAATCATCTGCAAAACAAATGCACTATTTACATTTCCTGTTTCAGAGCAGTGATGGTATCCTCTCTAGGCTCTACATAGCCAAGTTCTGCCATCACAGTTCCAACCATCACCTTCAGTCACACCCACACGGGTCCCTCCCTGTAAAAAGGCAGAATATCCTGTTCTGTTGCTCTGCGTGTCCATGCAGATATTCTCTATCAAAGCACTACAGGGAGGATGTTGCCCTTTAAAGAAATACACAAAGCACAATCTCTGACCCGGGAAGGTTACAGGTTAAGTGAACAAACAGAAATGGTAAAGAATGGGTAGGATCAGGCTGAGTTTAGAATGAGATCCAGAAGCCTCCTCTACAGATAAAACAGAAATCAGATCTGGTTTGCTCCAGTACACTGAGCAGATATGACCTGGACACACACAGGGGATAAATAAGTTAAATGAGGAAGCACTATTTCCAGAGTTGGTTGTTGGGTTATGGCCAGACTTGGATGAATTGCAGCCTCAGAAAGAAGTTTTCTTCCTTTTCCAAAACAGCCTGCCCTTCTGCGAGCGCTGCTGAGACAGCAGGCAGCTCCTCTTGTGCCTGCAAAGCATCCAGTACCACAGGATCCTGGTCCCTGACTAGACTCCCAACAACATTCATTTACAAGAGCTAGGTGACAGTGGAATCAATAATTAACACTTCCTTCAGCCATCTTCCAGGTAGAAACCACAACAAACACAAAGAGAGAGACCAGTAGGGCGGGTTTCAGCCTGAAGACGAAGAGCAGAAGGGATTTGTTTCACCAACCTTTGCACCTGCACCTGTTTGTTCTCTGCAGAGTGATGGTTGTCTGGCAGCTGAGCTTTTTCTGCTGCAGAGGGTAGCTTCAGATCGGAGAGTGACAATCCAGGAGCCTGGCTTTCCTCATTGCTTTTCACCTGAATGCGCATCACCATCTTTACGTCCTGCAGAGAAGACACAAGCTCCTGATCTTATCAGATACCTGCAGACCTCCCTTGCATTTGGGCAGGCTTGTGGGCCAGAAAAATCCCTTCTCGAAGAATAATAGGTTCAGAAGCTCTCCAGAACAAATCTACAGCTCTGTCCAGCCAGTCTGCATTGAGACACGTCCTCCTTCCACACAGCAAAGAGGAGGTAATTTGTGTCCTTTGTGACCCAAGGCTGTCTCGTGTAGGTGAAACTTCACCAAAAGTGGAACAGAACCACCTCTAAAAAACCCAAAACCCTACACGTTGCCTTTATAATAGTTACTGCAGTTATAGCCCAACCACACTGCAGTTATGGGGGGTTTGTTTGTTTTTCTTTTTAGATATCTGCTTTCCACAAGCTCACTCTCAATCACCCCAGGAGGCAGAGGAGCTGCTTTTTATAAATTATTCTTTGCAGATCCATCAGGATCCAGAAGAAGAACCCTAAGCCCATTCATCAGAGCCCAGCCACTAAACCACTAAAGGAGTCTGAAACCTGAGGCCAGGCCAGTTCCCACACCAGGCAGTGGAATGCACATCCTTACAAATACCAGTTATGAGCTTCAAAAGCAAGGGCTACACAAAACAAGCAGCAAGCGTGCAGAACTTACTGGGTTCCCATTTGGCAGGCTGTTCATGGTCCGGGTGAATCGGATCACGTGGCCATCCCCGTGTCTTGCTGGCCAGGCTGGCACAGCATCTGGAAGTGAGTTGGTGTCTTGCAGGGGGGCTGGATGGGTAAAGAACACATCAGCCTGTGGCCTCCGGCCATCGTTACTGTGGGAGTTCTGGCCCTGCAGCAGAGGACCATCTGCCTGCTTCTGAACCCCAGACACTTGGGATGCCAATGAGTTCCCAACAGGGTGATTCTCCTGATTGATGGGAAAAGCCTGCAGGGAAGAAAGGACAGAGCAAACTGCAGATGAACAAGCTCAGTTCCCTCCAGTTCAAAGCCCCATGCTGAAAACCACCAGAATTCTGTGGCTCTCCCCTCCCTGGGCTTTCGTGGGAGTACTACACCTTCTGCCTCACGAGCTGCAACTGGCTGTTGGCTGGCACCATGGGCTGCTCCTTCAGCACCTGAAACTGCTGCTGCCCCTTCCCAGCTCCTCCTCCTTTGAAGCTTGGCATCTTCTGTAAAGCTTCCTTCAGCTGCCTGAACTCTTCCATCTGGGCCTGAGAGGATGAGAAGGGTACAGAGAAACCTCACACAGGATTAAACAACTCCTTGCTGAGAGCAGCAACAATTTTGTATCCGGTTGTAGACACTACTAAAGGTATATGTTTTGTATCTGTATGTAAGGCTAATGACAATCCCAGGTTAGTCTTCAGCTTTGCCTCCAGATTCCATGGATATTCTGTATTGCCCCTCTGCCAGTCTTGCATCTTATTTTATTGAAGAGTGAAAGCAGGGGAGTGCTGACCCACGGCAGCAATTCTTTGCCCAACGCTATTTAGCCCGTGAGCCGTTGTCACAACTCTGCCTTTGCACAGGAATTGAATTCTGGGGCTTATTAGGTGTGGCTCCCCCTCCTCCTATGCCTCACACACACATACCTTCAGGTCAGCTTTTTCCTCCCGTGGAGGCATTTCTCCATGGATATTCTCATCTCAGCAGGGCTGACCATAATTGGCACAATCCTACCTGACCGTTCAATTTACTTCTCAAGACAAATAACAATTAATTCTCCTGGACCGTTAAGCAAATGCAACACCTGTCTCTCTTCTGCAGCTTATTTCTTCCATCTCCAAACCTGAAAAGTAGGGCTTGAAAGAGCTACTCAGGAAAAGCTCCCCACTCCTACCCCAGTTATTTATAGGAAAATGAGGGGGGAGAGCTTTTCATACGCTTGCCAGGATACCTGGAAATGGACCAAATCAGAGACCAGGCAGAGTAGGAAAGCTTCCAAGCAGCAAGGAAAGTTTAGCAGGAAATTAATTCCTTAGCAGGCTCTGTTGATTTCAGTTCTTCCCCCTGAAATTTGACCTTAAAATTAACATTAAAGAAAACAAATAAACCCCAGCAAAAACCACTCAAAGATAACAGAAGAGGAATGAGGAAAAGGAAGCCAAGAACAGTTCATGGGATGTAGCCCTAGCTAGTAAGAGACTGCTTCCAGTCAGAACAAACCAGATGGAAGCAACCTGTACCCACCAAAAGCCTGTCAAGGTGGTCAGCCCAGCGGGAAAGCAGCTCTGGACCAGCCCTAACGCACAGCCTCCCAGGCACTGCTGGCAGGCTGGGCACACACCACGGGCTGCCCCCGTGCCTCGTTCGACCTGGCAGGCCAACTGCTAGGGCAGCTCCTGCAGGCTGGCCTGGGGAAGCATCTTCACTTGCCAAAGATGAACACGTTGTCTGGAATGCAGCTTGCCCCTCTGAACTGTCACCAGGAGGAAGCAAGGTCTACGAGGGGATACTCGGTGCGAATCAACCCCGTGAGAGAGAACTGCAGTGCTGAGAAAGGGTCTCTGGGGGGGTCTGCCCTGCCTCATGGCATCTCCCCACTGCAGGCAACACAGTGCCCTTCGCCCTTCCGTTCCGAGGCGTTGATTAGACACTGAGAAGGACTGATGAGACAACTGCACAGGGAACTTAAAGAAGGAACAGGAGTCTCACTGTTAAAAAGATCCAACGTATTTTCTGCAATCCTTAGGCCCAACCACTGCCACTTCTGTAGGAGCCAGAAATAGCAGGCAGACAGATGGCTGGAGCACGACTTTGTTACACGACTGTCTAGAACACGCAGAGCGAGGAGCTGAGTCGTGTCTCCAACACCCGGGGCAAATCCTTTTAGTCTTGCTCACTCTTAACTTTGGCAAGAAATGACAGCGAGCTGTTTCTTGCAAACTATTTTCCCCCCATTGGTCATAACACTGAAGGGGCCAAAAGCTAAACCTGGCAGCACAAGAGCTGCCACCAAGTTCTCCAGCGTGCAGGCGCTTGCCTTGGTAGCCTCAGCCATCTCTTGCACTGGCCCAGCAAGACAAAAACAGAAATATATCATGAGGAAAAAAAGGACCTTTGATCAACTGATATTGGCCCAAGTTGTCAGTGGCAGAGGCCTGGATGGTGGGAGCTGACTGGAGAACAAGCTACAGAGCAGTGACATTGGCAGCTACTTGGAAAGTTTGCTCAGGAGGCCTAAAACTTAAGGCTGAGATGCATTTTGACAGCAGGAGGGGTGAACTCAGGCTTGCCAGGGCCACTGGAGAAGCTTGTAATCACATGCTGTTTCAAGTCCTGCTGTGGGCTTGCTGGTCTGGCCCCTCCAGAAGCTGGAAGTTTTGTTTAGTTTCCAGGCAGTACCCCTGCAGATAATCCTACAAGTCTGCCTTGGCCACACAAGGGAGCAGGGTAAAAAAATATAGCAAGTCACAAATGAAGGAGGCAAGTCAAATACATTGGCAGTCCCCCTGAGACCCCTCAAACCACACCTGACATGAGCCAAAACGCTGTCAAATGACAGCTGCCTGCAATGTCAGTAGCCTGGGTTTCCTGCTAGGAGCATCCAGTTATCTGTGAAGTTTGCAAAGCCCTAGAGCCACTCAGTCCCTGCTATTTTACAGGGCAGATCAGGCCAGAACTCAAGAGCAATCTTGTAGAAGTCAAAAAACCACTACCCCCTACACCTCTAGTTCAAGTTTAGTCCCCTGAACTGGATGCTGGTCAGTTGTCAACAGCATCTAACCACAACTAGCTAATTGCTTCTGGGCTTATCCTATAATCCAAGGGAGTGCTTGACAGAAGGCTGTTAATTAACAGCAGAAAAGACTAATTCAGACTGTGACGTGACTTTTAAAATCTATTTACAAAGCTGCTTATGTCTTGGCTCAGTAAAAGAGCCTGACAGACACAGTAGAGACATTAAGTCCTCCCACTTCTCCAACGTATCCTGCTTTCTACCTTCTCCCAAGTCATCCCAGCTTCAGCTGGGTGAGCAGTATTCTGAGGTCAGGACTTCCAGTGTGCCGAAGAGGCTCACGCCACCTCCACAGCACAAGCACCATACCAACAAAACTTTTGGTTTGCTTTATGGGTTGGGGTTTTTTTGTCCCCTGCAGACAAATGCTTTTCTACCCCTCCAGTCTTAAGCCAACACCCCCTGCACATCTGCCCTGGCCTCCAGAAGCATCTCTCCAACACTACTGAACACTAACTTATTTTTTACATAGCTCTTTCTAATTGTTGAGTGTCTATTTGTAGCCTCAGCAAGCTGGGCAGGGCACCTCTGCAATCCTGTTTCTCTCTGCAGTTAATTTTATAGGCACAAACAGAGACAATTCATCACCATTTAGGGTGGAAGCATCTGAGACGGGAGGCATGGCAGGGTTGGGAATATGCTGGTTCATGCTCACTGGAACCACAGAGACTTGTGTAGCATACCTGTATTTTCAGCTACTGGGACAGACTCCAGGCTGGGGAATATTCCTTGTACAGAATGCATACATACTGCCAGCACCAGTTTAGGTAACTCACTGCACTGGAATAGAGCTGTTAACTAGATTTATGTGTTATAGATTGTCCCATGGGGCCACAAACACCCCCTTGTTGATTACCTGGGCATTAAGGAGCTGAGAGTGAACTTCCTGGTGGGCCTTCCGAAGAAGCTTGCTCTCTTCTCTGAGTTTAAAGACTGTGTCTGCAAGAGAAGAAGAAATCTGCTTATTTTCACAACTGTAGTGTCTCCCTTACCATAAATTCCTCTTGACCTCACAGATCTCTCCAAGCCCAGGGATTCTAGTGAAGCACTAGCCAAACACACTGGCAAACCCAACTCCTTCCTTCCATCACTCAGGAGCCCTGCCCACATTCCAAGGCACTGCTGCCTCTCCGGGGTGTCTCTGCTAACTGTTTCTATCAAAATCAGGTATGTTCTTCTTCATTTCCCTTACCCATTGCAACTGAAGAGCAGGGAGAGCAGCAAGCAGCAGTCACTGCCCCTACCTGTTGTAACTGGAAGCAGTAGGTCTCCTGAACCAACAACAGATCCAGTAAGGAGCTTGCCTCCTACTGCACAGAGAAGCTGCCTCTCGAAAGGCTGGTACAAACAAAAAACCCTATGACCCACTTACAGAACACAATCAAGCTGGTCCTCAGACACATTTATGTGGCAGTTAAATAGGAAACTCATGTCTTGCAGCCCCCAGGTTGGGCTCCTTTCAAGCTCTTCACAGACTCTTAAGTACTTCAAGGGACAAGACACACGGTGCTCTTACCTTTCTCTGTCTTTAATAGAATTTTGTATTCTCCAATAAAAGGATAGACTGTGTCAAAAAGCAGCAGCTTTATTTTGGATCCTGAAGCTCTCTTAAAACACCACTAGAACTGCCTGTGCTGGGCTGCAGTTGACAGAAGCCAAGGATGCCCCATGCTCCAGGGGAGGTACAGAAGGGCTAAGGAGCTGCCCACTCAGTCAGAACTATTCCTACAGCATTTGCAGACCTCGCAGAGGTCTGTAGAAGAAACACTGTCCTCTCCAGAACTCAGTTCTTCAGTTGTTTCTCTGCCTGGTGTTTTCTCAGCCCTCCATCACACTCACCCTGCAAATTTGAGACTTCACTGTCCTTCTCCTGCTGCAGTTGGGCATATTTCTGGCTATGGCTCTCCAGTGTCTTGCGATGTTCCAATTTCAAGCTGTTGTGCTGTAGCTGCAGGTCAAGCAGCTGCTTCTTGACATCTTCGTGCTGGTTCTGAATATGAAAAGAAGTGACAAAGAGTCAGTACAAAGAGAAGAGTAATCTAGCTATTGCCAAGTGATACTTGAGTGCCTCTATTTAATAAGTTGCTTGGGGAGGCAGAAGAGATGTTCATTCCTGCAGTAAGGCAGCTAAAAACCCCAGATACAAGAAAACACTGCGCTCAGTGGGCCAGAAGGGATGTGAAATGCCACTTCAACTCTGTTTTGTGAAGCGCTTTGGGAGATCTTCTTGGAAGCCACTAAACTGGAAGCAGAATGTGGTAACAAGTCCACTCCTGCCTGAAAAAGAGACGGAGATTCTGGGACACAGCCAAGAACTACTCCTACTGCTTCCCAACTTCCTTGCACACCCTGCTCTGGTAGAGCAATGCAAGCTATAATATCTGCTGCTATCAAACCAAATGCCTGTGGAGCACTGCACAGATCCGAGGTCCTTTCCAGAGTCCCAACGATGCTGAAGGACATTACCTGCCAGGATCCTTTCCACAGAGCACACAGCATCAGCCTGCACGCTGCGTTACAGGAGCAGCTCTCCTTTAAGGAAGGCTGAGGTCTAACTCCCACTGCCTTTCTGTGCACAGACACTGCACTTGGGACACAAAGACACCTCAACACTCAGGTGGATCTCTCTGCTTGGTTTGCTTCCTAATATCCTGGCTGTTCTCTCACCCGCCACTCCAAGCTCCTAGAACATAAGGTAGACCTTTTGCAAGGACATCACATCCTCTCATCTAGAGAGACTAGAGAGCCCGTGTTCCCCACGGTAACACGGGACTCACAGGCATAAAATGGCAGGACAGCAAGACTCTCAAAAGACCACAAACTATTTCAAGCAGGACAAGAATTCATCAGATAGAAGTGGGTTGACGAGTTGTTCTCTTCTCCCCTCCCCTTTTGCAGAGCCCAGTAACAAAACATGCTGAGACATCCTTTTGGTCAGACCCATTGAACCAGAATTCACCTCCTTTTTTGCTCCCATGGTAACCTAGAGAATCCTTCCACACTCAGTTTGTCAACACCAATTATGTATGCAGATTGACTGGCTCACAGGTGAACCCTGGCCCTTCCACACAATAGCTCCTCAGGACTCAGGCAGCAATTTCAATCAGCCTTCCTGTAAAAAAAAATAATAAAAGTCTCCTTCTTTAAAAAAAAAACAAACCCAAACCTCTCAATGCTATCGATGATTGCATTTATCCCCAGGAAAACAAAGCATCTGTGGCCCAGGCATTCTCCCCTGAAGCTATCATCCTCTAAAAGAGGGAAATAACTGTGCTCCAAAAATACATGCAAGAGGGGCAAAAAAAGCTATTGGTGTGGAAGGGTCCCAGAGACAGAATAAAGAGGAGAGACAAGGATGTCAGGTTAACCAGATCACAAGATCAGGAGGGAAAATAAAGAGAATAAAAGATTCCTGCTCTGGCTTTCAAAGACATTAGGTACTTACAGTTCTCATCAGAGCCACTGGCAGAAAGCACTGCAGAGGAACAACATCCCTAAAATCATTTAGGCACTAAACACCTCAGAAGCCACCAACATTAGGCAAGTGAGAATTGATTTTAACAAGAGACTCCAAGCAATTTAAGGAATTTTAAGTCCTCATCAGCTCAGGTCAATTAATTCCTAGCCCATATTCTGTCTAGCGGGCGATGTGCGTAATGTCTGTCCCCAGACTGCTCACAGTCAGGAAGAGGGAGGGAAAATTCATCCTTTGATAGCAGCAGGAAGCTGAACAGAGAGATAAGTGCCTTCACCAAGGTCACAGAAAGCACCTGAGGCCCAGTCCACCTCATTAAGCACACAGAGCATCCTCACTCTTAGCTCCTTTCCAAGGATGCTTGCAACCAACATATGCAAACTTCAGGAGGAATCTAAAGATGCTGTTCTCTTGTAGTTGCAGGACAGGAGATCTGGAACATGCTACAGCTCATTATTTTTCAGTGAAGCAACTTAGCTGTAAGTAGAGCATTCCTGCCCCAGTTGGTTCTACCAAAGCTAGGTATGCTGGCAGCCCTGAGGGAGCCAGGGACCTCTCGTGTCCTCTGCCCCTACCCCTCGTGTCCAACACTGCAGTAAGGAGAAATGGAATCCTTCAGGAAGCCAGCGAATCATTCAAAAATCAGGAGTCCTACCACGCTGCAGCCCCGAGGGCTGGCCTGCCTTTCAGCAGCTGTAAATGTAGTTTAAAAAGCCCAACATTTATTTTTTCTCACCCCACCCCCCCCCGCCACCTCCCAATAAAAAGAAGCAAGAAAAAGGGAGCCAGGACGAAACGCTCTCCCCGTTCCCTTGAGACAAACAAACCAGAGCATTCTGCTCAGACTGCAGTTGCTATGAAGAGGAACGTTACCACTGCAAAGCATTCCCAGAATCCGCAGTGCTGGATAATACCCAAGAGACAGAACTGTACTTCCCTTTTCCCCAAGTTTGAATCCAAAAGCCAGGCAGCTGGAGGTCCAGCTCTGCTCAGGAAATAGGACCCAGCGGTGCTAAGTGTTGCTGGAACCCAGCCCTCTTTCTGCATCCCAGAATTAAATTACCAGTTCGCTGCCAATGCTCCAACTAAAACTGTTTCACAACAACTGTGGCCAGCCACCATCGCACGGCTCTGACAACAGCAAGCTGCCATCAGGATATGCTTCAGGTAGATCAGGAGATAAGCTATAAAATGCCAGAAGCCACCCCCCTCTGAGCCTTTACATGGACACTGCATCAGATGCCATGGTGAACAGACCCATTTTCACAGTAAGAGACCCAGAAAAAGAACATTCTGATCGACAGAACTCCTGCGTGACAAACTGCACAAAGACTACCACTGAAACGAGGTGGAGGTGAGGGCTGCGATCTGATACAAAGCCCAGCAGAATAAATAGGAAACTCCCCTGAACCTGACTAGCCAGGAAGGAATGTAGATCAACACCACTGCCGTCCCCTCCCTCGGCGCTGGCAAGGGCTGCAGGAAACCCTTGGTCTCTCGGAGGCATCTCTGGGAAGCGAGAGCAGGGACTCTGCTTCCAGGGAGCATTCTCTAACCCGCAGCAGACGGTGAGTACGCGAAGCCAGGCTCCTCCCTTACCTTCAGGATCTTGTGCTGGGAGCTGAGAGCCCCGTATCTGTTCATGGAATCTTGCTGGAAAGAAAAAGATGCAACAGTGCCATTAGGTCCCAGCACACGGGCACCTGCCCAGCCCTGCACACGCAGACGGTGACTGGGAAGCAGCCTGCCAGGGGGGCAGGAGGGCACGCAGCCGGAGCACGGCTAGAAAAGGACCCTTCCAAAACAACCTATCCACCGACTGATTAACTGCACTCTCTTGATTCACACACACAAGAGTTTTTCCAAGTCTTCAGTTCTTTATCTAGGGCAGACCCAGTCTGAAAGAGCTTTGCACTGTAACCCCCCCAAAGCTGAGCACTCCCAGCAGCAGCTGAGGGGGAGGCAGGCAGCACCAGAGCTCAGGCTTTCGCCTACACACACAAATTGCACCATTTAACAAAAAATTGATCACTAAGCAATTGAAGAAGCCTAAAGCAAACTCCTGTGACGAGGTGCAGCTATCAAACTGAGCTCAGCTGACACAAACCAGCAGCAGAGAGGGATTTACATGTGTCCAAGAGGGCTCTGTACCACTTTAGCAGATCTGCTCACGCCTTGCTGTGGGTCACATTCTTCCCCCTTCTTCTCAGGGTGCCATTCTTCACTGTAGCACCAGCATCTCAACAGTGTGAAAGCCACCAGCCACCTCTGCTCAAAGGCCAAGTCCCCTCTCAGGTGCCACTACTACTGTGGGACCATGCTGCAGCCATTCCCATTACATGCAGTCTTACAGACATCTGCTGGGATCTATCTGGGCAGCTTAAAGCCCTGTGGCTGAGGCACTAAGCAGGGCCATGGAAGTGCAAACTAACCACCTTGCAGAGATTCCCACTACAAGCCACAGTTTAACTTTTACCATAAATGCTCAACATGGTATGAAATATTACCAGCAAATGAGCACACATTGCAAGGGAGCTGCCAGCCACTGGAGTATTCAGAGAGTCATCTTGAGAGCCATCCTTGACTTTTTCTGTAACAAGATGACATTCACCCACAAATAAAAGCAATTCCTCTTCTCCAGCATCTCATCAACAGATGCTCCAAGAAAGGAATAAAACAGCCTTTTAACTTCAGGTGAATGGGACAGACTGTAAACCAGGGATGTATTTCTTCCTAACCCTCACTAAGAGTCCTTTTCCCTGACAAATAAGAAGTCCATAGGCTAGTGGAAATCATTTGAAAATCCCTGGAGACAGAAAACAATGGATGTGCTTTCCCACCACAACTTTCTTCCCCATGTTCCCCGTGGTGTGCCCTGCATTCAATTTCCCCAGGACTCTTCTGTACCATGAAACAGAAGTTTCCTTTCCAGACTCCCTGCTACACCAGGGGCTGGCAATCAAGTCATCCTCTCTGCTACCACACATGGGAGAACAGGCAGAATAGCTCCAGCACACACCAACAGCCTTGCAAGGTGGAGTCAGCCAAAGTTTATCTCGTACCATACACAGTCTTTCATGCCTTCCAGACAGCAGCTCTGGCCTCACGACTGCTGTGGCACTAGAAAAATCTTTAGCATTATTACGCACTCTGAGGAATAAACCATACATACCTTCTCCTTATTGAGAGCTTCCTGAGCTTCTAACTTATACACCAAAAAATCTAGAAATAGAAAAAGAGAAGACAATTTAATGAGCTGGAATTTAACTCAGATGGGGTTTATATTTTGGTGGGTAGAGGGAAGAAGGAAATCAGCCCCTTGCTGAGCAAAAGGCTGCAACTCAAGCTGGAATGCAGATGCTGCTAGGAGGCTGCACTCAATGCCCTCAAGAAAGTGGTAGTACTTCCTGCCATCTAGACTGGCCCAAATGTCTTTTCTTTCTCCTTCTATAGGAAAGTGCATTGGTGACTTCCTACTTCAGCACACAACCAGCTACCTTTTGGTGCTGCTGAAGCTGTGTAGGGATGTGGGGTGCTCCGAAATTAGAGATTATTCTGGAAAGGAGAAATCAGAGCTTCTGTGAGGCCAAAAGGAACTCACCTGCTGATCTTATCTGCACTACTTTTTAAAATGGGACAGTCCCATGACAGGATAACTTTATTAGGATGCTCATTTTCTCAGTCAGTCCCCAGCAAATAAGTGAAAGAAGGGTCAGAAATGCAGCTTCTCCCTTAGCTATGCAGCCCCGTAGCCAGAGCTGAACCTGGATGCAGCGTGTCAGTGTTTCCTGGTACACAGCACGGGTAGGAGTAAGGAGCAGTGATGTCACTCCACATACCAGTTCTAAAGATAAAAGCCAAGCTATTCAGTGTCCAAGAACAATCAGGTGCAAAGGGCTCTGGCATCCAAGCACCGCTGCACTGAAAGCACGTGAGCTCATCCATTTGCTTTCTACTTCCTGCCGTATTTCATGCTCTTAAAATACCCTGCACGTGTCTATCTGCTTTTGTAGGTCAGCTTGAAAGGATGTCCCCACAGGACAGCTGGAGGGTTGGCCAGCCACCCACTGCCCTGACACCCCTGCGAGAGACTCACCTTCCTTTGTCTTCTTGTGTTCCCCTCGCTCCTTCTGCAGGGATCGCTCCAGCCGGGATCTGTGCTCATACACAACTAGGGAAGCAGAAAGACACAGAGCACAAGATACAGCCTGAAATTTCTTACCCATGTTCTCTTCTCTCACAGGTCACACAACCAGGGACCTCAAATCTTGCTGTAGACTGGGCCAGCAAGTGCCCGAGGCCAAAGAGCCTTCCCTGGTTTGCAGGACCTACATCACTCTGGGTTTCTAGGCTGAAGCACACGGTCGCTCACGTGTAAAACCCAGGCCAAGCAAACAGACAGTCCCGAAACACGTGCCAATACCTGATATCCCAAACAAAGAAAGGGTCAGGTCCAGCCACAGGCTGTTTGCCCTTCTTTGTCAACTGCAAGGAGATAAGGTCTGGAGCAGGGTGGTGGCAGCTGGACTAGAGAGAGCGGCTGTTCCTGGAGTAACACACCAGCCTGGGAGGATCTGCCCAGGAACTCTGGAGCCCAGGAGCTTGCTTTTAGCAGCCAGTACCTAAACTGTATATGTGTGGGCCAAGTCAGCTCTCAAGGTAGCCAGAGCCTTCCAGGTCTCTGCTCTGTAAAGGCATCAGCAGCACGCAGGAGGGACATTTTCTCCCCTTACACTCCCCAGCCATTCACTGGCCCTCAGGCCACTGAGGAAAAGCCAGCCAAGCAGCTCGCTCTCTCCTCTGTACTCAACACATGAGCCGAGAAGGGAGAGGGATGAGGCTGCTTCATCCATCAGCCACATGACAAATGGAAGTGCCAGAGAAGCTTCCTGATGGATGATGATTTTAATCCACTCCGATGTCTGAAGGCTAACCCAGAGCTCTCCCTGAGTCACAGCACTCGCTGCTGCAGGCTCCTCCAGCCCCTCCGCGCGGGCACTGCCACGTGCCAGGGTGGCACCGGGCAGCAGCTCAGAGGGGAGGGGTGATAGAAGAAACCTGCCTCCAAAAAGATCTTTGGGGGTCAGTCATGCCCCGATGCAGTCACCAGGAAAATGAGCAAAGTGGGGTGGTATTTGCGTGCACAGAACAAGTGCTAACCCATTCCTTGTTGAAATCTTGCCAAGCCCAGAGTCCCAAGTGACTCCTGCTCTCACTGCAAATAAACCTACAGACTTGGGTCATACAGGAGCAGCAAAGGCAGCACAAGTCCTGCATTAAGAGGTGGTTTGCTGCCCGAGAGCAGACACTCCAGTCTGGGGAAATAAGAGACAAAAGACATCTATATGTTTATCTAATATTTTACAGTGTTGACCATCAGGGGCACCAAGACTGTGGTACTGCAGATGTCACTCAACAGACAGGCAGAGAAGAGCTCACAGGCAGTTCATGCATCCTAAAGATCAGACTCAGGCATTTTTCTGACCAATACTAAAGGTTATCCAGAAACTGCAAAATGGCAACTATTTCTTGCATTTTTAGACTGTTTAATTAAGTGCATGGAAGACTCATTTCACCAAGCAGCAAATCACTGGTGTCTTCACCAGGACCCTCACAATGACTGGTGGTTTTCTTCCCACCTGGAAATGCCATTTCCATATAGAAGAACCTCCACGTGCTTTAAGTCCATGATTTTTAAGCCAAGCCCATGACACTGGCTAGGTCCAAGCGAGGGATTTTTGCAATACTTGGGTTTACCAGCAGTGGATCTGTTGGTATTCACAGTGATCTCAATGCTGAGTGGGCAAATCAGGGGAAAAAACAAGTGATAAATAAAGGCAGGTACAGTAGAGTGTTGAGTCTTCAGGGCTTTGCCAACTGTAGTCCAGCTGCTTCCTAAGCCTCCTGGGGCAGCAGCCCAGGCAGGCAGGCGAGCAGCCTCAGCACCCAGGGGAGCTGGAGCTGGGCAGGAATTGCTAATTGTCACCAGCCACTCTGTTACCTTCCCTAGTTAACGACAGATATCCCAGTGGTGAAGCTGCTTTCCTGGGGCTGGGCCACTTGATGAATATTTTCCTCTGAAGTGAGGAAATGACCATATTCTCCAAAGCATTACAGCAGAAATAATTGTTTTCAGTTTGGAAGGATTTTTTTTTCCCCTGCTGAGCACATTGGTGAGCAGCAAGCCCATCACTGCAGCTGTCCAAGTGTCTACTTCATGACAGCTTTATTTTAGAAACACTTTTCCTAACAGACTACTCAGATGTCACCCCGAGGGCTTTCCCAGCCCAGCTAAGCACACAGGAGACTGTGGGTGCATCTTCACTACATGCTGAAAAGTCTTGTTCAATGAAATTGTCATCTTAAGAACATCAGCCACTTCCCAGAAGGTTTGTAAGCTCTGGGGCACTCATGTTTCTGCCACAAGCATCTTGCCTTCTTGCAGTCTTACCTAGCAGAGCACCTGAGGACAAGTGTTTGATGAGATGGGAACCTCACACCAGCAATGAAAAGTCCCACTTGCTGGTTTCGCGGCTTTTGATACGGCTGGGAATAAGGTTGGACTTGATGATCCTGAAGGTCTCATCCAGCTGAAACTACTCTATGATTCTATGAGTTTTAGGGGTGCCCAGCAGCTCACAGGCTGTGCCATGCCCTTTCATGTACCAGCCTCCAGTCTGCGTTTGCCTCAATGGTTCTGCGCTTGGTGGGAGTCCCCATGTTGGGGTTTTTTCCCCCACGGATTCAATTTCTTCTTTATTTGGTAACTTGATTACACTGAAAGAAAACAGTCTATGGCCAGGGTTAGAAACTCACTCCACACGGGCAGATTTCCCACCTCCCCAGGTCCTGCAGCTGAAGCACCCAGAGCCAGGGAGGCAGAGACGAGCATCACTGACAGCACATTCGTGCTCCACCACCCAGAACAGCAAAGTGCGTGGGGTACCCCAGGAAAAAAGCTGAACAGCTACAGCCTCACTCAAAAAAAGCCAAGTGCTGTCAGCACAGGACCAGGGAAGTACATATTTTGTGTAGAAGAGATCTGCTTATATGACCCCAAGCTACCAGCTGCTATTGATCTCACATAGCAAAGGGGAAACCAAAGCAGAGGAAAGCACTTGTAGCATAGGCTTGTGCTACCACCTGTAACCACAAACCTTAACCCAAGCACCACGAAGCAGATGAGTCTTTAGGAACAGCTCTGGATCACAGGCTGTTTATTCAGAAATTTAGGGGGAAAACCCCTGGTTCTTATGACCCTTTTATATATAAGCTGAAGTAACGTCTCCAGTGACTAGAGAGGAGAAAAAAAAAAAAAGTTTTGATCTCTCCTCCATTCTTCCAGGTCTCCAGAGCCCAGAAAACATGGGTTCAGCTTTACAGTGAGCAAGTGCTGCATAAAGTAACCTCTCTACTCATCTTTGTGGTGGAATACAGCAACAACTCAGCAGACCCAAATGGCACTGTACAGCTTCAGAGCACAGGAAGCCAGGAAGTCTTTAACAATTTGCAATTACAAGAGAGAATGGAGGGTGGCCACTGTCTAAATCCAGGCTGGAATTCAGCCAGAACTCAGCACTGAAGTCCCATCACCTGCTGCCAAATGAGCTAAACTGCAGATCCTGAACTGCTGAAACAACGAAACCCCTCGCAGTGCCTTGCCTTTGGGAAAGAAGAACAGGGCAGGCCTTCCCCAAACTCATTCCCATTTTAAAAGACCACAGAAAACAGGGTGATTGTGTGAAGGGGTTGCCTCATATAGCCCAAGATAAACACCTGCCAGGGAGAGTTTAAGAGATCCATAAAGGGAGAGTGATTCCAGCCTTGCTGACAGCCCCAGGTTTTCCTCTCCTGCTGATGCGGTTTCGTTCGAGCCGTGTCTGGGAACACCACGCGTGCACGCCAGCTCCCTGCTTTCATGGAGAAGGCAGCAGAGCCATTAGATTTGCTAAAATCTCGTTCTGCTAATGAACTATGCACCAGACACAGTTCATCAGGGCCATTTCTATGCCAAGAGCACATCCTGTGGAGAGTGTCACTGCTGCCTATGGCTCCAGCCCCAAGCAGCTCTCGGCACACGGAGATCAACGCTCACTCCCACAGGGCACCTGCTCCTTCCCCTCTCATAGCCAACCACCCAAAAAGCTTTCTTCTCTGCTGCTTTCCTTGTTAGAGGCATCAGATACTCCTGCCAGTCTCCATCCAACTAATCACCCACAGCACCAGCCACTCAGGCTCAAGAATCATCCAGAGCAAGGGACAAGGGGAGCAGAGCAAAAGCCTGACTCATCAAACCTCCCTCTCTGAGCCAGAGAGATGGCAAAGGATGGCAGAGCGGGTAAAAGACACCCAGTGGAGAGGACAGGAGTGCTGCACTCGTGTGCTCAGCCACCGTGCCATGGCAGCCTGCTGTGAGAGAAAATTCCTCC
This sequence comes from Todiramphus chloris collaris, assembly GCA_025345505.1. Lineage (NCBI taxonomy): Eukaryota > Metazoa > Chordata > Aves > Coraciiformes > Alcedinidae > Todiramphus > Todiramphus chloris. The sequence continues at coordinate 3,670,405 of JANVCC010000174.1, forward strand.
ATCCCAGACACTGGTTTGATGTGCCAGATGACAGCACGAGAGCCACAGCCACGCACACAAGATGCCCTGCACTCTATGACTTCCATAAGCATGGCTCCTATCTGCCCATCGTTGGGCTTCTCCCACCAGCCAAATCCAAAAAGCAGCTTTGCCTTTGTTAAAATTGTTGGACAAGGAAGTGTCTTCTCAAAATAAAAAGGGTATCCATGGCAACACTGTATTTAGCAATGGGAGGACTGACAGAGGGTTCAAAACCCCAGCAACAGGCTATGGCTCTGCCATTCAAACATATTTGCATGGAAAACAAACCCCAAACACTATTATAAACCCATCTCAGTTGTTCGCTTGAGCCTGCTGCTTCTAAAACTGGGGTTCCCTGAGGCTACCACGGTCATCTTATTCTCTGAAGAACTGGCCCCTCTCTCCAAGAGAAGCAAGAGGTGCTGACACACCAGAAAGGAATGTGGGCCCAACTTCTGCCCTGCTGCTCTTCCCATCCCAGAACCACAAGATGAAGGTGGAAATCGGTGTGGCTGGGGCTGTGCAACACGTTCCTGGCTGTAGCTGTTTGACTGCCTTGTGATACAGCAAGAAGAAATGGAAACAGAACATACTCTAAGAGCAGTGAACCTGTGCTCACGCTAGAGCAATTCACAAGATGGGCTTTTTTAAAGCATCTTTCCTTGAAAGACAAACAAAACACACACCACACTCTGCCTTCCCGGTAGAAATACACAACCTTCAGCTCAAGAAGCATATGGACAACGTTACATTTGCATCACAACACTGCACACAAAACCACCACTAAAGGTTTAACCCTGAAAGGCACCTATGTGGAGTCACAGACCTGCAGAACTCCCCAGTAATAGAGGCTACAGACACAATGTCGCTGGAGGTGTCAGCAGAGGTCAGGTGGATCCTCTGTATTTGATTTTATCCCGAGGAAGAGCTCTCGATTTAAACAGTATTCTAAATCCACTTGTTAGAAGAAAGTGTAAATTAATCTCTTGACCTTGAGCCACTAGAATCACACGCAAACAATATTTTGTCCACAAAATCATTCTGTGGGCACTCCAGAACCAACCTATCCTCCAGCATTACACACACAACTGCTGGCTGGCAAAGAGTGGATTCCCACCAAAGCTCTCTGCAGGGACCTTGTCAACTCCCCCTAGAGACTCCAAATCTAGTGTCAGGTTCTGGAGACGCGGTTTAGGCAGATGCAGTAAGGCTAGAATGATGGACTAAAGAAGCAAAGGGCTCAGCGCTGGATTAACACGTGTCCCCAGACTTCTCTACTGAGATCTCTCCAGGGGCTAAAATGTCATTCTCCCACAGTCAGACATTGATGTAAGGAGGACAAATGAAGGGGGAAAGGGGAGGGGGAATATAGACATTACACTTGCCTTCCAGTCTTCTGACAGCTCTTGACAGAAGAATCAAGTGCTGGTCAGTGGGCTCAAGAAAGCCAATTCTTCCTCCTCCCCTCTTTATAGGGAGCTCTGTGCTGCAGCATCTATCGGGCCCAAACAAGCAGGTAAGACTTTTCTAGTCACAGCTCAGTCTCTTGAGAAGAAGTCAGGTTTGCTTCCTTGCAAAGGCAATGGGCAGTAGGCAAACTTTACTAAAGGACACCTTGCCTCTCTATACACTTTCCAGACAGATGCTCCTGCAGGCTAGAGAGTGCAGCCACATCTCAGAGCCTTCCCAACCAGCCCGTCCGAGTCCCGTTTGCGTTTTTACTGCTTCACATTTAGAAGGATATAGGACTAGTCCTTACGGCCAAAGGGAACTACAGGGAGAAGAAATGGAGTGGACGTGACGCAGCTGAACTCGCCAATCCAACGCGCTCCCTTCGCATTGCTGCTGCGAGCAGCAATTCAGATTCAAGGCTATTCTAATTCTAGACAGCAAAGGGGGGGAAGGAAATAGGCGACGTCTTCTTAGAGCTTTTAAAGGCAAAAGCTCAGCCTTGCTTCACAAAGGCAACCCTGCTCGCTGCTGGGCTGTGCGGCAGGTAAGGTTGGGAGGGAGGGAAGTTCAGCTGGTGTGTGCACACAGGCACAGAGCAGGTCACTCACCTTGGAGCTGGGCAGACAGCGCTTCCTGCTGCTGTTTGTATTTCTGGGCCAGGGCTTCAGCGTTCCGCACCTTTTGCTGCAAGTGGCTGTACATGAAAACTCCCGAGCCCAAACATGCCACAGTCACCAGGCAAAACCCCGTCTGCAGAAGCCCCTTCTGCCTCCTCGAACACATGCCAGTACCCATGATGAGGCCGAAGCAAAACGATGTAGCGCTGCCTCCCCGGCGTCGCTAAAGCATCCGGTTATTTTGGTCCCAACAGCCCGTTTCCTCCGCAAATTCGCAGATCCCTGGGCAAGATGCGATCAAAGTCTCGCCTTCGCTCCTTTCCAGCTCTCAGAGAAGCGGAAGACGCTCCAGCAACGTTTTATTCCTCCTCGCCCATCCGAGAGAAGCGCAGCCCAGCGCCGGTGTCCGGGGGGAGCGGCCGCGGTGCCGGCAGCAGCATCCTTCGGCTGCCAACCGCGCCGGGGGACCGGCCCGGCCCGGGAGAGCCTCCCCGGGGCTGCCTGGGCGGAGGGCGAGGGGAGCCGGCGGAGGGGAGAGAGGAGAAGGAGGAGGAAAACTTTTGCTTCCCATGTGCTGCAGCGGAGGGGGGGGGGGGGGGGGGGGGGGGGGGGGGCGGGAAGGGGGTACGGCCGCCTTTGGCTCTTCCCACCTCCCCCTCTGGAGCACCGACAGGAAAAAATAACCCGGCGGGACGACCGGCTCTGGTGCCCCCTCCCCACGGCTTCCCCCACCGGCAGCCCGAGAGGAAGCGGCGGCACCGGGGCCGGGAGACCGGCCAGGAAACCGGCGGCGGCATCCGGGCTGTCGCGGCAGCGAGTCCGCCCTCCCCTGCCCTCCCCTCCCGTGCCCTCCCCTCCCCTCCCCTCCCCTCCCCTCTCCTCCGCGGCGGGCAGGGCATGGCCGGGCCGGGGGACCGGGGGACAAGGGGACGGCAGCGCCCGGGAGCATCGCCGCTCTCACCCCCTCCCCTCCCCTCCCCTCCCCTCCCCTCCCCTCCCGCCCCGGGTGCCCCGGGGTCCCCGCCAGCCCCCGGTCCGGCTCACCCGGCCCGTGCCCGCAGCGCCCCGGGCGGGTAGAAGGCGCCTGACCCCGCGGGGCGCTGGGGCCGAGCCGGGTGAGCATCACCGCTCCTTCCTCCGAGCAGATGGGAGCCACTGACCTCTCCCACGTGCTTGTTTTCCCCTCCCTTTTCGAAACTTGAGGGCAAACCCCCAGGCTCTTCTGCCGGCACCTGTTGAGAGCAGGACTCGGAGGAGGAACACCCGCATTCATAGAACCGTAGACTGGTTTGGGTTGGAAGGGACTTTTAAAGGTCATGCGGTCCAACCCCCTGCAGGAAGCAGGTAAAGATCCCTTCCAACCCAAACCAGTCTATGACTCTATACTTCAGGGGATGGGCACAGGTTTCTGGAGCCCTGCCCGTGTTCTGAGCTTAGATCTGCTATTTAAGACCCCCAGGTTTATAATCAATCTTGTCTCTACCAGCAGCCTGACTGTCAATGTTGGCTCATCTCTTATCTGAGCTCACAAGGATATTTCCTCCGGAATCCTGCCAAGTTCCATATTTCAAGCATCCGGGGAATAAGCAACAATCATAACAATTAATTCTTCAGTAGCAATTCCCCTCCAAGAACCATGAGTGGTTTTATAACTGTTAATCAAATGAGCTTTACAGTACTGCTGGGAAATAGTTGAAGGGCAATCCTGTCTCCCTAATTTGCAGATGGGAAAACTGAGGCACGGCATTCCTGTAAGGGTATCATTTATCCAAAGAAATTCCATTTTCTTATGGTGGGCTTGGTTGTTTTTCGGGGTTTTTTCCAAGCATTTTAAGTGTTTGAGGTGTCTGCCAGAGTAAGGGTGAGACTGGGGCTACTGGAAATCAGGTGATTCAGCTAACAGTCCTGGCCTGAGCACAGCTTCCAGAAAACATTCCATACTTTCCTTAATGAATTAACTGATGATTCCAGACTTGCTGCTTAGCTCTTTCTGAAAACCAGAACAGCGCTAACGTCACGCTCCGTGCAGCCCATGTCTGCCCTGGATCACTGGCACACAGTTCCATGGATGATCCTGGAGCTGATTCACAGATCCTCCGTCCAAGAGACACTCCACCTACCCTCCGCAGCCAGTGTGCACCAGGCAGTCTCACTGTCCAGCTCTTCCTTTCCACAGATGTCCTGGGGGGTTGTTGGATGTTTCAGCATCTCTTCGGGCTGCTTGGCAGGAGCTGGAACGTCTTTTGTCTGCATCTTGAGGACTGAGGAGGCAGCCTGTGGGATGAGGGGTTTGAGTCTCAGTTTTGCCTCTATTCAGCACATTCTTTTTTTTCCCTCCTGCTCTCATTAATTACTTCCTCATGTGCTGGTTCCTGCCTGAGAAACACTGAATTTCTGAGGTTTGGACAGAGAGGACTCTGGAAAAGGTTAAAATCCTGAATTAGGGAATGTCCATCTGAGAAGGATTTGACTGACAAAGTTTCTGCAGTCTATCTCTTTATTCTTCTGCACTGTCATAAACTCAGTTACAGATTTAGCTCTGTATTTCTGCACCAGATCTAGGGCCAGATGAATAGTACAGCCCCAGCAAAGAGCCAGAGGGTTTGCTTCTTGCTCATGCTTTGCCAATATTGTTACGTAGCCCGGTAGTGAAATCCTGGTAAACTGAGAGCTGATCCCACTTCCCCTGCAGTCACTGATAAAATCTTCCACTTCGGTCCTGTTCTCCCACATCAAAAGAATAAGGGCCCACATCCTTTTCCCACAGGGATGGGAAAATAACAGCAATGAGATTGAGCTTCCTTATTCTAGGGAACATTCCCCCATAACTGAAGTTTCAGTTCTAAAACCCGTGGCACAAACCCCCGTCTTCAGAGGATTCATTTTTACTGTGCCTCATTTGTGTGCCATGTTTATTCTGACTACATCTTTAGGCTCATCTGTCTGGGAGAGACCAGAAATTGTCTTTGGCAAAGATTTCCATGCACCAGATAAGAAGGGTACATCTTGGTGCGGGGCCTAATGTTGGTATTTACTTGCTATTCACTTCTGCACTTTTCTCTTTTAACCGTGCATTTTTACTGGAAAGGAGTTGTCACATCAGCCAGCTCAGAGGGTACTTCCTGGAGCAAATTACTACAACATCCCACATCTCTAGAGGTCTACGGATGCCAGGCACTGAGCACTTTCAGGAAGATAGAGAGAAGGAGAGAAGCACCCTGAGCTAAACGAATTGACCATAGGTGACAGCTCTCTTCAAATCCAACTCAAAATGCTTTGTGCCTTAGGGATTATCTGATCATCTCCTTTTGCTTCCCCTAATCCAATGGGTGATCACATCTGATGATAGCATTAAAATAATAATCTGAACAAAACAAGCAATTCCCATGGGAAAGCTCGGACTGTATGTACTTGTAAAGAAAATGACACTTTTTCCCCTGTAGAGCAAGCCATGAGTATTAACCATCTGTGCAAATATTGCAGTCCTGGAAAGCTCCATCCTTTTAATCAGAGCTTTGGATTTCATAGCAGGCATTTAATCGGCTGTGGGAGTATTTTCAGCCAGGTTATGTAAATGCTGTCAAGAAACCAAGTGTCTGAAAAAGATGCATGTAAGGAATGTGCTAGGAGGAGACAGAGGGAAGGCTTCAGCATTTAGGGGCTGCAGTTTCACAACGGTTTTTTTAACAACCTACTGATCAGGTTGGCAACATCCACAGCTCACTTTGACTGGCTAGGCAGGACACTGTAGCCCCACAGCCCGGATGGGGCTTGCAAGTGCCTTTCCAAGGAGACCCACCCTGGGAATCTAGTGAGTAAATGTTGGAGGGTATAGGCTGAGCAGGAGAGGAGCTTGAGGCAGGCAGGAGTCTAGTGCATGAGAAATGACAAGAGGAAATGCTTAAAAACTAAAGTTTTCTCAAGCAGGCATCTGTGCCTGTGCGTGCAAGAACTCATAGTGCTGGAAGTGTCTGCGTGTCACTCACCTCCTGGAAGTGCCTGCCCTACCACACACAGCAACTCACAACTCATTTCTCACAGGACTGAAAGTGCCCCAAATTAAAGAATTCCTAGGGGCAGCTCTCATCGCAGTCTCTCCAAGGTTAAGGGGTGGGAAAGCTGAAACATTCCTTCCTTCCCATAACAAGAAGTGACAGCTTCTAATTAGGATCCATTAGAGGATGCCCCAGGGAACCCATGGGACCATTTTTCAGAAGGCATTGTTGAAATTATTTGCTGTCTTAGACTGGCATGTTGCCTTAGCTACCTCCGTTATCTTCCCCGAGCCTGCGGATGAACTTTGAGTCATCTCACTGCTGTGCTGTGCCTAAAAGAAAGCAGATGAGATCTCAAGAAATCTGGATGCTCTCACAGCCTTGTCAGACCTTAGGGACAAGTGCTGAGCAAACTGTGGGCACGGCCTTAATATAAGAGAATGTGAATGGGGGGGACATCATGAGCATAAACCTTGGCTTTTTGAGGTTCAAGGTTCCAGGGTCAAACTCATCATCTAGAAGAGTATTTCACAGAAACTGAAGCTTGAGGAGACCTGTGCTTACATCCACAACTATGAGAAGATGTCTCAGCACAGACATCAGACTGACATCAGTAGAAACCACTGTCCATCTGTAAGGACTGTCGAGAACTGTTCTGGACTAGTCTGTCATCTGGGTTCCTTTTTAACCAAGAGCAATGAGAACTGGTTTCAAAGGGACAAACCCAAACAAGAAGGGGCAAAGAGCATATTCTCCATAGAAAATGCACCACGGTACAATTAGAGCTCTGTGACTCCACTGCCTGTTTGTTTCCAGTCTCTGCCACACACACCAAGCCATTTAAAAGGAAGATGGTGCCCTTTAAATCTGCACAAAGGCTTGACTGCCTTACCAAGGTACGGACGTTTTTATTAGAGCCAAGGAACATTCCAACTCCCAAAGGCAATAAAAAATGCAGTTTGCCAGAAAAGAATAGCAAAGTAGCAAAGGGATCTTTAGTTTGTTTAGGTGCTGCTAAACTTGCAGCTACTGCCTCTCTCAGCGGGGTTCCAGCATCAGCCCCTCCTTCCCCCCTAAAGGACAAAGACACCTTGTATTCCTAAACTCGCCCAGGGCTGCTGTGTCTGGCCCAAGGCTCCACAGCTTCATGCCTTTGGGACTCAGCTAAGGGTCTAACTACCATGTCCCCCAGGGCATGAGAGCCTCTGCTCATGAACTGAAGGACCTGGGGACTCCAACTCTGTGCTCTGCTCAGCCTCAGAGCACCAGATGCCCTTGGTGGTACCAGTGCTTCTTTCACTGTGTTCTTCTGTCTCCCTACCAAGTTACAAGCAGAGATACCAGGAGAAGTCTTTGCACATGGCTGACATGGGTACAGTTTAACTGTTCCAAAGAAGCTTTAATGGAAAAAAGGTGGTTGAATTGGAGTAAAGCCAGTGAGCCAGCGAGTGCCCTGCCCACCCATGAGGCAGGCAGCAGTGGGAAGGAGCAAGCGGGAGGAAGGACTCTTGCAGTCCACTTCTCAGATAAACAGGTAACGGTGAGAGAAGAAGCCAGTGGCATGGAGCTAACACAGCACACTCAGCAGCAGATCTACACGTAGACCTCCAGATCCTCCTCCAGGATCTTCCACTGCATCATACAGCATCTTGGGATGACACAGAGATGTGAATTCTTCTACTTCATGACATCACTCCAGTGTTTTCCCAGGGGAAGCTTCATGACTGCACATTCTCTTGGAATCACCCAGCCTCATCAGTTGGACACAGGGCTTTTTTGGTTTATTTTAGGTTTATTTTTATTCTATCCAGATGTTCATGATACATTTAGAGCATCAAGCTGGAAAGATCACTTATGAGAAACTTAAGCTGTTGTCCCTGCACGTTGGGTGTCAGCCAGAGAGATTTCAATCTGGTTTTTAATACCCTGATAAGCCAAGAGTTTGAGTCATCTCTGCTTTGCCTTTGTCTCTTAACTGTGGCCATCAGCAGATAGGATACACATTTAGGGTGAGATTTTCCAAACTGCTTGATCAGTGTTGATTTAAAATAGAATAGAATTTCCTGAATCATGGTGGGTTTGGGTTTTTTTTTTTAAATTTCATTCAGTGTCCAACTTGTTCTGCACAGAGATAATGTGAACATTGTCTAAATGATTTTGCCAGAGAGATGCTTTGTTGATTCTGAGGTCCACATCTGTTCACAGAGCAGCAATAAGAGGCTTTCATCTACCACTCAAACTGACTGTCTGGGAATCCTTCTGAGGTGGTTGTCTTCAGCAGCCTCCATCCTTTGGCATGGAATGGATATGTTTAACAGTAAGAATTCAATAGGGAGAACAACATGGTGCTATAAAAATGAAAATCAGCTCCTGTTTTATATTAACCTGTCAAAAATTCTCTCGATGGCCAACAATCAAGTTGACACTAAGCTAATTACAGCAAGACCTCTAAATTGTTACCTGCCTGTATTTGCAGCTCTACATGTCTGACCAGCCCTGAAGTCTTAAAGTACCATTGTTCATTTTCCTCCCTGCACACATACCAGAGATCACATTTGGAGATAAAATCTGCAGAAGTGCCTATTCCTCTCCTGGATCCTGTGTCAGTACACAGAGACAGCCAATTTGGCATGCAGGCACTCAGCTCTCGTACAAAAATGTGTGTTCTAGCCAGCGCTGCTGCAAACTCAACCTCAAGGAGCACTTACAGTCACACAGACTCTGTTTCTTACATAACACTAAGTAACAAGCCTCATAGAAAGTGACTCTCCTGGCCCTGTTTTATATGATTTAGACAAGAAGTCCCTTTAGGGTAAAGTAATCCAAGCCCCTCTTCTCCAGATGATGAGGGAGCGCTGCTGGTTAGTCCACTGCCTGTAGTTCTACAGCACGCTGTCAAAGACCCCGAGGAACACAGCACAGGGCAATTATGTTGATACTCAAGCTTTTTATCTCTGAAACTCTGCCAGTTACTCCTTCCATGCTCTTTGCCTGCTCTTCAGCTATCAGTGGCATGCCCTCCCCATCTCCAGTTCAGCACAAGGGCACACTGCAGTGTCTCCCACTCCTCCGTGCGGTTTGCTCCCACCAGGCGTCGTATCTGGCACACGGACAGGAAAGAGTGACACCCCTGAGGGAAGGGCAACCCCCCAAAGCTCCTTCCCTGGACACTGCCTGCCCCGCAAGGACAGTCGGGAGTGAAGAATGGACCCTTTGTGTCGGGGAAAGAGGGAAGTGGCAAATGTTCAGCATCCCAGAATCACACAGAATCATGGAATTCAGATGCCTCCTTCCTAAACAGCCTGGAAAACTCAGGTGGTCCTACAGCGAAGACGTGATGTCCCTTCGGATGAACCTCCTGGTGCCTGCAGTGACACTAAGCTTTCACTGCCTGGGATTTCAGCCGCTGCGTGAGCCGGCTGAAATGTTTGCAAAGACCTCTAAGCCTGGGCTTGCAAGAGGCTCCCAACCTCAGTTAAGGACGGGAAGGGTGGGGTTGCTTTGTGCGTGTACTTTTAAAAATTAACACAGTTTCAATAAAGGCTCTGGCCCCATTTACAGCAAGAGAACTCTTTGTGTATACAATATACTAAGTACAGCCAGAGATGTGTAAGGACCTAATTCCCCCTTGATATAGTGCCAAACATTCATTTACAGCCACATTGAACTCGACCTCAGGTACATGAGTAAATTGCTTAAATAATTGCAGCAGCTGAAAACAGGAGGATTAGTTTCCTGCTCTACGCTGTGGCTAGGACCAGATTCATCACTGGTGTAATCCTGCTGGTTTCACTGCAGTCACACTTGGGATCACTTTGAGATTTTGAAGGCTTCATTAATGCAGCAGGATGCTGTGCTCACAGGCTTTCCCAAGCATTAGCATTCTGCTGTGGTAGAAATTCATCCCATAATACAGTGCTGAGAATTTTCAAATAATAAAGCAGCAAAGATGCCTGCTGCCACCATTGCTAGCTAATTACAGCAGCACAGACCGACTTCCCATGCCGAATTCCTTCTGCCGTGTTCGCCCGGCACAATAAATAAAGCATGTTACAGAGGGAAGGCTGAGAAGACATTTCTAATTTTGAAATCCTCTAACCCTAAAGTTAGAAATAGATGAAATAATTGAATAGCAATTTGCCTGTTGGGTTTGTTGTTTTTTTTTTTTTCCATACAGCTTTTCATCCTGCCTCTAGATGTGCTTTGGCAGAAGTGGGTGGGAAAGAGGGCGGGGGAAGAACTCGCTCTTTAGCAATTCATTAAGTTTCCCTATTAGAGTCTTTCACTCAGCTCTGGGTTCACCCCAGAACTCCACCAGCCTTCCATCTGGCACTATCTGGACCCTTCACAAAGGCCTTCGCTGATGTGTTTGTAGTGAGAACACAGCGACCCAGCGCGCTGCTTCCCCGCGGACGCACGGTGGGGTGGGGGATAGAGGGTGGACCCCCCTCACCTCATTCTACAGATGAAACTGAGACAGAGGCTGCTTCTGACAGGACTCCAGGGAACTGGCTGAAATTCAGGAGCAGAGACACCACTGGCAGCAGGATCACAGAGCTGCAGCCCGGGGCCGAGTACACGGCCCCAGCCTATTTCTTTGCCGTTTGCTTTATTGATGGCAGGCTCCGTTCAGCGTCTGCTTCGCAGAAATTTGTTAGCAAGTGTTTTAAAGCTCCCCCTGAGATTTCAAACTGATGTATGAAGATCCAAACTGTCTCTAGTACTTTTTATCACTCTGACTGGGCTGCAAAAAAGCGAGACATCAAAGGGTTGTCACCGAAGGGACTCCGCAAACACACATCGTGTGAACACACGTATGATGGCTCAGAGGAAAACTCGACCGAATCCATAAGTTCCCAGATTTACACCACTGCAGGTCACACAAAGCTGGACCCATGCCTTCCCTATTATTTATCAGTTATGTTATTTGCTTTTATGTTTATTGGATGCAGATGGTGTCCCCAGACAGACACAGGCCTTTTAACTTATACATCTGCTATATTGGCTTATTTTAAACCTCCTGTTGTTTAGACCAGCTCCCGAAAGGCCAATGGCTCGAGACATCAGGAAACAGTTCATCTGGATTCAAACCCTAAGGTCTGCATTATCTTGGAGGCGTATTTTTGTCCAGTAGGAAATGTGGATTAAAAAATCAAGATGGCTGTTTTTCAGTGCTAAAAATTGTTGGAAAGGAATAAAGAGGAATCCCCTCGGAGTTAGATTCTATTAGTCTGTGGTTCCATTTGTTTCAGAGGAGAGACCTAGATGTGGAACTGAACTTCTTTAAAGTTAATTCCCAAAGCTGGGCATTGGATGTAGGTCACTTTCTGCTTTGTTCTGAGACTCAGCTGTGCTAGAAACACTGTTCAGTTTTCTCTAGAAAGTGGAAGCCACATATTTCCTTTCTGTTCTATCCAGGTCATTGCCTCTGAAGGCAGTGCCACGAGGTGTAATTGTAACATCACTGCACGTTTACAATGGGTGAGCCAGGGGAAGCTGCTACTTCCAGGCTTTGCTTTTAAGGAGAGAATTCTGTGAACCAGTATTTCCACACACAAATTCCTGTCCTAAGCATGCAAAACAGGCACTGCAGGATGCAGCTGTTGAGGAAAGTGTCCTTCTATATGTGACCTGAAGACACACCAATATTTTTTTTTCCATGTACTGCTGGTTCACCTTCAAAGAACATCACTGTATTTCTGCTGCTGGTGTTGCCATCACATAGGCCCAAGGTTCACATACCATGTCATTAAGATGCAAAATGCTAAGGTGACTTCCTCTGTACAAAAAGGGCTAAATCCCTATAGCTTGGCCGACCCTGAAGTGGCCCTACACATCTGATAGAGAAGGTGTGTAGAGCAGAAGCCTGCAGACATAGCTGGCGAATATTTCTGTGTAACAGTGGCATCCAGTGGGCAAAGAAAGATTCCTAGTAATATGCTGGGAAGAGCAGGATAGGGCCATGTAAGAGCAGAGGTTTGTCTCTCACATCCAGAGCTATGTAACTCTGGGTTGCCTCTGGGTTCTACAAGCCAGGCTGGCTCATTTATTTGCATAAATGTTGCCCCAGTAGAAAAGATTCATTGGAGCCCAGGCTTTTTCACACCCCAGAGAGGTTTGCCGTTTGCAGTATCTTTGGTGTTCAGCACAACCAAAACACCAGCTCTCCAAAGTGGTTACATACAAAGGCAGCATCTCATCAAAACAATCACTGTAAGGTTTTTATATTGGCCAAGGACTAAGCTGCTGATGCTGTAGGGCTCCATGTTTGCCTGAGAAGGTGACTTCACAGGCAGTCTAACACAGTTTTCCAATTTTGGTGGGTTTTTTTTGCTGGGAAACAAACAGCCTGACATAAATTGGAGTCTGTCAGTGAAGGTTCACGTTTCCAACAAGCACTGTCAGAAGTAAAACCCAAGTTATCTTGCAGTTTATCGAGAGAGCACAAAAGAAGCTACTCTAAACGTAGATGGATCTTTTCAGGCACTTATTCGGGCTGTACTTGCCCGTCATTAGTGTGCTCCTGTGCTGATGCTAACATATAAATCTATAAATCTGCCTGGTAAAAGGCAGGGGAGGGAGCAGCAGGGCACACTCGGATCCACCTTCCCCAACAGTTGGCAGTACTCATTCTCCATCTGCTGGCCACAGGGTAAAATGCACTGCAGTTCTGCTCCAAACAGGTTAAATTCACTCCTGTTCACATTCACATTTTCACAATCACCCCAGGGTGTGTGTTTAAGTGATCTGGCAAACACCCCTTTTACGCAACACAGAGTACAAGGGACACCGAGTCCTCCTATTTGGCTTTTATCAAATGGCAATGACAAGCTTGTTTTTGAACAGATCCTTTGTACCCCGGAGGCATAAAAGTCACAGTAACTGCTGTGACGCTGTCTCAGAATTTTGATCTCTTCAGTTTCCATAAGCCCTTGGCAAATCTGCTGCCTGGTGTCTTTATTTCCTTCTTTTGAGTTCTGATAGTGTTCCTGATGGGCTAGTGGGGAAAGGAATGGCACATGATTTTTTTTATGATCTTGCTGCCATATTCCTGTTGCATGTGCAGCATCTTGTGCTGGCAAGTTCTGTGTTGTGCTCTTACTGTGCAGGGGGTTTGGCATGAACGTATTAATTAATTTTACTGCTGTGAACACTGTTCTTTGCTATCAATGAAGGCCACTCTTTTAACCCTTGTTCCACTATGCCAGGCTGTATTAGCAAAGACTAAACGTAAACCAAAATTCCAATATGTCAGCTTCAACAGAGCTGTGCTTGACACATCACTGAGGAACAGCAAGGGACAGGCAACCTTAAACAGAGTGCATAGAAGGTGTCCTGACCTCAGCAGGGGTAAACTCAGCAGAGTGTGACCTACCCCAGACAGAAGAGATCCACATGAACAGCATCATCAGTGTTGCCAGCAGGGACAATGCAAGCCCCAAAGTTGCCTCTGCCACTTTGAAGAGAAAGTAATTCCAAAAGTAGTGATTCCTTACGCTTTTAGACTCACATACTCCAATGCAAGGTGGCAATGAAGCCACCAATGATCCCACGCAGGCAGTACCTGAGCAGTATGTGATCTTGTCTGCTAGAGGCTTTCAGAGCCCTCCTGCCTACCTGCCAAACACAGACGCACAGCACCTTGCAAGGAGTTACACTGGATCCCCAAGTCCCCCTTACAGTGGGCTAAGTTACCCTAAAGTCACCCCTAAAATCACTCAAACGTTGTAAAAAAAAAGAGCATCCTGGCGTGTACCCCACAGCCTCTCCCTGTCAGCCACTCCCGCGGGCTGCAACGGACACTTGGCCTGCGCAGATAAAACAAGAAACGACCCCAAATATGTGTTATTCTCGACACCACGAAGCGTCAGGCAAAGGAAAACACCGACAGCACATGCGGGTAGGACCCGTCCCGTCCCGTCCCGTCCCGTCCCGAACGGCAGCCAAGGCAGGAGGGGCTGCACCGGGCGGGCAGCAGCAGAACCCAAGACGCGGAGCGGAGCCGGCGCAGCCCAGCCCGGGCCCTGCCCCGCAGCCCAGCCCGGGCCCTGCCCCGCAGCCCACCGCCAGGCCCCGGGGCCGACAGCGGGAGCGGGCCCTGGGTCGGGTCGAGCCGCGGGGGGCTTCCCGCAGCCTCTCGGGACTTGTAGTCGGCGTCGCCCCGCGGGCGAGGAGCGGGGCGAGCCGGGAACTACCTCTCCCAGCATGCCCCGGCGGCTGTCACCGGGCTGCGAGCGGCCTGGGCGGGGCGGGCGGGCGGGCGGCCCCGGGGGAGCGGGGTCGAGCGGCGCCGCTGCAGCACCCGAGGGGCGGCCGGGCGTGGCCCCGGCTCCTCGGCCGCTTCCCCGGGGGTAAGAGGAGGCGCCGAGCCGAGCGGCGAAAGCGCGGCCGCGGGCAGAGCGGCTTCGGTGCGGGGCCGCCGCGGGTGCGAGGCCACCCCCGCGGCCCGGGCGGTGCTGGGGCCCCCGGCGGGCCCCGGGGGCTCTGGGTGTCGCTGCCGAGCAGCGTCCGGGGGCGGCCGGTTCCCGGCGGGGAGCCGTGGGCGGGAGGAGGGAGGAGGGCGGTGGGGAGGTGGCTGCACCGGGGCGGGGGGGGAGGCTGCGGCCGGGCTCGGGGCCGGCGCGGTTGCGGGGTCCGGTGCTGGACCCGCGTCTCGTACTGCGGAGGCGTGGGGCTGGGACGGAGCCGCTGGCCGCTGGCCGCGGCGGCGGAGCCTACCTGAGCTGCTTCTCGTGTTTTCTCCCGTGTGGCCGGGCCGCTCTGGCAGGTCTGCTGCTGGGACTCCTGCGCTGAGAATGAGCGAGGGAAGGAAGCACGCACAGCCCTTGGCTAACGACGGCGGCTTTCTGAAGGGCTGTCAGAATTTCCTTCTCTCTCGGCTCTGTCAGGTACGTGCCTGTGCTTTTCTCGTTTTCCTCCTTATGCTAAGCTGGGAACAGGTCTCCCTTAGGTGGCCAGTTTTCTTTCTGCCACGTTTAGCCAGGGTTAAGCCCGTAGTGAGGTGCATCTGCTTGCTCCTGCTCCATTTTTATTTCATTTCTTCTGGATGGCGAGAGCTGGCTGCTCTGTGAACACACATCCTGTTTTCCTGTTCCCAAACAGGTACTGCAGGTAAGTCCTTACTTGCTAAGGTGAGAGCTGAGCGCTGAAACGTTGGCAGCAATTCCTGCTGGGCTTTTTGTATCAGTGGAGCATGTGCCGT
The DNA here is from genome assembly GCA_025345505.1 of Todiramphus chloris collaris. Taxonomy (NCBI): domain Eukaryota; kingdom Metazoa; phylum Chordata; class Aves; order Coraciiformes; family Alcedinidae; genus Todiramphus; species Todiramphus chloris. The sequence continues at coordinate 3,685,692 of JANVCC010000174.1, forward strand.
ATGCTGAATAGAACTGAAGCACATGTGGCTTTTTCTCTCCTCTGTTTCTATATTTGCAGCCTTCCTGAACTAAGAAAGAATCATGAAAACAAGGGCCAAATTTAAACCTAGAGAGGATGGTACAGCTGCATTGGAAGCGTCACATATGTTTGTTCTGGTTTCCCTGCAGACAGTCAAGTCCAGAACTTCTTTTCTGAATGTAACAAATTCTAATTTCTGCCTTGCTTAGAAGCAAGTGAGCTCTGGCTCACCTTCATGGAGGACACTTGAGCTTGGCTTTACTATTCAACCTCCTCTCTTCTTGGCCCGGAGCCTTATTACATCCTCTGCACTTCTCTGCTATAGGAGGAGTTTATTTGGCTCAAATAGGATACCCTTCTTATTTCTCCTCTGTTTAACATCTCCTTGGTTTCCTAAAATTACCTATGAAGAACAATGCAGTTTGTCCTTCTAGGTCCTTCCTCCATACTTGATTACCTGTTGAATTTTTCGTCTGTGGTTTCAGGATATAGAAGAGTAAATTGGCAAGGGATGCAGTTACTGTAGATAACCCAGGTTGCCCACGTTGTTATGATGGGAATGATGTTGTGTGTTGTGTTGATAACGGAAATCAGGAGAAAGCTTCAGTAGCCTTGGCAGATCCAGAGAAGTTCTTGCCCTGCTTGGAGCTTTGCTTTCTGCTCCAAGTTACAGGAGTTCAGGTTTTTGTCTGTCGCAGCTAACTTCCTTTGGGCGGATGATGGTTACCTTCAAGAAGATCTTCCTCAATGCAGCCAGCTGCCAGGGCAGTAGATGAGTGTCCGGTCACTCATGCTGGAGTCCCAGCTCTGTCGCTGATGTATCTTCAGTACCTTCTGCCAGGACTCTTATCTGGTTTTGTGGTGGAAGGAGATGAGTTCATTTAGGACTGGCAAGTATAAGCCTGCAATATATTATTACCTAGTTGCCATTTAACAGCATCGCTACTGGTTAGGCTTCAAAAAGGGGAATGTGTTTCCCATCCCATCCTCTTTGCCCAGCCTGCCTCTCTGAGTCATGGACATGGGAAGAATCTTCGTAATTGTTTGATATTTGGGTTGGCTTAAATGTCTGCTTGTTAGGATATTGCTGTATAGCTTCATATGTTTTGGCATTTATTTTGAACACACGTTTGGAGCTCTGTGACTGAACATCTTGTGTGAAATTAGTGTATAAAGAAACTGTTATTCTCTTCGGTCTGCAATGGCTGCTACTCCATGGCTGGTGTTTGGAGTCCATGCAGAGCCTCCTTCCACTAAAACCTTGACTACCTTGCAAGAACGGTGGAATTCCCACAAGTGTGGTGGTTGCAATTGTCTCCTTCTGTTTTTACTTGGAAAGGGGGATGGTCATGGCTTTCTAAGCTACCTTGATCAGCAAGCGTGTGGCTGCGTGACCACCGTGGGCTATTCAGAGCTGTGGCAGTTCTCTCTGAAACGAGTCCATCTCTTCCCTTGCTTTCCTGTAGTGTCAGCATGGGTCGCTTGCAGAGACCGGTCTTGGTTGCCTGTGGTTTTGCTGAAGTTGAAGGCTTTTTCCAACTTGCTAATTAAGCTCTCCTAGGTCACGGTGCCCCTTCCTGCCTGTTCCCATCAAATCTGTTCGCCTTGCTCATCATCCCTGATACAGAACTGCTCCTGGGCTCTGGCAGAATTCAGGGTCGTGCTGCATGTGACCATACCGCTTGCGACGGTACTGATCATGCTCTTTCATTTTGAGTTGCTGTTTTCCAGGGATCTAGGAATAAAATGCAAAGTCCTGTGAGGAAACTACTCGAGTCTTAGTTGTTTTTCAAAGATTCTGATTCATGGCGTATCAGGGGCACTTATGGAGGGGCCAGGGTGTTGTAATGCAGTGTGCTCAGGAGACCAAGGTAACTATCAGTGCACTCTCACTAGAAGCTCTGGAGAGAGATCATTGGATACACTCTCTCCTTAAGCAGAGAGTGAGACAGTGAAGTCTCTTATTTCTCGGGAGAGTTACAGAATTTAAGTATTTCTGCTCACTCTGCACTGAGAGCTGCAGTGGTGTTTGAGAATTTTGAGCCTATAGAACAGGTCTCCTAGCTTTTAGACTGTCTGCAAGTGGAAAGTGGCATCAGTGAAGTTGTGTGTGTGCTAGCAGGACAGTAAATGGCTTCATCTTAGACCTCGATCCACATTCCTTGATGTGACCCCAAGGAAAGCAAGGATGCCTGCTGGATCATAGGTCGATCCTTTCTCTTTTTTTGGAGAACAGAACTTGGAGGTAGGATATGTGAGTGTTGTACCTGGCTCTACTGACACCCCTGCATGTAACTATGGCTCCATTTCCAATCTGTAAAGCGTTCTTGTGTTCTTTAAAGTACTCAGCTATCCAGAGCTGAAAGGTAACATCTGCCCTTGTGCAGTGTACAGACTCGTAAGTGCGTTGGTGTACGTGCTGACCCTCGAACCACCTTTAAGTACCAGGGAGGAAAGCAACAGCAAACTACTCAACTCACTCTGCTCCTATGCAGCTGATGTCTCTCTAGCCAAAGGCATGTCAAGATAGATTAGACTTAAACCTTTTGATCTGCTTTCAGAGCACAGGAAGGTCAAGTTCCAGGCTGCCAACTGACAGGAGTGCAATGCTGACCATTCTGAAAGCCTGAAGGGAAATTGGGAAGTTGGTAGGATGAGCTGCCATGGCTCTTGAGAGGTTCAGCAGGTTTTATGCTCCAGCTTGTTCTGTGCCAGAGTCTGAAGGAGCTACTTTTCGTTTTGAAATGTTGGAGGAAGTTGTGTTCCTAACTCGGATGATTTGTAATCCTATTGTATTGCTGCTGCTGAGGGGGCCAGAGTCTAAATACTTGTGAACAGCTGTAATGCAGAACCACAGTACTGTGTCTTCTCCAACCTGCTGTCCAACCACGTGTTTACCAGCAGGACTTCAGGGGTAATTTCTCTTGATTTTAAAATTTATTTTTAACTCCTGCAGTAACGTTAATCAGATTTTTGAATGACTTGTGGGGAAACTTACTGCCTTTCTGGGCAGACAAGGCAACTGTGTAAAATCAGTTGGAGGATTATGAACTTTAAAGTGATTTAACCCAGATTTCCATGGGAAATGGGAATTGATAGCTGGTGTGAGATAGATGTGAACCTGAGCTTTGCCTATGGCTCAGCACCATCAGCTCTAGGCCAGGTGGTCTTGCCTCTGAGAAATGTATTAGACCAATGGCTAAGTAAAAGCACAGTTGAAATCTGCTGCCAAGACAGCTTTCTGACTGTTGGAATTTGTCTCTGTGTGGTCCTCCATTTCTAGGTGACTGAAAATAGGTCTGGAAGGGATGGTGCTGAGGCCACCTAGTCCATCCTTTTCCACAAGGCATGAAACACTACACCACAGCCATTCCTGATAGATATGTTGAGCTGCTGCTTTAAGTAATGGAGATTTCCCAGCTTCCATGGATGGGTTGTATTTGACTTCATTAAACTTTTTTTTTATTTATGTTGTGCCTTTTGTCAGTGTTCTGACAGGTCACAACAGGACCTGCTAGCCAGTGCAAGGGCTGCCAGGTGGTTATTTGTTTTTACTGTAATGCAGTGTAAATTTAAATCTGAAATCTGCTATTGAGGAAAAAGTGGATTCTCATCAGCTCCAGCTACTGAGCTTTTCAAGGCTTGAGGCAGCAATCTGCAAACTGTCAGGTCCAATTAAAGCAAATGGCTGGAGCTGTTTTTCTCCCTCCTGGAGAGAACACAGTTCATGAAAAGCCAGAAGGAAATTTCATCAGGCTCATGAGCAATTATCTTGTGGGATGTAATAAGAGAGATCCACTAGATGCCCAGTGTGAACTTTCACTTATAATCACTCTTAATTCTCCAGTGGGCAGATGAGCATTGATCTCACCAATTTAAAGCCTGAAGTTTTTGCATTCAGTAGAAGCTATTAGAGGACACTTGTGCTTTCATAGGGTTTGGCTGAGGCTGACTTACAAATCTGAATTTTGAACATCCCTGAGTTGGCAAAAGATATTCCACCTTTCCATGTGTTGTGGGTTAATCCTGGTAGGCAGGTAAGCACCACACAGCTGCTCGCTCGCTTCCACCCCAGTGGGATAGGGAATAGAACTGGAAGGATAGCATTAGGAAAGCAGGACTTCCTCAGGTAATAAAGGTTGCTTGGGAAGGCAGACACCATTACTCCAAACATCCCCTTTTCCTATTTCCTTCCTGCAGCTTTTATTGCTGAGCTGGATGTCCTATCAGCTATCCCTTTGGTCAGCTGGGGTCAGCTGCCCTGGCTTTGTTCCCTCCCAACTTCTCGTGAACCTCCAGCCTACTCGCTGGCGAGGCAGTGCAAGAAACAGAAGAGGCTCTGACATGGCATAAGTGCTGTTCAGCAACAGCTAAAACGTCAGTGTGTTATCAACACTGTCTTGGTCACAAGGCACCGTGCAAGCTACCATGAATTAACTCTATCCCAGCCAAAACCAAAACCACCAGTGTACACTGGTGTATACCACAACTCCTGTTGCTGGAAGCCTGTGACAGCTGTTTATTTTTGTCTTACTGGTGGTGATTCCCAAAGGTTGTGTTTGCATTTCTATGGTTTAAAGCAAATATTGACCTACTGTGCAATCCAGTTTATGTCGTGGGCCTAGCGCGTTAGCTGGCACCGAGCTGTCTCCTTAAACATGCTCTGCTGTGTCTTGGCTCCTGGCAGATCGTGTGGTGGTGGTGGTGCCTGTGCAGTCCATTTTCTTGTTTGCTGTGATGCCTTTTCTTCTGGTGACGTCTTTTACAGTATGAAGACAGCGTGGCCTTGAGACTGAGTCACTCCACTGGGATGACTGTAACCTGGTGCTGCTGGCTCTGCCCTGGACAGTCGCAGAGGACTCGCTGAGCGTGGCTCTGTCAGAATTCTGAATGAGGATCTTGGCTTTTGTCCCGTTACCTCTTGTGCTGGTCGTTGGCTAAGCAGAGCCCACCTTTGGCTGGGTTTCATGCAGCAGCTGGCTCGGTTGGCAGGAGCTATTGGGTGCTGTCATATTTGCACATAATGAAGCCTAAAATGTGTAACTTCTCTATCACTTCTTCCGTCTTGCAGATCTATTCTGAGATTGTTTGCCATCTTTTAGGAAGCAAGAATGCTGAGGTTGAGCTTCTCGGGAGGATTTGCACAAAGCTACTGTTTCTGAATATCAATCCATTTGCTGGAGCTTCTTTCAGGCCTGCACCCTTTAACAAGGTGTAAGAATAGATAGTAAGGCAGCATCATAACCACGGCACGTATCGTTCCCACAACTTGAAAGGAAGGCAGCGTTCCCCTCTCACTGTAACAACTCGGTGCTAGAATACAGTCGGTGTAAATCGAATGTGAAATTCAGTTTAGGCAAAACAGATCAATGGGCTGGCATTTGTAAAGGACAAGTGTTGATTGTAGAGATAAAACACGCTCAATGGGACCGTCTTTAAGCACAGTGCCCGGCTGGTTATTTTTAGCATTTCCTCACTCTGTGTCCCAGGATTGCAGGATGTGCCTGCTCTGCCACAGCGAAGCTGAAATGACAAGATATTAATCCCTGAGCAAAGGCATATTAATCACCTGCTTCATTCTGTTTATGTAACACACTTAAATATACTTCGAGAGCAGGTGAGGTACAGGGCAAGGAAATGGTTTAACCTCACGCAGGCTTTTCCTTGATTGATTGGTTTTAATGGTGGCAGCTGCCCCATTTCTAATACTTTTCTGTTGAGAGTAATTTGTCAGTAGAATGGCTTCATTTATCTGCTATAGATATTTAAGCCACGGAAACATCATCTGCTCTTCACTCCCCCTCTGTGCCAGTGATGCCATTTTGCAACATTTGTGTTTGTGAATTAATAATTTATTGAAACAACTGTTCTGAAAGCAACAGATCTTTATCAAATTCAATATTAGTTCTTTCACTAGAGTTATTTTTCTTGCTTAGTAGGGTTTTATGTATGGTTAATAGCAGGCATTATTACCAGGGAGCCTCTTAGAAGAGGCCTGCGAAGAACGCGAGGGTTTTGTTGGAGTGGGAAGCTGGTTGAAAGTAGGAGACTGCCTGAGTTGAGGAGTAGGTGAGAAACTCGGTTCTGGAAAAATGGGAGAGAATTAGGAAATGTATTTCCCTGGGAGGGCTTTTGGGCCCAATACCAGCAGGCTGCATAGAAAGCCGAAGTTCAGAGTAGATGGCAGAGATTTGCAAGCGGTAGAGCTGGGTATTGAACTGATATTAATTGGGCTCGAGAGAATAAAATGTGCGTGTGGTCTGGTCCTGTGGATGTCTGGGCAGGATTCATGGCTTTTAAAGCACAAACAGAGTGATGCTCGCCGTGACCATTCTCCAGGGATTCTGACCTAGACGTGTCTGTCTCCAGCTGGCTGGAGAGCAGTGCTTGGGAGTCTCCTGAGTGCGGTCTGGAGGACATGGGCCTGGTAGAATGGCAGCAGGGGGGCAGGTTCTGGCCGTGGGTGACTGCCTCGGCTCTCGGAAGGCAACACGGATTTTATCTTAGCTCGGGGCTGTGGAAACGGGCCGGGCCGGTGCCCCGGGGGGCGTGGGGATGAGGGAAACCAGCCCTTAGCTGGGGAGCATCGCCCCTCTGCCCTGGCAGCCGGGCCGCTGCATCTCCCGGGGGCACATGTGCCTTGTCGGGCTGCCCTGAGCGCCCCCCCGTCCTCCGGGGCTGCGGGGGCCGGGCCGGGGCCGGGCAGCCTCTGGCTCCGCCCGGGAGCCGCCCCGCGCGTCCCGCCCGGGCTGCGCTGCCGCTGCCCCGGCCCCGCACAGCGCCGGGAAGGGAAGGGAAAGCATCGGCCGGCCCCTCGAAGCCCCCGGGTGCGGGGCGCGGCCGGGAGGAACCCGCGGGGAGCCGGGGCTGCGGCCGCTGCCGCCCGCAGGTAACGCGGGGCCGGGGCCGGGCCGGGCGGTTCCTCGGCTCGGCTGGAGCCGGGGCCGGGGCTGCGGCGGGCTCAGGGTGAGGAGCTGCCCAGGGTCGGTGGCAGGAGGCCCGGTGCTGTCCCAGCAGCTCTCCCGGTTGGTCCCGGGTGGGAGCTGCCCTAACCCCCCCGGGCTGGGTCCAGAGGAGCGAGCTGTAGCAGCTTGGAGGGGTTTGCAGCCCGCGGGTGCCTTGTGTCCCCTGTAAACTGCTGAAGAGCAAGAGGGTGCCAGTAAATGGTGTGAACTCCTTGGTTGGATGCTGTGTATCACTAGAGAGAGAGTAGCCAAAAATATAGGCAGTATCTGAGAAGGAAGAGTCAAAGAGAACGAAAACAGTAAGAAATGAGGGATGATGTTCTTTTCCAAAATGCTTAGTGTAATAATGACTTCTTTTGGGGCTTGTGAATTAAGAGCTGGGAAAGTGGAGTGTTTCAGGCCCACGTGAGCCGTTGTGGAAAAGACCCTGTAATGAAAGTTTTTGCTGCAGCCATCTCCGTGTGTGTTCACAAAGGACAGTCAGAAACTAGAGGTATATCGAAGACTGAGCTTCACCAGCTTGTGCTGCTCTTTTGGACGAGCGTGTGGAAAAGGTAGAATGAATCTGTTTACCATGCTGTTCAAATAACCTGATAACCAAGCTACGTGCGCTGGTTTAGTCGATCCGCTTGCACCGCTGTTGGGTTCTGTTTGCTGTGTAGGAAGGACAACAGCAACCTTTGCCTCCTACAAGACCAGCTGCCTCTAGAGCAGTAGTCTGAATACTGGCAGAAAGGTGCAACAATTATTGCAACTAAAATGTTGCGGACTGAAGGCGCTGAAGTATTTTCCCTTTGTTCCAGTTCAGTGTTACTGGGATTTCCTGAGAATGGACTCATAGATTACACCTGAGCTATTCTTTCCTGTGTCACGGTAGGTGAGGTCAGAACGTTAGGTCAGGATCCAGTGTTTTATAATGGATTATTTGTTCATAGCTACTTTAAACTCCCATGGGAAACCAGTGCTGTCTCTGGGAATCGTTTCTGGCATCCACACCTATCCTTCCCTGGAATAATTATGACCCAGGCAGCATCGAGGGAGGAGTATTTGCTTCAGTGAGTGAAACGTTTCCACTTAGGAAGTAAATAATGCTGATCTCTGGCAAGGTTCAGACTGCATGAGCACTGTAATTCGTCTCGTAAAGATTTTGCACGGTTCTTTACTCTCGTTATGCATCACTCCTGCAGATGAGATGGGAATGCAGAATGCATGTGGTGCCTTCTTCTGTGGAAAATGGACTATCCACATTAAGAAGACGGCCTTCAAATCAGTGAGCAAGGGACTGCGTGAAGGTCACTGCAGCACAGCCAACTCAGTAACTAGTGTTCAGCATCACAGATGGACAGTTGAACTGCAGTAGCTTCCTAGAGCTGTGGGATCAGGACATGTGCAGCTCCCTTGCGAGTCATAGCGTCCTGCAGAACCAAGGGAAGCTTGTGCAGCAGTAAAAGTCCGTTCCCATCTGAATCCAGCTTATTATGGGCTACTGATTAGCTGGATTTTTGTCCTTGCAGCTTGGTACCTGTGCTGCTGACAGAGATTGCCGTCTATCGGCAGTTCTGTGAGCAGACACCTGATGCTGGCATGTCAAATTGCATCTGTAAGAAAATTCACAGTGCAGTGAAATGATGCATTGTTCCAGCACTTGTTTCTGCAAAGTGTCTTCATGTACTTTCATATTTCATTGGCAGGTTGAAGAAGGGATCTCTGCAGCACCCATGTCAGAAAAGCAGTGGGAAGGTGCACAGAGAAAGTGTGGGTTTGCCCATAAGTAGGTCACACGTTTCTAGGACCAAGGTAGTTCTGCCCTACCTGAGGATGGGACTCTGCTGTTTGATTGCTCTGTTGAGTATGTGTCAGCCTGCTCTGCTGTTTTCAGGTAGTGTCTTAAATGGGTTTGTGACCTATTCTGGAATATTCTGGAGTATTCTTTTATGATGGAACTGGCATTGCTTTCCTTGAAATGCTGAGTTCTGAAGCTTGCAATGTTCCATTTGTTCCCAGGGAGAGTAAAAAGGTCTACTGAAATAGCATGAAACTCTTAAGGCTGGGGAGTGGCACTCTATCCTCACCTAAAAAACCCTCTGGTATTTGTTACCGCCTCTCTAAGCGTGAAGATTCCTTTTCCCACCATTACTTCCTCCCCCCACCTCCCACCAGTTCACTTGGATTAAACAGGAGGGGTGGGGGTGGTTGTTGTTTTTAAGGAAAAGCCACACAGCAATAACTCAGTGGTGCCTGTACCTTTGTATCGCTGGATGTTTCCATTCGTTTTCTCTGCAAGAGGTTTGTCTTGACTGGTTGACAGCAGCCTTTCAGAAAAGTGGTCCTGCCTGTTAGTTAAAGCAATAAATTGTCCATTTTATTCATCTGTGATCTGGAAGAAGAGTGAATCATACAAATCTCATTAGGTTCTGCAGTTCATTATAAAAAGATTCTCTTTCATAATTTCTACTTTAATAAAGATGACAAACACAGATGCACCTTAAACTCGGCAATGTTACATCCACCTCCACAAAGGAAGCCTAAATGGAAGTGTCACCCAAGGCATATTTCAGTGATGATTAGAAGGAAACATGACATGAAGTTCACAAGGACATTTGTTTTTGATGTTGCTCTCATGTGACAGGTATTTGGATGTCACAGTGATGCGTAGCAGGAGAAGTCTGAAGCTAGAGAGATGCTAAAGCTGAACAGAAATCAGGCTCTTCCTGAATGTTAGAAACTTAATTTTGCATCAAACTACTCCTCCATACGTTCAGAAGGGGATGTTTGACTGGAGGAAGAGTTTATTTTTAGTGATTTCAGTTGCTTTATTGCTGGGTGGTGGTTTTAACAACACGTCACGTGGCTCAAAGCTGCTCCTATGGCCATGTCCGAGTACACATCCAATTAGCTTGTCAGCTAAACCAGGTTTGTCAGCCTGGTTTGAGCTGGCTCTGTCATGGCAGTTGGTAAGATTTGCTGTGCTTTTTGAATCTGCATTGTTTGACCTTTGGTGTTCTGTTGGGTTGGGGCTTTTTTCAAAGTCTGAGAACACTTTGGATGTTATGGATAGCTTGAGAGCTTCAACTTTCAGCTCTTACTGCACTCTTTTGTCTCTGGTAGCTGTTGCACATGCTCCTGAAATTTGAAATGAAGGGCTGGTACTGGAGTTTTGTAAACACTTCTTGCCTTGTTCTCCTTCCTCATACCCAGAACTCTGGAATAAATCTTCTGGATATTATGCAGATGTTTCTGTGCCTCAGTAGTCTGGTTAGTTTGTGTATCCTTCCCATCTGTGCTAAAGCTGTGAGGATCCCTGTTTTAAATAAAGCACAGGTTTATCTACTCAGCAGGTCAGGCCCCTTCTGTAGCCAGGTCACTCTGGGGAAAATGGGTAGAGTGGCATCACTTCATTGTGTGTTGTCTCATTAGGTGTGCTGAACATGCTGCTGCTGGATGTGCTGCTGATGATACTGCCTGTCTCCAAGTCCCCTTACCTGGAAGAATTTTAGGGGTCGCTGTGCAGCTCGATGGACGTGGACCCCTATGCCAGCATGCAGGTTGGGATGCGGGTAGTTCGTGGAGTGGACTGGAAGTGGGGCAGCCAGGACAATGGTGAAGGGAACGTCGGGACTGTGGTTGAGATTGGTCGGACAGGCAGCCCAACCACTCCAGATAAGACTGTGGTCGTGCAGTGGGATCAAGGCAACAGAACCAATTATCGGACCGGGTTCCAAGGGGCTTACGACCTTCTTCTGTACGATAACGCACAAATAGGTAAGTACTGCACGGGCAAGGAGCACAAACACTAGTGGTGTAAACCCACCTCCTTTAACATGTGTGCAACACCTGCCTCGTGTGCCAGCTGGGATGTCAACTGCCTGCCGACTGGTCCTGAGCAGCAGTGTACGCTCAGCAGTTCATGGCAATGAGATTCTTGTTTGCCTCTGAGCAGAGGCCTTTCTTTCCTTTTTTTTTTTAAATCTGTGAGTCTAGCAGTTGTACTGCCTTGGTCATTCTGTTGGATTCTGGCATGACTTTTAGGAGGAGAGTCCCTTAAGGCAGGAAATGGGTACTTCATATTACACACACCGCTTCATATTATGTTATTGCATCATCTCCAATACATGCACAGTACGTGCTTTTTTCAAGCGTGCTGATGTAGTTCTAAGAGCCTGGTCCATCCTCTTCCTCTGGATTTTGTGTGGATTTTATGTTCCTTTGCTTTTGTTCTCCCAGGTGTCCGGCACCCTAACATCATCTGTGACTGCTGCAAGAAGCACGGCATAAGGGGAATGCGGTGGAAGTGCAAACTGTGCTTTGATTATGACTTGTGCACGCAGTGTTACATGAACAACAAGCACGACCTGTCGCACTCCTTCGAGCGCTACGAGACAGCACACTCGCAACCGTAAGTGCTGCCCCAGGGGAAGCCCAGTTAACTGTGTTGGGATTTGTTCTGTGACAGGGGTCTCAGAAATGGGGTGTGCGTGCCCCGGGCAGTGTGCAAGATGATCTACTGAAGTGCAGGAATAACATAATAGACCTGCACTAGTACATGTCTGTATTTATAAAGAAATAACTGTACGTATTTTGGGGAGTGCTCAAAGATTCAGTGATATTGCTGCGTGATCAGAAAAGCTTGGGGACCACTCTGCTATGGAATAGTGTAAGGCTGGATCTGGCACTTTTAAGGAGCTGATTGAACAAAGACAGCAAACAAAAACCAGCAACATTTTTCTGAAAAGTCAAATTAAGGTGAAAATTCAAGATGTTTGTCTGCTCTGCTTTTTCCTTTCCTCCCTTCCCAATTACCTTTCTTAGACATCCTTTGCAATTTGCTGTTCTGAGATAACCGAATGGCCAGAAGGAGGCCGACAGGCATCTTGCACTCCCAAGTTGTTGATCTCTTCTCAGGGTCTATGCTCTTCACTGCAGAGCACCAGCTCCTCCTTTGCTCTGTGCTCTGCACATCCACAGGATTAGAAGTGGCTGCTGCACTGATGGCTGTGGAACAGTATCCGTCATCTTGTGCTCATTCATGATGCACTAAAACACAGAGGAAGAAATGAAAAATGGTCTCAACAGTAGTTTCATTTGTGCCTCCTAAGATGGGCATGAAGATGAATCTTGTAATCCTCTTGCTGTTAGGAGAAGTAATAGGAAATCAGCTCTTGTCTCCCTCATTGATTTTCTATCCTACCCCCCCCCTTTGAAAATATCACTGTGCATTGCATCCATCTGTGGAATGAAAAGTGTAATTACTTTGCTAGAGACAGTGGTGCTGGATTTGCAGCTGTTTTTCCTCCCGTATGGAAAGCTCTTTGGAGCTGATTACTTAGTTTTGCCAGCGTGGTAGAGCCAGATCCCCGAGTGCCAGCAAAGGGGTAGATGTTGCTGTCTGAACGCGCTCCCTCTGAGCTTTGAGGCTTTGTCTCGCGGTGCCGGAGCAGGAAGAAGTGGGAACACTTGCTTTAATGCAAAGGTAACGCCGTGATTTGTTGGTCTAGTGCTCCACAGATTGCTTTGTATTAAGAATTGGATGTTTTGATTAAAAAAATAAAAGTCAAACGAGGGGCATGGAGGGAGATCACCTTTGAACAGTGCCATAGAGAGGATTTCTTTGGAATAGCTGCTGTCTGAGCTGTGAAGACACATTGCCTTAGGCAATGCAGCATCCTTTTTGAAGAACAAAAATTGCATGCTTATGACTCACTAGGACTATTGCTTAAATCGCTCATCTCAATTTTTTTTTTCTTAATAAAATAAAAGAGAAAACCTTAGGCAGTTCCCCAAGGACCAAAAGAAAAAGAAAAAAAAGCTGTGTATTTAAAAAGACATGAGAAGTGCTGTGTGGATTTGGGTTTTCTTGATTTAATTTTTTTTGCTACCCGCTGTTGTGTGAATGGCTGTGAAGCACAGGATGGGTCTCCTTTTGGAGATCACGATTCTCTCACCTCCCTTCTCTGGCAGGGAGTGGGTATCTTTTGGTTCTTTACGTCTCAAGCAGAGTAGCGTGGTGCTTTCAAAACCCAGGCAGAGTGCTGTGATGAGCCCACTGGAGTGTTAGTCACAAAGCTTGTAAGGGGAGTGGATGGAGAGACAGCCAAACAAATGTCACAGCGTTCCAGAACTGTGGGTTTGCATGATGAAGGCGAGGCTACTTCTATCTCATGATTGTAGCCCTTGAGTCACTTCTGAGAGCCATCAGTGGGACCAGTGTAGAACTGTGGAATGCAGCTGTACAATGGAGCTGTCACACCAACTGTCTCTCTAACCAAAGACCAAGACCTGGGAGTTCCCAGTCCTTCCGTGGGTCCACTGTGGGAGATCATCACCATGCTTCCAGTCTTGCCACTGCCACCACTGCCAACCATTTGACAGAGCCCCTGAGGACAATTTCGGAGGCCGTGGTGTGATGTCCTTGTGCAGCAAACTGCTGCTGCCTGCACTGCTGTGGCCAGACCCACCACATGGTAGCTAAACCAAGGCAAGGCCAACCCATCACTGTTTGTAGCACCTCACTAATCTTAGGATTTAAGAGGCCTTAAGCCCAGACAGGCACTGCAGAGGGTTCCCAATCAGTTTTCTAAAGAGGCTTTGAAGACACCTTTACCTGAAGGCTATTTCAGGTCTTAAATGACCTGAGTTTGAATGTCTGTTAGAAAGAATAGTGATTTTAAAAAATATTTTGCCAACTGAAGTAATCTCTTCCTAACATCTGCCAATTGCTGGTATTTTTAATTGGTCTTGTTTGGTTTTAACTTTCTGGGGGTTTTTAGAGAGGGTCTCATCCTTAGTTAAAAGCATGGACAACTTAGTTTCACTGCAGGCCTTGGGGTTTTTTTCCAGTCACATTTCCATTTGCTTAATATGTGCTTAGTAACTGGAAGAGAAATTGGTGTCTGTAAGCAGGACAGCAAACAAAGCTCATCAGGTTTACGTTAGGGCTGGAATAGTCAGGCAAATAGTTCTGCAAATAGCAAAGTCTGAGACAATCTTGCTCTCATAATATTAATAACAAGCATTTTGCAGGTATCACCTTCTCAGGGATGAATTTCAGTAGGGGATGTGGTGCATTTTATCCAGGCTATTTTCTAGACTTCACTCACCAATACATCACAACCTTAACAGTTTTTCAAAAGTCCTATTTTTTTTTTTTTCTGGAGAACAATGGAGTTGAAGGAGCCAGCAAAGTACACGGGGAAATGTTTTGTGTAATCGAGCATGAGAAATACAAATATTTTCTGACATTGTGTTTTTTACTGTAGTCAAAACAGAGTTTGTGGTTATTTTCAGGCATAATTCTTAAACCAGCTCTGTCTGGTTTAGTTACTGGTTGGATTCCTAAATCAGATCCATTACAAGAACAAGTGCATGTGATCCTTTAGGTCTGTGTGTGCAGTGCAGACCCATTCAGGGCAGCTTGATAATCCAGCCTTCCGTCTATCGCTGCTTGTACCCCAAGCATGAACTAAGACAGCAGCTGAGGGACAACTGCTGGGGCTTTGGTTACGCAGGTTTATTTACTGTGGTAACCTCTTCAACCTGAGTTATTTATGCAGTGGCAGTTATAAGCTGCTTAAATTTTGGTAACATTTTGAATCCAGTCTGACTCTCGTGTGATGATGGGTTTGTTTCCTAACTGAAAAAAACGCCCATTAAGTATTAACAAGGTTATTAATATGAATTTAGTCTAGTAATGAATGACTGTAATTTTACTTTTAAAAAACCCCACCATGATTTACTGGCTGAACTACCCAACTGTGCCTGCTTTAAAAACCATGCACATGGGGAACACTAGGGCTTCCCTTATTCGGTTTGGAGTATTTTGTTTGATTTGTGGAATAGGGATTAAATTTCAGTGACCTATTTTATCGTCAGCTTTTCTGGATTACACAATCACAACTGTAAGCAAGAGAAATCTTCACTAAACCATCCTTAGCCTGTGTTTTGAACTAGTAAGTTGTGTTTAAAGGATGATAACGTTTTACTTTGAACGATCACCGACGCTTACGTATCGTTCTCCGTACAATATTCTGCCATCAGAGGCTGTGTATTGACATTTCTGAGAGTGCAGCTGAGAAAGCCTTCTGTCTGCAGTACAGTGGTGAGCCTTAGGCACACACACAAGCATTGTAGTTCACGTGTAATAGCCCTGGGCTGAAATTTTGCCCGCTGTGGCTTCCCAAAACCGAGTCTGATAAGAGTTAGCTTTGGAGGCTAGGAAAAAAGGCAGCGGGCACTTAGCCCAGCTCAGACCTTGCGGTCTGAGTTACGAACACACAGCTGGTTTTGTGAAGAACTGTGCCTTGGCAAGGAAGGATAGGATTGTCAATGGAAATTCTTGGTAAAGACGGTTCCTGAAATAGGTTTCTGTGATCCTGATCCCTCGCTAGCGTCCTTGTCTTAGTCTGGTTCATGCTTGAGCAATCAGCCATCTGTCAGAATTTCCTTCCTTTATCCTTTGCTGGAAGTGCTTCAGTAAAAGCTTTGCTGGGGAGATTAGGGAATCTAGAATTTCTTGCATCACTGGGGTCTTTTTTACCTGTTGTTTCTGTAAGATCTTGGTGTTGGCTTTTCTTGAGGCAGCCTGTGTAGATCTTTATACATCCTAGACGGAGCGTGGTACCCGCTGTGAGCTGAGATTTGAGTTCACAGCTGTGCCTTCCTGAGGACATGAACACAATATTTACAGCCTGCTGTCCTGCTGGGTGACCATCCCTTCTCCTCTCCAGTCCTGTGCATTGTGCTTGTTTCTTCAGTATTCTCTGTAGTGGAGAAGTCTCTGTCTGGCAGAATATACTGGCTGTGCCTGGCATGAAGGGGCTCTGACTTCTGTAGGGCCTCAGATCACTACTGCTAATTAAAAGCAGTCTCTGTTTAAATTCCTCCAAATCAGTTGTTCTGGGTCTCAAATCTCCATCTTTAGAACCTGGATAATGCTGTTTTTCTAGCTGGCTGGAGCAGAGCTCTTGGTGATGTGGCGAGGCTCTGTAAGCACCTCAGTGACATCTGAGCACAGGCAGGCCATCCCCAGGGGGTGGTCCCCAGCGTGCTGAAGAGAGGCACGGCTGCATTCTCCACAGCACATCACTCCCAAGTGTCTGCTGGACTCTGGAGTAATTTAATATCACTGGAGTTTGTAGGGCAGAAATAAATGACTGCAGAATTCGGCTGCCATAATTAAAATTGTTATTAAAGGCAATATTGCAGTGATTAAATTTATCCCTAGAGTATTTTTGCAACACACTGAGAGCTTTGGTTGTTATCCAGTATTTGGAGCAAAGCATGTTGAATTAGATTAAACCCTAAGATGTATTGGCTCGGGGCATTGGTTGGTATTGCTGGTCAGCAGTGTGGTTCAAGACAAGGTCAACATTTTTGTGAGACCAGGGAAAGAAGGCAGTTATGGTAGGTTACTTCCAGCGTTAGAGGGAGATGGAGCACGCTTCTCTTGTACACTTCTTTAAGGAAGCTCAGCTTTCTGGTCAGCACTGCTTTTGTGGTCTCTAGCCACAGATTTCACTGGAAGTGACAAGTTCATGTGAGCTGTTGAGATGGGCAGTGACTGCTGTTCCATGCTGATACAAAAAGGGAAATTTTGCTAGGAATATAACCAGTGGTGGTTATTTTGCTGTTTATAAACATCTTGCTTAAGCTTCACTCGGTGCTTTGTTTTACTGTCACTGAGAATCTTTGCATTGAAAGCCCTCCCCTCTGAGAGCAGGGTTTGGAGGAGAGAGGTATATTTTTGTCGCTTTGTCTCAGGGCTTGACTAAGACATCTTTGATAAACTGTTATCAAAGCACGCAGCACAGCGTGGTGAAAATAGCACGCTGTAGCTGAGTTCTTTCAGGTGAAGTACACAAATCCATGCTGGTTTTTGAAGGCAGTCTACAGTGCGTGACACAGTGCAATAAAATGAATGCTGATCAGTGTTTCTTTTTAGCTGACCTTTCTCCCCAGCCCGCTTTCATTATCTGCTCTTTCATACCAGCTGCCAGCCTTGATGGTGTTTAAAACAGACAAAATCTCAACCAGTCAAAAACCAGTCTTCAGCTTCCTGCTGTTGAGCTACAGTCTGGATGATGAACATTGAGTGATGATAAGGACATGTGTAAATAATCTCTCCCTCCTTTAAAACACATTAAGTTGTAAAGCACAGGTGGGAGATCTGTTAACAAGTTAAGAAAGGTAAAAGACTTAGGCTTTTGATGGATAAGTAAACAGTAAGTTCAAGCATAAGCTTTTTATCCTTCTGAGTCTCCACCTTCTCCCTCTAGGTATTAGATGGAAAATAAATACAGTGTTCTGAGGTCAGCCCTACCCCCAGCAGGCTTCCCCTCCCCTTGCCCCGGGGAGCAGCTGCTCAACTTGGTTTTGCTCTGTCTGGTCTGGGAGTTGCCAAGAGCCCGTCGGGAGGAGGCGTGCGGTTACGGGCATGGATTGTGGCACTTGTGCAGTCACCTAGAAAAGTGGATTGTACCCAGGGCGAGCGGCACCATCAGGTCTGTAAGGACTTTGGTGGCTTGGTGTCTGATGAGAAAAGTTTCTGCTAGGGAACAGAGACTAGGAACAGCACGCACAAAACCAGCAGAGAAGCTGCTGTAACATTATGGGAATTGGAAGCTGCTTTAACAGGACATCAGACCCTCTGTTTACGATCACGTAGGTATTTTTGGTTTTCTTTTCTCGTAAGATAGGTTGGTGTGTGTGCCTGTGATGTGGACCGCAGGGCAGACAGAGCAGCAGTGTTGTCCTGGGAACAGTCTGGCCACAACGCTGCTGCTCTAATCTGCTCTGCTCTTCAGAGAGGGAACCAGGCTGTGCAGTCTGCAGCTCAGGTTATGAAATGTGCTGAACTCCCTGTGACTTAGAGCAAGGATGCTGCCTGAGCCAGGGACGCTTCCAGGCAGCGTCCACCCTACCTGTGCCTTCAGCTGAAGGGTGGGCTGCTGGGGCAGTGTGCCTGTCCCTCTGTGCCCGACTGCCTGCAGCGCACGGCTGAGGGAAACACGGGATGTTTTTAAAGCTCCCCATGGATCACACAAGTTTCAGTCACCTTTGAAGATAAACCCAGGGCTTCTTTAGCCCAGTGCATTATTGTGTTGTCTTCCTGCTGTCAGTGGAACAGTGCCTAAGTGTGCCAGCCTGGCTGGGGAGACCAGCCTGTAGGATCAAAGACCCCATTCAGCTGGTTTATTGTTTTCTCTCACTTCTCACATGCTCTTTGGTACTCAAGGTGTGTTTTTCTGACTGTTTTGTACGCTTGGTCTTCCTGCGACAGACATCGGTTGGAACAGAGCTTTATAAACTGTGAATAGCAGCAACAAATTAATTTGTTTTTTCTTATTTTGTTGTTCCAGAGTCCTAGTGAGTCCTCGACAGAATCTGACTCGCATCACATTAAAAGGGACTTTCCAGGGAGCTAAGGTAGTCCGTGGCCCCGACTGGGAGTGGGGAAACCAGGACGGTAGGTTTCTTTTGAGATGTTCTGTATAACAGCATTTAATTTGGGTGGGTTTAATTTTATTCTTGCCAAATTCCTAGTTGATAATGCGTGTGTTGAGCAGTAGCATCAAGGGCAGCTGCTCAGATGATGCAGGTTGCTATTCTTTAGAGTAATAAATATTATTTTTCTTGTATTTGTTTAAAAACTGATCTGTGCCATACGCTGTATGCATTCGTTCAGGGGGTGGGAGGAAGGTTTTGCTGCCCTTATTTCATAGATGTGAAAACTCAGGGGAGCCATCCTGGAAGATGTTGTATAGAACTATAAATGTACAACGTGTTATAACACGTCTTCCGGAAGAAGCTTCCATTCACAGTGGGAATAAGGTTTGTCTTTGTGTACAGCACTCCTTTTTCCTTTGGAGTCCTTCAGAAGATCCTTATTTGGACACTTTTAAGAACAGTGAAGAGAAGTGATCTGTAAGGGCTGTTTCACACTGAGCACTGAAGAACTGTTTGCTGTGGTTGCTGGAGAATGGTTTCTGCTTCCTGTAGAGTTTAGAACTTCAGGCTGAAAATGCAAAGGGACAAAAGTGCCTTTTCTAGAGCTGCTGTTGGGGTTTAGTGACTGTGTCTCATTTCTGTGTAGTGCAGCAGGGTTAAGCAAACTTTACTGTCCATTTCTATTCCGGAGCCTTGTACCCACTGTAATGTTTAGAGCTTCTTTTTTCCCCTTAAGAATTCAGTTGTAAGTCCAAAGGTTTCCTCCGTGGACTCCATTTACTGCAGCCCTGGGTTCAGTGGAGGACATGGGTACTTGCAGGGTCTGAGAGCAAAAGAAGCTTATGCTCAGTAGAGCTTATCCATCCTTTTGAGATCAGATCGACATTTACATGTCTGAGACTCGCGTTGCTTACGATGATTGTGACCTGAAAGCAGTTAAAGGTGCGAGACAAGTGAGAAGAAACATGAGGTCAACCACTCAGCTGGTCTCTAGTGAGTACAGCCATGGCTTTAATGGAGCTGCCCCATTCCCAGCCTCTTGCTCTTCTGAACTTAGCTTCCCAGTAGCACTAACACGTCAACTCTTTTCTATTTAAGGAGGTCACATTTAAGTAGCGGTAATAAACAACCTTGCAAACTCTGTAATAGGGTTCCTGGTAAGTTTATGTATTGCTCATGTGGCCCTTTTATGTCTGCTAAGGGCCAATAGCAGCTTATTGAGAAATCTAATCAAACAGTCTTGCTTTTATTTGTGTCCCTTTAGTATTCCTGCTGCCTGAAGCCATTGCAGAAATGAGCAATGACTGCAAAATTTGCCAACTGACCACACTTTTTTCTCTGCCATGTTCAGGCTGGGTCCTGGCAACTCTAGTTTGTATTGTGCTTTTTGGACAGATCTGCAGTTAGATGTGGAAGTTAACTCCTTTAAGCTGTTAAATTCTGAGACTTTGCAGGCAATTAGAAGCTCACTGTCCACTCACTGAGATAGGCAGATGTTGCCATCCCCGTTTAGGAAAGCCCTAAACCAGTACTGGGACTTGTCCATGTTCTCACAGTGATTTGTCAGCAGAGAGAGATGGGTATCTGCAAATTCTGCCTTCCTGTCGGGAGGTTCAGTGTTGACAGGCTGTTGTCTCTTGGACGAGAGCTCGTCCCGTGTGCCCAGACGGATTCACCTTCTCACTAACGGATCCTCCCGCTCTGCCTTGCCTCGGCAGTGCTCTCCTGGCTCGGGCAGGTGGAGAGAGGCACTAGAACAAACCTCACTTGATGTTCCCCCGCCTGGTTGGTGTCAGGGAGAGAAGAAGGATCTTGGGTGGATGTCAGAACAGTGCTGTGGTTTTGTCTTGCCACAGCGTGGTGCCGTGACACTGCGCTGCCCAGCGTTCCTGCAGCGGGACGGACCCAACGGCCGCTTCTGCACAGCTCAGCTTGGCCACCTTGGTGTCCCAGAGGAACTGGCTGCCTGGCTCCAGGGTGCTCAGGGTAGAGATTCCCTCCTAGCTGGGCAAACTGAGTTGTCTCCTGGTTTAATTTCCATAATGAAAAAAGTGACTGACATCTTTTGTGCCTTCTGCAGATCAAGGTGAATCATGCAAGCTGTGACCAACTTGTATGAGCTGCCAATTAACTGAGGGGTTTTTGGTGTGGTTCCCTTCTTTCATGTATGCAAAGAGCACTTGACTGGAGGGCACTGCTTTGGGCAGTAGAGAGCTGTCAGTGGAGCAGACGGGTGTGCTTCTGTTCAACAGGTACAGCTGGCTCCACAGAAATCCATCCTGGCAGCAACATCTCTGACAGAATTTTATCTGTCCCAGCCTGGACTCTTGGCTCTGTGCCTGCTCCTCTGTGGTGAACAGCTGGAGAACTGACAAGTTTTCCCTTAGTTAAGACAAAAATGTCATTAAGTTCCATCTCGGTAAAGATCCCAGGGTCAGGTGAGTCTCTGTACATTGCTCTCAGTGAAAACACAAGCTGGACACTTCCCCCCCCTCTTTTTCCATTAGGTGGTGAAGGTAAAACTGGACGTGTGGTTGATATTCGTGGCTGGGATGTAGAGACTGGACGCAGCGTGGCCAGCGTCACGTGGTCTGACGGAACCACAAACGTCTACAGAGTGGGACACAAGGGAAAAGTGGATCTGAAATGCACTGTGGAGGCATCGGGTGGCTTTTACTACAAAGAGCATCTCCCAAAATTAGGTGCGTAGAGATGTCTGCTCTTGAGAAACTCTGATTCATGCTGCCATCTCATGACACTAAAGCTGTCTTGCCTGGAAGACAGAAAATCATCATCTGGTTTTCTGGAGCCCCCACATATGTGTACCACTTAGAAAGAGTGGCCCGTGTGGAGCACACTGCTTTATTTCGGAGCGGGCAGTAGAATGGTTTGGCCTTTCAGCGGCAGGATTGTGTAAGACCATCAGATGTCCACAGCTGTATCCCAAGGAGGGATCTTCTGCCAAGGCAGCTTCTTGCTGCTGCAAGGCATGCAGCTCCCTTGGGAGTGTCAGCACAGAGCTCAACCCAGTGTCAGGTTTGTTAATGCAAAGTTTTTCACTCTTGAGGCAAGCAGTGGTCCAACTGGTGCTCACTGTGCTTTTAGAGAGCAGGTGTTAGTGTTCTGGTGAACCAGAAAGTCTGTTGACAGGGAATGGGACAAAAGGGGAGATTTCTGAGAATGGAGCTGCCAAATACTTGCCCAGCAAGGAACACAAGGAAAAAGTCATGGAAAAAGGTAATGTCTATGTTGGCAACTTGCTGCAAGCCACCTTTCCTCTGAACTCTGATGAAACCAAGGACGCTACTCATGGGTTTGGACTTAGTAAGATGTAATTTAGGTGCTTGTTTGGTTTTTGTTAGTTTTGGGGTTTTTTTTAATGAGGTGCAGGGGCCATCTTTTGCTCCCCTGAAGGAAAACAGAGAGGTCTGTCCTTGAGTTTGCAGCACAAGAACCAGGTCTTTCCCATTCTTTTTTTTTCTCCTTGAGCAGCTTGGCAAGAGCATGAGGGAAGGGGTGGGTGGGAGCTTATTTCCAGGGGTGCAGCCTCTCGCTGCACTGGAAGGGGGGGGAGAGTAATGCATTCACAAAGCAAGATATGTGGCTGCCTGTGGAGGAGAACTTATTTTGAGTACTGAGTGGGTGTTTGTGCTGAACAACTGTTGTGGGTGACTGAATTGCTCAGAACAGCTGCTGATGCTTGACATGACACAAGAGGCATCGTTCAAGGGCGCTCCCTTCTCTGGGAAGGGGCAAAATTGTGTCTTGTTAAAACTACCTCATATTTAACCCCTATCAATATGCAGTTAGAGCTGGATCCTCTGGCTCTCTCCCCGTGGTGCTGCCCCACAGAGCTGTAGGGCATATTCCACAGCTCACAAAGGGCTCTACTCTGTTCGGCCTCAATTAAGCCACGTTATTTTGCAACCCTTGTTACAAAGCCAAGTGAGAGACAAAGCGTATTGTTGCTTTCTGCATGTCTGTGGGTGGTGTCTCTCTTTAGGAAAGCCAGCTGAACTGCAGAGGAAGGAAAGCACGGACAGGCATCCCTTCCAGCACGGGGACAAAGTGAAATGCCTGCTGGACATCGACATCCTGCGGGAGATGCAGGAGGGCCACGGTGGCTGGAACCCTAAGATGGCTGAGGTATGCTGCTGCTGGCTGCTTTCTCTCCCTGATGGATCGCTCACTCTCTCAGTGGCTGTGCAGTTACCAGAAGATCTTTGTTTAACCTGTTACCTTCTACATTTATATTGTGTTGACCAAAACACAACTACAAATTTTTCAGTGATAGGACCTGGAGTAAGATTTATTTTTAGGCTTGGATAAATCTGTCTTGTATCAGACTTGCCTTGTGGAGCCCTGCTTAATTTCTAAAGGTCCATGATGGGTCAGAAGTCTTGGAAGCCAATGCAAAAAGCCCCGAATGGCTGTTTTGTTTTGTTTGTTTTCAAATGAGCCGTGGATCTTTTCCTTGGAGTTCTGGATCCATTCCTTGTTTGGCTTCTTTTGTACTATGCATTACTACTAATGAAAGTTATGTGTTTTGTCAACAGTGGGCTCCATCCCTGGGCAGGGCTAAAATATCTAGGCCCATATGATGTTCTTGGAGCTTAGCCTGTTATCTTGTCTGTCATTTGAAGAGCTATCAGTCTGTTATCACCTATTGCCTACAAACCCCTCAGATAGTAGAGGAAGTAAAGACAGAAATGACACCTACTACTGTAGTGTAGCATCCTGGGGAGCCATCATGGAAGTCAGTCTCCAGGGAGTTGTGAACATTCAGTGTGGGCTTTACATTCAGATAAAACTATAACAGCTCAATTAATAAATTGCCATTTAAATTAAAAGGTCTGTGCATATTTTTTCCTCCTTAAGTCAACTTTCTTGGCTTTTAATAGACTACAGATACAGACCTAACTAGAGTAAATTACCCTCGTATGTTGAAGAAGGTAGTACTGCTGTTGTGCAGTACATTTACTGCAAGACAAAATCATATATTGATACCATTACAGGAATAAAAACCTGTTTCTGAGCCTGCATTTGTAATCTGTATAAAAGTGGCTTTTTGGAGAGGTAAGAGTATAGCCACAAGTGACCCAAACACCAAGCACATCTCATTTAGAGCAGTTTTGGGAGCACTGTTAGTCTGTGAATTGGAGGTGGCAATTCAGCCTGTGCCTTGGCTGCCTGCTTTCCCCACTGTTAAGCAATGTGATTTATTCAGGGGATTTCCCCCTGCTTTTTTTTTTTTCCCCCATCAAAAGTTCATTGGCCAGACAGGGACTGTGCACAGAATCACGGACAGAGGGGACGTGAGGGTGCAGTTCAACAGTGAAACCCGCTGGACTTTCCATCCTGGAGCCCTGACTAAGGTAGGTGCTGGAAGGTGAGCTGGGCTAGACCTAGCAATGCTGCAGGGGTTCGCTGTGAATTAGCTGCTGTTAGGGCACAGCGTGTCTCAATGGGCTGAAGAAATAAACTGCTTTTCTGAAAGTGGGCAGAATCTCCTGCAAGCCATCAGAGCTAAGAGAGATGGTTGCAGACAGTGGGAGCTGGGCAGCTAGGCTGTCCACTTCTATGAAGCTTTGCATTTCACATGTTGCAAGTTCTTAAGGTAAATTCCATTTCTCAATTTCAGCTTCTTTGATAAGAGTGGTAACAGTAGACCTGCAGTAGCTCATCCTTCTGCTGCTACCTTTCATCTGTGACAAATCTTCTGCATCATTTCCCTGTGATTTTGTTTTCTTCCTCGTTCCTGTGTCTTCATGTTATTCTCCTTTTTGCATCTTCTTTTTTTTTCTTGTCTTGCTTCTCTGATTCTTCTGGATGACCGGCGTCTGTAATCCTGCTCTTCTAATTTTGTGTCTGCGTTTCCAAAGCTCATAGCTCTGGCCTTCCCTAGGGGTTTGAGGACTTGAAAAGTGGATGATTAGAAACAGGGCTAATAGGTATAGGAGTAGCTGCTGGAAAACTACAAAATTTGGAAGACCTGAACAAGGTCACCATGCTACAAAGCAGTGGAAAGTGCAGTGTCAGACTGTTTTGCGCAGAATTAATCTGCTTTGAAAAGTGTGTTTTGACAGTGCTCCCTTCTTAGCTCAGTGAGCAGAGGGAGCATCTGGCAAATCACCAGTACAGATAAACTCTGGTTTCCCTTTTCTGTTCTAAATAATAAACAGATTTAGCTTCCTTATTAAAGTGAATTAAAATCTCTAGTGCCAAGTCAGGTATAGTGAGGAGATGGACCAAGGAAAGTTCCATGCGTACTTTGTACTGGTGCTAATTACAAATGGTTTGAAGAAGCAAGAGAAGAATAAAAATGTTCCATCCCAAGTTATTTCCCTACTTAAAGGTGCACTTGGCTTAGTCCAAGGGCTGGGGTATTTTCTGTTTATTTTGCAGTGGAGTGGTAACAGATTTCTTGGTAGCTGTTTTGTAATGCCTTGCTTTTTGAGTCAATGGGCTTCTCGTTGGTTGGGTCCCCTGAGGGTGGGGGTGGCATGCAAGGGCTGATGGCTATTTTTTTTTTTGTTTCAGGCTTTGTCCCCCAAAAGCTTATGACTTTCTTTTTCTTGTAGCTCAACACCTTTTGGGTTGGTGATGTTGTCCGGGTGATAGATGATATGGAAACAGTGAAGCGATTCCAACCTGGTCATGGGGAGTGGACAGATGAAATGGCACCTGTGAGTGCGCGCCAGTTCCAGGACAGACCAGTAACCTCCTGAGTTGCCCCGAGCGGTAGCAATGGCGCCTGGGCTTGCGCTGCCCTCCAGCAGCCCTGCTGGTCCGTGAGTGCACCGACCTTTCTGGGACTGCTCTGGCCTTGCAGAATAAACGTTGCCCAGTGCTATTGGCTGCTGGTAATACAACCCATTGCAGCACCCAAGGCAAACTGGGGAAACGGGGAATCTGACACAGGATTTGGCTACCAGTAAGTCAGATAAGAGGTTTCACTGACCAAAGTAAGCAAGTCCTCTTATGCCCTTCCTATTTCTCTGGAATGAGGCAGGAAAGTGTCCAAGTGGAAAAATGGTCTGATCAGACCAGTGTGGCTGAAAAGCAGAATACAGGTGTCCTCCAGGAGCAATGAAATGCACAGAGGAAACCTTCCCAAGTCCCAGTTTTATCAGTTCTCTCAGGGTCCTTCAGACCATGCTGTGTTGTCTTACCACCTTCATCTCCAGACATTTGTAATGTGTCTGGGAAACCCTTCTTATGTAAAACCATTAGCAGAGAAACTGCTGAGAACCCTCTGGTGTCCTTGAAGTGGGAGCTGTCTGCGTGTGTGTCGCTGTTGAGTGCTTCTCTTCACACAGCAGGAGTGCCGCCTGCGAAACCACTCTCAGAGCACTGCGTTGGTTCTGAGATGCAAAGCGTACCCGCGTCCTGCCTTCTAAAACCCCTGTCTCTCTTTCCCTTGCAGACCCTGGGGCACATTGGCAAAGTGATCAAAGTCTACGGGGATGGAGACCTGCGAGTGTCAGTTGGGGGGCAGTCCTGGACCTTTAACCCAGCTTGCCTGACAGCCTATCAGCGAGAGGAGGAAGCAAACCTCATGACAACGGAGAATGCCAAGGAATCAAAAAGTAAGTTAGTGGGAACAGGGATGCCTGATCTGTCAGGGATTGTGAGGTGGTTGCTCTGCATTCCTTTTCAGATTATTTGCCTTTGCAGTAGTGATTCTTCTGTGTTGATCTTCTGTAGCATGGTCTCGTGTCTCTTGGGTCCTCAAAGCATCAGACTCGTAAAGCAAAAGTTCTGCCTAAGCCACAAATCCGTAGAGCTCTTTGTGTGAGCCAAGTATGAGAAGTGCAGCAGGTCCACACTTTGGCCCTACAGCTGCCAGCTGTATGTGTATAGACACGTGCTCTTTGGCCCATTTAACCTGTGGCTGGTTCCCATTCCTACCAGGTACTTTGATTACTGTCCTGGAGAAACTGCTGTCGCAGAAGACGGAGTCAGAGCATGCTGGCTGCCTGGTCATTTGTGCCGCACTCAACAACGCAGCTAAAGTCCGGGAGCTGCTTCAGAAGTACCCAGACAAGGCAAGTTTTGAAGACATCCTGAACGCCTGCTTTTTGTTGGTCTTCTTTAAAATACTGTCATATAATTTTGTAGTCAAGTGGGGAAAAGGATGGGAGAAAAATCATAGAATTTTTTTTCAGACCTAGTATTAGCTCCTAACAGCTGGAAAATTACTGTGCTGCAGTTTAGAATTAAATTTGTATGTTAACCGTGTCTGTGCTATGGCTGTAGTTTGTGGCATTAAAACTGAACTAGAGTTAAGTCCTTACAGCACATTTTCACAGCAGATTTTCCCAGATTTCCTGTATGGACACTGCACCTGTAGATTTAGGGGGAGAGGTATTGATCTATATGAAAACAGGAGCAAGATGTCCAAGTATGTAACCTCTGTTCGAAAAGCAAGCCATGGGTTGTATCTGGCTGAATGTGCCTGTCCTTAGATGACCTTGCTAAATGATACTGTTGGAATCAGGAAAGAGAAAAGCTGCCCAGATCCTGATGCTGTGCATGTCTGTGCAGTGTTCTTATCTCATGTCTGACTGGAGCAGGGAACTGGGCTGGACTTGTTGCTGAACAATTTATGCACTTGCAGAGTTCCAAACTCTTAGCATCACATTTACCCAAATCACTGCCCTTCCAAGCTGCCTGTTTGAAGGTTCAAGCTCCTTCAGTGGGGGGGAGGGTACAGGGTTTATAAACAGGTTCAGAAACCACCACCAGAGAGCAAGGTATTTCAGCAGTGTTCTTGGAAACCACTGGTAACAAGCCCTAAGTTTTGTTGAGGCTGTGTCTGCCTCCTTGCTTAAATGACTCGCCCATCATTTTGAGTGGGTCAGGAGTCTTGTCTGTCCTGCTCTCCCAACTGCTGCACAGAACCAGCTGCAGGGGAAAAAAAGCTTTGCTCTCCTTGCCAGTCTGCTGAGGTTTTGTTAGCTCCTTCAGCTCTTCTCCTTAGCCCCCAACTGATTTCAGCAGCTGCTTCTTCTTTTTCCCTCCCTCCCCCCCCCCCTTCATACAGCATCTCTTGTTCTTCAGTCCCTTTAGTTCTCAAAAATCTCACTGCAGCACTGTTAGTGCTGTGATATACCCTCCAGCCACTGTGCCCAGTGAAGTACCTGGAGTAACACAGAACAATGGGGACTTGGCACCTTCAAAGCCTTACGCAGAGCTAATTTGATCTCCTCACACATTTTCCTATTGGGAAAGGGATTGTTGGCAGAGATGTCAAGAAGTATTCTGCTTGCAGCCATAGAAGGATCTGCCATCAGAGCTGCAATTACAGCCCTGGCTTCCAGCTCTGTTCACTCACTTCTCCCTTCTTGACTAAATGTGCTGTCCCCTTTCCCTTTAGAAATGCTCTGGGACAAGGTCAGCCTCGTGGTTGGTGTCCATAAAGTGGAGCCAGCGGGGCACGGATTCTGCTCAGCATCTCTGAGCCTGCAGCTGTTCTGCAGTCAGTAACTTCCACCCTGCTCTGGAACAGAGCTAGGGCTGGAATACAAGGTGAGTTCTCTCCTAACCAAGCTGTTTGCTGTGTCTCTGCCCTTGCTTTAGGTCGATGCAAAGAACCAGGGTAGAACTGCCCTGCAGATTGCCTCTTATCAGGGGCATCTGGATGTCGTGAAGATTTTGCTGCAGGCACACGCCAGCGTCAACCTAAGGGATGAAGAGGGGGATACAGCACTGCACTATGCAGCTTTTGGGTAGGATGTCTTCTTCTTGCTGTCTCTGATACAAGAGCTGAAGGGCTGCAAAAGGACACTTCTGTGTGAAGGGTGTGTGGCCAATGAGGGATTTTCTCCGGTTAGAAATCAGTCTTTGAGCTTCAGGGTCACAGGAGCATTTCCTAGTGCAGTAGTTTAACCTGCACAGTGAGGTCAGCTTCCATGCTAGAAATTTGGGGGGGAAATCAAAACAAGTGATAAGATTTCAGTGATTAGATTTTCATTTTTTTTACAGAGGGATGTGGGGGTGGATTGGTTGGCTGGGATTAGTTTGGTTGATTGGTTTCCCTAAGTGCACGTGTTTTCCAGAGCACGGTAAAGGTTGAATTGTGTCGTCAGTTACCAGGGAAGAGTTCATCATTAAGAGTGGGAGATTCCTGTTGATTCAAAGCAGAGAGAGAGCAGATTCTAGAGTAAAATTAGGAAGGTTTTGTGTGGTTTGGTTTGTGGGTTATTTTAATACTAAGAGGAGGCGCAATGAGGTCCAGAGGATGTAAAGCCCAAGAAGTTCTGTGGCTGTGCAAGGAGGAAGAGCTTACTGTCTGCACAGGATTGAATCTAATCTGTTTTACTCCTTGCTTTTAAATCAGAAACCAAGCTGAGGTTGCCCGTGTGCTTATTGGTAAAGGAGCCAGTGCAGACCTGTTGAACAATGCAAACTGCACAGCGTTGTACGTTGCTGTCAGTCAAGGATTTACAGAGGTGGTGCGGACCCTCTGTGAGCTCAATTGTGATGTCAACCTACCAGTAAGTTTTGGGTTTTATGGGATTTTGGGGTGTATGTGTTCAGGTTTTGGTTTGTTTGTGGTTTTTTTGTTTGGTTGGTCGGTTTGGAGGCAGGGAGGTGCCTCTTTATGTCTTACACCATTTGTTGCTTCATAGACTTTGAAGGTCATTCTCTTAAAACGTGCAGTGTGCAGAGGAAGCGTTCCTCTAACTTCAGTACTCCCAAAGTCTAGGTTTGGGTCTGCCCTTCATCATCCTGAGTCTGCTCAGTTCAGTCCAGTAGAACTCTCTCTGCTGTGCTAGACTCAGCCTTCCAGGAGAGCTGACCTGCTGCTAACGTGTGGTGTTGTGTCCTGTTCCCTGCAATAAGGAGCGGTGAGATTTTTAGGACTGGCATTTAGGAATTTGAAGGGCAATGATGGTGAATTGGACCCAGCCCATTTTCAGGGTGTGCATCTATGATGGTGGGACTGGACTGTGCTGGGCCAGTCTCCCAAAGCTAGTGCAGAGTGTCAGCACTTATCTGCTTAGCAGCTGCTTTCAAGCCCTGGGGCAATGCTTTCCTGAAGGCTATGAACTGCTGCAGATGCCAGCGTGTTTGTTTGGCCTGGAGCTGGGGTGACCTGGTGACACTACAGATCTTGTCTTGAACTGTCCCCCAGGGAGAGCAGTTCATTTGACACTCTGAGGCAGGTAACGTGCGTTCTGGTTTGGTGTCCTTGCACAGGATTCCCAGGGAGACACTCCCCTGCATTATGCTATCACTGCAGATTACAAAGTTGTTATTGAGATTCTCACTGAAGTACCCAACATAGACTTCACTGTCCAGAATTGTCAAGGCTTCAACTTGCTCCACTACTCTGCTCTAAAAGGCAACAAGCTGTAAGTGACCTTTTCTCATTTTTATTCTTTGTACAGATGTTAACTCTTGCTGTCTTAACAGTGAGAAGGTAGCAGAGGTAGTTCTAGATCGCTAGGAAGGAAGTGGTTGGTTATACAGTTCTTGGGTTTAGATATTTAGGAGTAGCTGTTGCCCTGGTTTATGCATTCACAGAAAACTGCTGCCCGCTTTCCACATCCCATCTTTCTCACACCTCGCTAGCTTGGCTAGCAAACCTGTCTGCTTCTGGATAGTCTCCTTAGATGTTTAGGTTCATGCATGGAAGGATGGGAGAAGGTTTGTAGTAAACAGTACTTGAAAAGACTTGGGCCTACCTGAGAACCTCTTTACTTCTTTCAAGGATAAATCTGCTTGTTATTGTCAGAGCAGTGTGAGTTCAGCCTGCTTTATTAAATGATAACTGAGGGCTTTTGTTTTATTCTTGTAATTCAGTCTGTGAGGTAGAGGGAGTGCTCTGCATCACAAGTGCCAGCTCATGGTGCTGCCTATTAAAACATCAACATTGGTAACTACTAATCAGAAGAGGCAGGCCTGTCTCTTCTGCACTGTTTACCTTCCTGATAAAATGAACTCTTCCATCTCTGTTAACCTACAACACTCCAGAGCCATAAAGAAGATTCTGGCAAGAGCTCGGCAGCTGGTTGACTCCAAAAAGGAAGATGGCTTCACTGCCCTGCACCTTGCTGCTCTCAATAATCACAAGGAAGTGGCAGAAATTCTCATCAAAGAGGTAAGAAAAATCCCAAAGCACCCCATCTGCCCCGCTCCCCACACCCCCAGGTTTCCAAAGCACTACTGGGAGATGCTGGGACTCAGGATGGTCTCTGGCTCTCTGAAGAGTCTCCTTCAGCCAAACCCGGTGGCGACGGCTCGCTTTGATGGGGTTCTTCTTTTCAAGGGCCGCTGTGATGTCAACCTCAAGAACAACCGCAACCAGACACCGCTGCACTTGGCTGTCATCCAGGGACACGTAGGGATGGTGCAGTTGCTGGTCAGCGAAGGCAGCGATGTCAACGCTGAAGATGAGGACGGCGACACCGCCATGCACATCGCCTTGGAGCGGCAGCAGCTGATGTCTGTGATGATGGAGAAGCGTGAAGGAGAGATGGGGCTGTCCCTCCTTTCCAAGGTGAGCCGGCAGTAGGAGAAATTCCAGTACCAAGGGCACAGGAAAACTCTTGATGTTAGAGTGACAGCAGATAATGGGATCTGAGGGGTCAAAGGAAGGCAACGAAACTCTGTAAAGCAAGTCTAGATGGGGAGCTTGGAAACAAACCTTCTTGCTTGTGGGAAGGCAAGAAAAGATCCTCTGAGGCTGTGCTTGAATTTATAGCATGAAACTTCACATAGTCAGACAACAATTCATACTGTCTCTCTCGAGTTTTTTATTAGCATTGTGCACTTCTTTCTTGACATGGGAAAGGTCATGAATCCAGTTGCAGAGCCAAGAGTCTTGGGTTTAATTCATGCCCCAGAACCACAGCAATTCATTTCTGTCTGATGGCATGGAAAATATGAGGCTAGCTAACCACAAGCACCCCAGTTATCTGCAGATGTAGAGCAGAGTGCGAGAGGTGAGAAGGATAAAGGCTGTGCTGATACAAAGCCTGAACTGAATTTCCCTGTGTTGCTCTGTATTCATGATATGTAAGGTCTGTCAGGAAAGGCCATAGATCTAGAAATTAGGACATGACATGCCAAGGTCTATAAGCTTAATCTGGGTTTTTGGCAAAGATATTAAATTAGCCCTTCAGAGTCTTCTGCCATCCATGTAAAAATCAACATGTGCACACACTGGATTCGCAGTGCAAACCAACAGCACAAACATGAGTTCTGCTTCACGGATGGAGTGAGAACAATTCCACTGTAGGAATAACTTAGTGCACTGGAAAATCTGGCATAGATTTTTTTTTTTCTTTAATTGTAATTTGGATTGATCAGAAATATTAACCAACATTCTGAAGGGCTGCATGCTGTGTATGCCAAAGCACCCACTCCTCCTTCTTACCTGTTGGGGCCTGGGAGCCTGGTGCATTGCTCTTCTTCCAGTCTGATGGTTACCAGGCTGCCAGTGTTGACAGCGTGAGCTGATGGCTTGAGTGTACAGCCAAAGATGCTCCAGCCTTAGGTCCTCAGACTTGTTCAGCCCCTGATTTTCCAGAGACGCTCCACGCCAGCTCAGCAGTCCCTGCTTGCTTTTGAATTTCTCTGCCTGCAGATTCAGAGGGGAAAGCAACAAGAGTGGGTTCTACCATCTCATGGAATGTCTGCATAGCAGCTTTGATAGTTTTTGTTCATAGCTTATGCTGAGGACAGCCAGTATCTAGTCCTGGATGCAGAAGTCTTAAAGCAACATCAGGGCCCCAGGCATGTCATCCCCATGCCTATTTACAGTAATGTTAAATCTAGATGCTATATAATCCTTCACATCTAATTTTACTTGCCCTGATCTACATGCCCTGGTCTTTTAAGTCAGTGAACTTAACTTGGCTTTTTAAATAGCTGTCCCTGAGGGCTCCCTACACCAGCTCTTTGGTACATACCATGATGACTTTGGGTACTTGCTTTTCACTGCCTGAAGAAGCAAATGCCTGTTGCTGTGATTAGTAGTCATTAGCACCAGTTAGGACCAGTCTAATGCACTCTTGTTCCCAGAATGCAAGATTTGAATCTGCTATTTACATGCTGAAGGATCTTTTTGTGCTTTCAAAAAATAATGCTAAATTGCACTTTCAAATTGTAAGTACAAAGATTAAGACACTGTTTAGAATCTGATACAGATCAAAGCCACATAACAAACTTTTTCTATTAACAGAGAGTGTTTCTCAACATCTTTTAGCTGCAGGCTTCTGGCTTTCTTGGAAATGTGGAGCTGAATGTTGGAACTGCAATTGCGTGTTACTTAGCACAAGAAGGGGCAGACATTAATTATGCAAACCATCGGGGAAAGTCTCCTCTAGACCTCATCACAGACGGAAGGATTGTCCAGATCGTCAAAGACTTCTCCCAGAAATTCAGGTAAATCCTGTCCTCTGGAAGCAGTAGTGGTGCCTTGCAAGATGCAGCGTGCTCGCACAGCACCGCGGTGTCACCGCATGCAGCTGCTGTCCTGGCGGGGGGGAAGCGTCTTTGAAAGCCTCTGGATGTCAGTCTGAGCACCTCCTGTCCCATCTGGAGCTGATGCTGACCCTGGATTTCCAGAGAGGTTATTTAAGGCTGTTTGACAGAGCTGGGGACAGCGGATTAATCCTGCTCGCTGCAGCACAGCCTCTTGACTTAGAGAGAGCCCGGAGGCGGTCTAAGAAGACAGGCCACTGAAGCCAAGAGCAACTTCTCTCTTGCAGAGTAATTCTGGGTTCTCTTTACTTTCATTGGATTCTACAGTTACAGCTATTTGAAGTCTGAACAGAGAGGAAGGGCAACAAAAGAATGGGCACTAGAATGCACAGAACTGATTCCAGAGACAGATAAATGGTTGTTTTTCAACTGATAAGAGAAATAGCTGAGAAGGTGCCAAAGGGAGAACAGCAAGTCAAAGATGGCTTTATCTCAGGTTCTGAGAAATGTTTGTTTGGATTTTGGCTTTGCAAACATGAAAGCAGAGGTCTGTTTGATGTAGGAGCGCAGACCCACAGCCATGTTACCGCTGAAGGAGGGACCCTGCAGCAGCCACTGTCATTGGCCATGCTCCTAAAAGCTGCCTCCCCCCAGCAGATGACTGTACTGTCAGTACCTTACTGTTGCCCTCCAAAAGAGCAGTTTCCACTCATGTAAATATTAGTCATCCCTGCTCTTTTCCTTTCTTTTTAGATAGATCCAGTTAGACTCCTGGCTATGAGATGCTGAGTTGGTCCCACTTAGGGCAGTGAAGGTTCAGAAGTTTATGCTCCCTGAGCATCTGCTGCTCTGTCTCCACGTGGGGTGTTTGCCAGGGATCAATACAGTGTTGGGTTGCTAAAGGAGGCCCTGGAGAATGTGGTTCAAATTTTATTACACTTTCATGGTTGCAGGGAACAGCAGGTTTCTTCAGACAGCTCAACCATCACCTGCAGCCTTCGCCGTGTGCACACCACCCCCAACACGATGACCAACCTCAGTGTCTCGAGTGTGGCAGTCCCCACAGAGTGCCTGGTCTGCTCAGAGCTGGCCTTGCTCATCCATTTCTTCCCATGCCAGCACAGTATTGTGTGTGAAGGTAAGGCTGTCCTGGATTTTTATTCCTTTTAAACAAAGATTTCTTTCCTGTGCCACTGCATAGTTTCCCTATCTGGGCTTTCAGAAATCAAGCTCCATCTAGACACAAAGCCATTGTGCTCTTTGTGTCCTGAAACAACCCTGGCACGATTTCAACAGCACCATCTTAGATAAGGTGTCCAAAGCTGTCTATGAAAAGCCCAGAGGATTCTGACTACCTGCTGACTGGGACCCCAGGCAGCTTTGCTTGCACCTACTGATGCCCTGGATAACGCAGAAGGAAAAGTCAGACGTTTTGTTTCTAGCTGGCAGTGCTTTACCCATCAAAAACCTCCCAAGAAGGATTTCCCTCTTCTCTGGCTTTTGTTACTGGTTTGCATTTCAGTTGGTTTAATGTCAGCCCGCTCAAACGTGTCAGCAAGTCTGTTACCTCACAAGGTACCACAATCTGACCACCGGGAGCTGGTGAGGGCTGTGTGCCAGAGCTGCATCCTTTTCCCTCACAGCAGAGGCCTGTTTTGATCCACAGTGCAGCAGTTCCAGTACCACACAGCACTGAGGTATTAAAGGTGCTGCATTTCCTATTGGAAAGGCTAAACTAAGAGACTGGGCTGTAGCTCAGAAAGAAGGTAGTGTCCCAGTTTTTGTGCAGAAACAGTCTCTTAATTATCCGGAGAGGTGTCCCTCAGGTTGTTCAAAGCTGATGTTCTCGAGTCTGTCTTTCTATTGCTTATGGCATCAGTGGGATTAATTGTAATCTCTTCTCGTGTCATTTGTGGTAGAATGCTCCAGGAGAATGAAGAAGTGCATCAAATGTCAAGTGACAATAACCAAGAAACTGAAACAAGGTATGTTTGCCCTTCCTTCTGTTCAGTGCTGTGGGAAGGGTCCTGCCCAGTGTTAGTTTAAGCAGCATCAATGATTTTCAGTGAAATAAGCATAATGAAGGGAGTTGATTTTTTGTTTTGGGGTTTTTTTGGGGGGTGTGTGCCTGCTGAATTGACCACCTCTAGAGAGGAAAAGGTCAGTTCTATGGGGGCAAGCTCAAGCTGCACAGATAGGACACTTCAGGAAGCTTGTCCTGTGCCCGGCGTATTTTGCGTACCAGGTTCTCCCTGTGTCAGTCTAACTGTTTTCACAGGCAGTGATATAACAGTGAAAACTGGTGAGAAAGGAGCCCTGCTTCTCCCTTGGCTGAAATTACAGTGCCTGTGCAGAGCTGGCATTAGCCAGCTCTCCAGGAATCACTGAGCTGGATTGTTTCGATAAAGCTCTTTATCCCAGTTTTAAACAGATTATCTCCTGTCCACACTGCTCAGTGTGCAGAAGGAGTGATGTTATGCTTGTCAGCAAACTAGAAGCAGGTTCACACTTGCCTTAGAATTAATGCAGGCTGCCCACTGGAGCTTTTTCCATAGCAGTTGTGAGAGTTCTGTCTTCCTACCTGAGATCCCTCTTAGGGCAAGTGCACATGAAAATTAATTGCACGTCCTGCCACTCATGGCTTAGTATTGTGGACTCCTTTGTGGGAGTCAGGCTGTAGTCTTGTGACTTGATGCCTGGACGAAAGCACAGGGGAACCAAGAATCTGTCACGTGGCCCTGGATGTACACAGCTGACAGAAATCCACTTGGGAACTCCAAGATGCAAACAATAGCAAGCTTACCTGACAGGAGGCAGAAGCATTTGCCTTTGACTGGCAACAGAATAATGATGAGAATTCCAAATGAGACATTCACATGCAAATTCCCACTGGAGGAGGAAGGTCTCTGAAAATATCATCAGGACTTTCCTATCAGTGATGTCTTCAGTGTTTGCCTATAGCAATCTCCCTGTCCCTGAACCTGCTTCACCTTTATGGATTTTAAATCACTTCTTGCACCACTGAAGTGCAACTAATTCCAGCATGTTGAGGAAAGGGACATCTATACTGTATAAGTGCAAAGCTAATCAAAGATTGAGAAGCAGAAGATGAAGTGGGCTGTATTAAGCTGAAACCAGGAGGAGTTTATTTACCTAAGCTGGCAGCTGTCCAGGATTTGGGGTTCTTTCACTTCACAGAGTTGACCAAATGATTCTATTTGTGTAGCTTCACGTATGCAAAAGCTAAATGGCTTCTCCTTGTTTCACCATGTGTGTCTTGAAAGACTTAACCAGAAATTTGAATCCCAAACATGAACAGGAGGCTGAGAGAACCTAGTACTCGTAGCACTGTAGGGATTCCCAGACTGGAATGGCAGAGCATCACAACCAGCTCTGGATGGTTTTCCTTGGAGGTAGCAGGAGCAGCAGAACAGTATTCCAGAACACCAAGGCAGGACATTTCAGACAATGTTTTGTTTCCTTTGAGAAAAAGCAAACAAGCAAACTCAAAGTAAACCACACACACACACACACAAAGCAGCTGAGCAACTAAACAGAAGAAAGTAACAGTGGCCAGTGTGTAAAAGGCATCACCTCAGGCTTTTTTTTGAGGAATCCCTGGCTAAGGCTCAGGGAAGAGAACCGAGTCTGAAATAACTGCCAGTTTTGGGGGGCAGTCTAATTAAAGAGACAGCACATGA
The DNA here is from genome assembly GCA_025345505.1 of Todiramphus chloris collaris. NCBI lineage: Eukaryota > Metazoa > Chordata > Aves > Coraciiformes > Alcedinidae > Todiramphus > Todiramphus chloris. Next base: position 3,722,256 of record JANVCC010000174.1, read on the forward strand.
GGCAGAGCACGCTCGTGACTAACTCTCCTGCTCCCCACCCTGCAGACAGCACGGAGGTGGAGTGCAGCCCCAGCTCGGAATTCACGGATCAGAGGAAGCTGATGGAGGAGCTGCAGAACCGCTACCGGCAGATGGAGGAGCGCATCACCTGCCCCATTTGTATCGACGACCAAATCAAACTGGTCTTCCAGTGTGGACACGGCTCGTGCCCAGACTGCAGCACAGCCCTTACTGTCTGCCCCATCTGCCGGCAGGCCATCCGGGAGAGGATCCAGATCTTTGTCTAAGGATTTGCTTGCTCCCCTTCCCATTCCCACCTCCCTCCTTTACTTCCTTTTTGTTTGCGTTTTAGACGAGAGGCGCTAGTCAGGCTGGTGTGTTTGGCTACCTGCAAAAAGCCATTCTGAGAGGGAAGCAAATAACTGCTGTGACTCGGGTGGAGGAGAGGGAGTCCCCTCTGCTTACGCTGTCACAAGGCCAAGGAGCGGTGCTTGAGGGGAGGCAGCCCCCTCACCCTGTGCTGCTGATCCACCAGAACACCTGCAGTGAGGAACACTGACCTGTCTACTGGAGGCAGAAGAGACTGGCAGGCCAGAGGTGAACAGGCTCCACATGCAGATGTTTTCGGCAGCGTCCAGCTCCAGTGACTGCATCACGTCTGGTGCCCCGCAGCCTTGGGGGAGGATCTGCCTCGTCCCCTGGCAGGCACTGGCAAATCCTGCACTTGCGCCTCAGCTGAGGAGAGATCAGAGGAGCCTGGTCATGGCAGCAGCTCTCCCAGATGCCTGTCAGTGGTAGGGAAGGGATGTCCTAAGGCAGCGTGCTCGCTGAGCTGGTACCTGTGGGCTCTACAAGAACTTGGACTGACAGAGGCCAATCTGGGTGTAATGGGATCCTAAAGACAGAGTGTGTGCCTTAGAGATAAAGTAGTGAACACTGATTGGAGACAATACGTTGTTACCACAAGTATTTCTAACCTCTAAGTGACACACTTCTTCCATTTTCTTTTTAATTTTTTTTTTTTTTTTGGCACAACCGTGTGTTCAGAGACTCCTGAGCTTTCTATCCATAATGCCAAAGGCAGGTGTTAAATACTCCAATCAAAGTGTAAAGAAAATAAATAGTAATAATTAAGATATGAGAAAAAGGGATTTCATTTTTGTTTCTTTGTTTTGCAGCAAAACTTAATAAAATACAATATCTATTTTCCTGAGCATTAAAATGAATGTACAAACAGTAGCTGCTCTATGGATCCAGCTGTATTGTGTTTTCCAGCTGTCTGACTGAAGAAATATTATCTCCTGAGTCCACCCTGTAAAGAAACTGCTGGTGGAAGCGTCGCCGTGCAGGGCTAGCGCGCGGTGCGTGTGTACGTACACGTGCGTGGAGTGTGCCTTGAATGGCACGACTCTCCCCAGGCATACTGTTTGTTACATATTGTAAGCAATATTTAAAATGAACAAAAATACTGTGTTCTACTAAATTTGTTCATTAGCAAAGAGGTGGCAAATCTTTTAAAGACCTTTTTAACTTTGTGGAGTATATGGTCATTACAGGAATATTTATTACTTTGTGATCCCTCGATGTTGTGAGAGAGTCTTATGTCACAACCTCTGACTGGAGTCTTTGGGAAAATATTCACTTGAGGCTGTTAAGAGTTTCAGTGATTTTTGGTTTTGAGCTGTGAAAATGGATCAGACTTAACCCCTAAATTATCTAGTGGCGTTAGATTTAACACCCAAATATCCTGAAGCTCAGTTTCAGAATCAGCTTTGGTAAAAAGCAGAGCTGCAGGTACTCGTTCATGTGCTTCCTAGAAGTTCATGCTTTAACCACTCTCTGGTGCAAGTCAGTAATTTCCCAGACTGCACATTGCCCCAACCCCATGCTAAGGTTTGGGGTTTTTTAATGTAGTTCTTTTCACAAGCCTCTACATCAAATCCAAAAGCAGTTTACCTATTGATACTTCATCGTGTATTAAATACATGTGTGCTGGCACTTGGGGAAGGGAGAACAGGGATGGCAAACTCTTCAGTATCTTTTGTATTATTCTCATCTCTCATACGTAAGGTGTCTGTTCATTCTGGAAGAAAACAGGGAGCATCTGCTTAATTATTTTTTTTTTAAATAATTTATTTGGCTACTAAATGAAGAGAGGCTTCCAAGTGATTATTCTTCCTAAAGGAAAAAAAACTAGGAAGCCTGCAGCCTTTGACTTCCAAGCTGTGCAGCTGCTGCTGAAAACTGATTTATTTATTTTTTCCCCAGCTAATGAAAAGAGATTTTGTAGGCAAAGAAAAGCTCCCCTCTGTTCCACGTTTTAATTTTTTTTTTTTAAAAATGCAGGTTCCCTTTCAAGGTCTCCTGCTGATGTTTTCATATCTGAAATTCATTGTGAGGCCAAATTAGAGATGGAATTTTGCACAGTGTAATATACCTGCTTAAGAACTACAGGAACGGTGTGTAAACTGGGCATTCAGGTTGAGGGTCTGTGTCTTCATTTCCCTCTTCCTGCTGTGATTGCTTTCAAGGAGGAAGAGGTGAGCTGTTGAGCACCATTTTGACCCTTCCATTTTCCTAGTAAGAAGTGGCTTGCTGCACTATGACAGAGAAGAAACAAGACAGTCTGTGGGGTCACAGGAACAAGAGATGACGGAAGGCAAGGAGATGCCCAGATGTGCCAGGTATGTCTTTGGCAAGCTTTGCCCCCCACGAGGGGCTCAGCTCCGTGGAAGGCTGAGGTGCTGGAGAAGTGAAGAAGGTTCTGCTGGTTTATCTTTCCTGACAAGCCTGCTCACATAGAGGGGCAGGCTCAGGGAGTGCCACACTGGGTGTAATGATGAGCTTGGCGTACTTGGTAGTTTGCCTAATTCATGTGTGTTCCAGCCTGTGCTCTCAGCCTGCAAGAGTTTCTCTGCTCCAGTCAGGCTTGAATCTGAAGTATGAGAATAAGAAGGTATCTGTAGTAAGGAGCAAAAGAGCCAAGATGTTTCCTACCAGATGGTCTCCCACAAATAAGACTGATGAGTATCCTGCTGGGAAGCTCCATGTTTTCACTGAGGCTTCTGCCACCTCCTGAAATGCAGCTCTGTACCTTGCAGCACTGTACAGCAGTGGTTTTGAAAGGGAAGGATCCTGACGAGTCTTTCTGGTGTAAAACTTTAAATAAAAGATGGCAGCTCATCACTTACTCAGAACCAGGGTTTGTAAAGCTCTTCTTTTGGAAGTGTGGCCAAAATTCCATGTTTTACAGACAGTGTGAGACTGAGGGAGCAGGGAGATGGCTTGTCAAAAGGCACAGTCAAGAAAAGAACCCATCTCTCCTTTGCTAACATTCCCACCAGTCCATGCTGCTCTCAGGATTTCAGGAGGACTGGTTCACCCACAAGTGGGTTACAGATTATTAATATAACCCACCAAAGAACAGCAACAAAACTATCCCCACCCAGGGAAATAATTCTTACTCCGTTACAGACGCACTTGATTGTCTGCATAGTGGTAAAAATTTCTCCCCCGTTTCATTCCTGAAATTCTACTTGCTACGTGGCCGTGGCTGGAGTGCTGAGCTTCTACCTAGGGTCAAGCCCATGTCTCTCTGGTAACACGAGGTTAGGCCAGTACAGGCACTTCTGTGAGCTGCAGCTCCAAATTGACAGTTAAGCAAAATATTCCGTTTTCTTTGCCAGCTGGAGCAAGGCCTTGTTTTCAGCTCATTTGCTATTCAGCAGACCATGGATTTTTCTAGGAACATCAGCAGATGCTGATCACGAGGGGCTGCATGATAGAAAGTGGGAGAATGCTTGGGGACTGAAGAACATTTTTCTTCTCTTCTCCCCCTGGGGAGTGTTGCTCCCTGCTGCAGCAGATACAAGCCTTTTTAGTCCACGACCCACTGAAAAAGTCCAAGTTTTAGAGCCATTCCCACAGGAACCATACAGGAATGTTGGGCTGTTTTGGTTTGGGGTTTTTTTTCCCCCCCAAGTTCCGAGATGGAGGGATAAATGTGTAAGTGCTTTTTAAAATAAGAGCTATATGAGGATTTGATAATTCTTTTCACATGGGCCACCAAGGAGCCAATATGTGGTAAATCCTTTCAGCTGTGGTCACTCCCCCTCCCCTGCTGGAGCTGGACTGGTGCCCTGGAGATGAAATGCTGATGCTTGTGCCTGAGCCATCAGACACGATCAGATGTTAGGTCCTTCTTCCTTCCCTGTCTTCCCCACCTCCCTGTAGAACTCCTAGTTCACGCCAGGGAGGCGAACGGGAGCGGTTTTCCACTGCTGAATAATACACAGCTAATCTCTGAACAAACGAGAGGCTTCCTGAGAGATGAGATCCGTTTGGGATAACGGGACAGCTGCAGTTCTCACACTAATGGCTGTTCTGTGTCTAGCATCTCCTAGCAGGAGGACAGCTATGTTGTAATAGATTGTTCTTGCCTCGTTTAGGGGAGGTGAAGGGGTGCTGGTGTGCTCCCTGGCCTGCTGCACCAGGACTGACCTTCCCCTGGAACGTGGCAAACGTAACAGGGAGAAGCATTTAGAAACAGCGCCGAAAGCAACCTTTAAAATAAACAATGCTGGATAGAGGGGAGGAGAGAAATGCTAAGAATAATCCATGGAAGTGAGAAAGCGTTTTATTTTTGAGATAAAACTTGCCCTTGGGTAGGTAGCCATATGTTGTGTGTTATACAGCAGCCCTGCTTTAAGCTAAACATTTCAGCAATGAAGATCGAAAAGGGCAGAGCAGGACTGAGGTGACTGAACAAGTGTTTCACGTTGTGCAAATGATCCAATCCTTTATGTTCTCCCTAGTCTCTAGTTGACCATTTTAGGTTTTATGCAGCATTATGCAACATTCATTCCCATCTGACAGCTGTTTAGAGCCTGCTTCTTCATGTGACGTTGACTGCATGCAGAGATCTGGGGATATGCATCCCTGGCTGTTTGCTTAGGAAATCCCAGCTCCCTGCAAAGGATATTCAGGTCCTGGTCGCTGCTGCTGACAGCACAAGGACCAAGCCCGTCAGTTCTGCAGCCTGCCTTCCTTTCCTGTTCGCCACTGCACCATATGGATTCCCTCCCAGGGTAATGTGTTCCATTGCTCTTAGACACTGTGCAGAAACCAAAGCCAGGAATGTTTTTCTGTCCAAATATAGTCAGGATGACAGTTTTCGCCTGTAGTCCAAACCAAATATCTGCACTTGAGAACCTGAGACCTCTAAAATTCATCGGAACCCTGAAGCCACAGCAGCAGTTCTGCACTTTTATACGAGTGGCCCTTCCAGGGGCTCGGGCTGCCTGGTACAGCACAGGGAATATTTTCAGCTGTTAGAAAAGACATCGATAAAACTTCAGAGTTCTAACTTCTGGCCCTTGGCACAGGACAACACTGGCTCCCAGAAGGGAGTCTGGAGAGTTGTCTGAAGCATCTGAAAGAGGCTTAAATTCTGACAAGTGCTGTAGATTTGAGGCCACTGATGGCTGCATCTGAGAGTCCTTCAGGCACAAGTGTCTCTTGGGAAAGCCATGGTATTCTTAACCCAGGGCAGAGAACGGGAATGAAGTGTCAGCAGATGTGCACTCTGGTCCTAATAATCCTTAAAATACCTACAGAAGAGAGCTGTGATTGAAATTTAACAACCACAGTATTCATGAACTAAGTATAAACCTGAAATTTTGCTTTTTACCAGCAGCAACACTGAGGATTGTGGCCAGAGCTTGTGCACCAGAGGATCCAGACACACAGTGCCTTTACCAGGAGCACTGTCAGTGTGCACAGCATTAAGTTCATCTGTCTCCCTTAGCTCCACAAGTTGCCTCTCTAAGTTCTGGATACCTCAGCGTAAGAGCTTTCCTCGTCTGACTCTCATTGCCATAATAACTTGAGGTTTGTCTTGGCCTTACTGCTGAGCTGGTTTCTGAGCAAATATTTGGCTTAAAGTTTTGAAAGCCTTCTGCAGGCAGTGGCTTAGCAAAGCTGGGTGCACAGGCACTGAATGTCTGTGTGGGTTGGTGCACTGTGCTCCCAGCACATGGGGGGAAGTGACCTCTGAGCTTTCCAAGAAAGCCTTTGCTCTCACTTCTGATCCATCAAGGTGTAAGCTGCTTGCTACCGTGACAGGGAAGCAGGATCCTAAATGTCACAGAGTCACGCATCACCTCTGCAGCTGGAGATTCCCATTCACCCAGCACGTGGTGCAGGAGGAGAAATGGCTAACGTACACTATTCACAGCAACTCGTGGCAAAGGCTTGGCTGTGCTAACCTTTAATAGCTGCGTGAGTATGTCTTGAGAAACGATGAGGTTCTCAAGAATGTGCTTTTACTAAAGCTCTAGGTGCTAACCTGGGGGAGGGCAGGGCAGGTCTGAGTGGAGATGTAGTTTACAACACTTTTACTTTCTTTACATGGGGAAGAAGGACATTCCTAGTTCCCTCAGGCTCTATGGTTGTGTGAGAGTTCTCAGTCTGTGCTTTAAAACTCGGTCCATGCAATCATCTTCAGAAACAGTAAGGCAGTAACTGGGTGCTTGGAAGATTTCAGTTCCTACTCTGCAAGATTCCATGCCTGACCTCAGGCAAGTCTTTTCTCCTGGACAGTACTACAGGTCTTAATCTGTAAGGGGCAGATAATAGCACTGCCCTGCCTTCAAGACTGATGGGAGATTAAATGCTGAGAATTTCTGAGTAAGCTTTATACAGAAGTTCTGAACTGACTTCTCCTGCAGCCTGGAGATGCCTTAAAGAACCAAACAGCTTAAGACAAACTGGCCACTCGCTCCTCCAAGTCAGTCTTTCTGATGTGCTCAAGCTGAGGGACCCAGAATCAGTATGATTCTGAAAATACCTGTCTTTCTCAGCATGATAACCTCTTACTGGGTAGCTCCCAACTACAAAAGAAATCTACAGGTCTTGCTGAGTTTCATGGGGGAGGGAGTTGCTACTTACTTTTATCTGAGTTTGTAAACTCCCTGACCAGAATTTCCAATGCAGAAAGCCCTGCCTGCCCTGTCACAGCATCTCATTTTTCATTCTGCTCCTGAAGACAGCCCTTGACAAATGACAGCTCTTCTAGCGTTAACCATCTCCAATGAAACATTCCAAGGGTGTGATGGTGGCTTCTGGATTCCTTTTTCTGCCCCCTCCCACAATTCTTTTTTTTTTTTTTTCATTGCATAAAGCTGACAACTGCAGATTTGTCCTCTGCTGATTCTCCAGTCAGTTAAAGAAAAGAGTTCATGTCCATCCCAGCTTGTTTCACTTTGCTGCTTTTCCTCCGCCAGCCCAACATTCAGCTGCAGTAATATGATACTGCTTGGCAGAGGCTGAGAGAATCTTTGGCACATTGGAAGAAGGCTTAATGTAAAGTCTACTTTTTTTTTTCTTTCTTTCCATTTTTTTAGAGCTTTTTGAAACTCTGGTGGTTCTGCACAACTTTGGCTACTCACAAATGCTCCAAATGCAACTGTGAGCAACAGGATTACCAATGTATTCTGTGAGGAGAATGTCTTAGTATCTCTCACATCTCCCTCTAGAAAGTATCTAAGGAGGACATGGATCAAGTAGAACAACTTTCTGCAAACAGAAGGAAGAGCTTCCTCTCAGCTGACAAGAAAAAGAGGAATGGCTGTAGAACCCTGGTGGGATTTTTATGCCTATTGCCTGTGGTGGCTTTGCTGGCTATTGTAGGAGATCCAGCTGGAGCTGCAGTTCAGGAAAGTCAGGTAGGAGAAAGGATCTAAATCTCAAATGCTTGAAAGGGGAGTGGGGATATCAAATATATGTGCACATGTATTCTTTTTATCAGACTGATACATTCAGGAAGCAATCTAAACAATATATAAGTAGCTGTTAAGGGAACGAGGTCTGTTTATGGCTGTTTGAGTCTCTTTTTGCAAAGGATCCTAAAAGGCAGTTAAGCATCCAAGTAGAATCAGGTCATCAGAGGTATGTGTGCAGCTTGCAGCCAGCCAGTGAATACACAAAAGATTTGGGTTGTTTTCCTTCAGAGCTTTGTCTGTTCTTCTGAGCACCTCTGCCTTCCCAGCCCAGGATGATGTGGCAGACATATATTCTGATTTCCACAGCAGCTGAGCTTTCCTAGGAATTCCAGAGTGGAATTCATGGTGTAAGATACCAACTGGGAGTTAACGCTGGACCTGCAGAAACTAGTACCTGCTAATTACTATTTTTCAAGGTTCATCTGTTAGCAAGATGGGCTGGGACAGACTGGTATTCAGGGGGAACTGTAGCAAGGCTGATCTTAATTTTTGCTTTTAGCTTAATTTTAGCTTTTGATTTTATCAAAAAGCCCAATGTTCTCTAGGAGTTTGCATCCTCTCCTGCTGTTTGTGTTTATAAAGATCCCAGCAGTAGCATGCCTTGTATACATCACATGCTCAGGGCTCTTATTAATTGGTACTAAATCCCAGAGTTCTGTTCCTGTTTAGTTAGGAGAGGGGAACTGCATGACTAGGGGAGAGAGTGGGGAAGGCATTACAGTCGTTACAACTTAATAAAGTAAATTAACAGAGATCTGAGTGCACAGAGCTAATAATTTAGAGCAGGGATGTTGGCCAGTGTCTGCTTTTTTATATATATATACACACATATATATATATATAGGTGTCCACTGCAGTTGGTGAGAGGGAGAATTGTCACTCCTGTCCTAATGCTTCCCAAGCCTTTTGAATATTTCAAACCTTAGCCCACAGTCAAGTGGGTTTCCTCCTGGGAGCATCTGACCTCTTCTCCAGTTCTGAGCATTCCCATAGTCTTGGTTCTTTGGAGTCCAGACAGATCCTCTGATCTAAATTATGCTGAGAAATTCTTAACTAGGTCATTCCATTTCTGTCAGAATCCTACATCTGAGCTACAGCACGTGTGGTATCCCACCCTTCCCCAAACCAGTTAATTCTTAATTAAAACCATCCTGCTACACCAGTGGTAGGCAGAACAAAGACTAGAGCAGAACAGACTGATCAGAATGTTTGCACTAGAGAACTCAATCCTCTGCACCTTTCTTGAGTTAGTGACTGGGTCAGACACAGGTTTCAGTGACTGCTGTTGGGCCTGAGTCACCTTTACTTTCTCTTGTATTTTTGACAAGCAGCTCACTGGGGATACAGATTATTTATCCCCCCCTTTGCTTGTTCAGCACTGACAGCCTTAGAGTCTTTTCTATTGAGCTTAAGACTCTGATTTTTCTCCCTTGGGGCAGCTGGAATGTTCCTTGTAGAAGTAGAAACCAGCAGACTGTTTCTGACTAACTTCTCTCTGCTGGTACCCAGAAAGCTTTAAGAAGAGCCTCAGGATTTTACCTTATGCTGGTGTAATGTAACAGCTCAGTGGCAGAGAAGGCAGAATGGGCAGGGTCACGGAGAGGTGCTAGTGATTTGGGCAGCATCTGGCAGCTGTTGCTTCAGAAGTCTTTTCTTGCCCTTGGCTTGATGAGATATGCTATTCTGACTCTCAGGGCCTCAGCACTTCCATGAGTGAAATGAAAATAGCTCTTGCTTTCTGCAGTATGTACTGTGAGGCTGAACAAACCCGTGCTGGTGCAGCTCTCCTAACATTGCCAGTTATGTGTCACTTGGGAAGAGTCTCGGTGCCTCTGGAGCAAAGATGACCCTGAGATATTCAGTGCTGAAAAGGGGAGGCAGAGCAGGTAGACCTCCAGAGAACCATCTTGGGTCCTATTCTTTAACCTCCACTACTCAAGACTAAAAGGCTTTTATAGTTTGAGTCAGACCTGTCATGAAATGTGATGTCTTACTGTATGATGGCTTTAAATACACTCCAGGGTTTCCAGGGCTCCTATTTACTCTGAAGGCATTTCAGATCCACAGTGCAGCTTTTAAAGAGCTTTCTGCACAAAGGGTTGCCTGTTTTACACATTTGTCCAGTATTTCATTTCTTCTGTGGTGAGGCTGGAGAGCAATAGCGAAGTGAAAAGGAAATGAAAACTTTCCAGGAGGAGCTGCAGCACTGACTGTGGCCAGACGCCTGCTGAGGCCTCATCTCTGCTCCATCTGTGCTGCACTCCAAGAGGAGAGCGGAGTGGCTGCGGTGCCCTGTTCTGGAATCATCCAGCAGCTCAAGGGAGCCTACAGCACTGATCCTCTGTGATCCAGGCTGAGGAGGGCTGCTCCTGCCTTTCCTTGCATGGCTGATCTGAGACCTGCCCCGAGAACTCCCCGCAGTACAGCCCCTCTTTCGCTCTCGGTTTTGTTCAGCACTCTCCAACAGGCACGCTTCGCAAAGCACTGCCCACCTGATGCACTGCTCTTGTCTCCTGGACACCTGTAAAAGAGTACCAGTTGTGCTCCCCACTGTCCCAAACTGGTAGTTTTTCTTTCACACTGTTCAATCTTGTGTTTTCTCCCCTCTCTTTCACCCTCCTGTTTTGTCTTTTAAGGAAGATCCATCACCCGGTCTTCACGGAGTGCGTGCCCCTGCTTTGCACAGTCCAGCCTTCCCACCTCGGCCACCAGTGCGGAGAAAACGATACACAATCACCCCGGGGCACTTGAAATGGGACCACTTCAACTTGACATACAAGTATGGACTTGCATTAGCCCTAAGAATTAGCCTTTTCTAAGTGACACTGGGGGCTGAGTTTTCCCTGCCGTGGGTACAGGTATTAACCATGAGTATTGCTCACGTGCTTGCTGGTGGAGGGAAAGCTGCTAAAGCCACTCTGAAGTAGGAGGGATTTGTATTCTACAAATGCTGCACCTCTCACCTCAGCTGCAGATCACACGAAGCATCGTCGCTGCCCTAGAAACTCGTAGCACATATGGCTGCGTGCTGAGGCTGCTTACACTATAACTGTTCAGCAGCAGGTCCAGGCTCCAGACAGACAGGCCTCCCAGGACTAGGGACCTCCCTCAGAAGGTAGGGAAGTCAACAGTAACTGTGCCGTGCTGGTGTTTTTAAAAGGGTTCTCTATGAACCTAAATCATCCCCAAGGGAAACTGCTGTTGAAAGGTGCTGTGATTTCAGGAGGACAGAGCTAAGTGCTTTTAGGAACCTCTTTCTCCCTGTTATCTTTGGGAAAGGATGTCAACTCTTAGATTACTAATAAATAAACAATAAGAAGCCTCTGGTTGCGCCAGGAGAAGTTTAGATCAGATATTAAGAAAAATTTCCTCCCCAAAAGGGCTGTCCAGGCCTGGCCCAGGCTGCCCAGGGCAGTGCTGGAGGCCCCATCCCTGGAGGGATTTAAAAGCCATGGAGATGTGGTGCTGAGGGATGTGTTTAGTGGTGACCCAGCAGTGCTGGGTTAACGGTTGGATTTGATGATCCTAAAGGTCTCTTCCACCCTAAACAATTCTATCATTCTAAAAAAGGTCCTTTTAAGGTGGGTGCTAACTCCAGCCACTCCTGACCGCAGCGCTGATCAGCACGTGCCGAGTTCCCAGTGGACAGCAGGGGTTGGTTCTGCCTGTAAGCCCAGACAAAGAACGAGTGGGGGGCATGAACCTGACCCCTTCACTCTGAGCACAGAACCTATCTCCCTTTATGCTCATCTCAAACAGGCCAAACCTCCTGATAGTCTTAATTGTCCAGGTTCACGCTCGTAACAGCCTGGCTTGATACGAAACCTTCTGCTCCCTTTAGGATGTGCTGGGACGGAGGGAGAACATAAACAGCATAGCTAAAAAACAACCAGAGGGGATAGCAGAATATACACAGCTTTTCCCAATTGCTACACCTCAGGCAATTTCCTGAATGCAGATCTTCTTTTGGGACAAGGTAAGTTTCTAGGAGCCATCTGTACGTTTCCATGGTTCTGCCATCCTGCACCAGTCCCTTCCTTACAGTTCAGCTGTACCGTACCTGTAGCCTACGCAGAAACCTCTCTGGAGTCTCCCAAGTGATAAGATTTTTTTTTAATAAGAAAATAACTTGTTTTACTATCAAACCTTTGGAAATCTCTTTCAAAACTTATGCCTGAGAGAATTATAATTCAGTGTGAGCATGTATATTGTAGCTGAAGAGTTATTAACAGGACTTACCTTGTCTGCTGCTGAACTGCAGTTGCTTCCTCTTCATCAACGCTGCACAACGGACGGGGAGTTGTTAGGATAAAAATGGTTTTCCAAGAGAACCTCGTCTGATGTGCTTGAGGAGGGACTAAAGCTGTAGTCCAGAACATGTGACTGTAAAGAATATCAGTAATAGATTAGTCCCTCTGGGGCTTTTATTAAAATATTCTTACTACCCTGTTCAAGCTACTTCCGTTTCAAACCTACCAGAGTGAATGGAAAGACCTGATTGATGCAGCGTTAAGAGCTTTCAGCTGCTGTTTGAGAAGGGAACAGCATTTTCTTGAAGCTGTTCTGTGTTCCTACAGAATCCTCTCCTTCCCAAGAAACCTCATAAGCGCCAGGGACACGCGCAAGGGACTAGCGGCCGCGTTCCGAATGTGGAGCGAAGTTTCACCGTTCAGCTTCAGAGAAGTGCCACGGCATGTAGAGAGTGACTTGAAAATAGGTAAGACTGGGGCTGCATCTGGGCTGGGGGGATGCTGCTGTGCCTGTTGACTCCACCTGGGACTTGTGGAGTTTCTTTCAGTGTGTGAAGGAGCTCAGAGGCAGGAGACTGTTCCCCCTCCCTTGTAGCAGTAGTTTATTTCTGAGTTTCTCAGGCCTGCAAGAAAAAAATGTTAGTGCTGAGGCACTATCTGCTCAGTCTCAACCCCAGATGTAAATTCTTCCTGGGATTTATGGTCTGTGGGAAATAATTATTTCCTGTGCAGATGGCAGCAACACTGAGAGAACCAGCACATGTACTGTTGTTTCGCAAGATGCTCTTCACGCTGGCGCTGCGTGCCGCTGCTCAGCAGCACGTGATGTGCCTTCCCAGGGGCCTGTCCTGCTACCACGGGAGCTTCAGGTGGTCCTGTTCCTTGGGACGCAGGGTACGCTGTGATCCTGTCACAATGCCAGCAGAAAGACAGTGAGCAGCTAGGACTGCTGGGCCGTCTGCTTATTTATGTTTAAAATGGAACAATTACATCCTGGAGTTATCATCCCACTGTCCAATTTCTCTCTCTCAAGAAAAAACAAAACAAAGCAACGGAACGTTTCCATGTGATGCTACAAAAAAAGCCCTCAGAGTATAATTTGCATCACATAACCATGGGTCTTGACAATGGCTTTGCGTTTATTTTCCCTTTTGTGGCTCTAAGGTGGAAAACATGTGGGATACTGTAAGAGATTTGTGGGGGTTTTTTTTCAGTAAACCACAAGTTTACAGATGTCTGTGTCCTGGAGGGGCCTACCCTGTTAGATACACTGAATCTGCTGCTTTTTCCACAGGCTTCTACTCCATCAATCACACAGACTGTCTGGAGTCTCTCATTCACCACTGCTTTGATGGAACAACAGGGGAACTTGCCCATGCCTTCTTCCCACCCAATGGGGAAATCCATTTTGATGACCATGAGTACTGGATACTGGGGAACACCCGGTTCAGCTGGAAAAAAGGTAACGGGTGTCTTAGGGAACACAAAAATGGTGTCCCTAGACTTTGTATTTTTCTTCTGGGGTTTACCTGGTCTGGGGAAGGGACAATAGCAATGGTTGTGATAAGCCCCCACCCTCCTAGTGCTCATTTCCTCTGGTTTTACAGCAGGATTAGCACCCAGGGCCGGCTCTTTCTCCATTTCTCCTCCAGGTGTCTGGCTTACGGACCTGGTACACGTAGCAGCTCACGAAATAGGGCACGCCTTAGGACTCATGCACTCCCTGAACCCCAATGCCCTCATGCACATCAACGCCACTTTGACTGGGAAAAAGACCATCTCTCAAGATGAAGTCTGGGGAATTCACAGACTTTATGGTAAGGAAGGCAGGTTCTGGGCTCCTCCGTGTAAAGAAGGTTTGCCTGAAGCATCAGTCAGATCCTGTGGAGCGCTTGTGGTGCTAGACCCTCATGGTTGGGCAGGACTAGGCTGTAAGCCAGTGAGCAGTAGAGAGGAGGAATCTTACTCCTTTTTATGCAAAGTAGAGCTAGAAGGAGGTGTAGCATTATCTGTTTGCAGCTCTGCTATCTTCAAACGCGACAGACAGCAGGCTGGGAGTCTTACAGCTTCGTGCTCCCACCTCCTCCGATGGCAGGTCTGAGAAAGTGTTTCAGAGAGGTCAGTCCACTCTGTGTCCTCTGACTGCTCCAACGTTAATTACCTAGTGTAAGACTTAAAAACAGCAACTCTCTTGAATCACTGATGCTACTGCATGAAAGCAGCTTAATGTCTAGTGCCCAGCTCGTACAATAAGAGCACCCTGCACTATCTACTGAGCTCCAGTGTTTACTGACTTAGATTCTTTCCTGTCCCAGCTGTACCATTTACATTGAACAGTCTGATTTAGGTGAAATGTCATTTTGCTTCTCAGAAGGAACAGTCTTCCTCAGTCCCCTTAATGCCTTCTTCCCTTCTGTTTCAGGATGCAAAGACAGATTGTTTATGTGCCCATCATGGGCACAAAAAGGTTTCTGTGAGAAACGCAGGAAGTTGATGAAAAAGCACTGTCCCTCTACCTGTGACTTCTGCTACGGTATCTAACTTTTCTTCTGGCATTTTTGGTGGGGTTTGCACAGAGGGAGGAGGTAAGAGGTAAGCATTGTTTGCTGCAGGGGTAGGCAAGACCTTAATTCCACACTGGAGAGCAGGGGATGCGAGTGAGCAGTCCCATTCAGCTCTAATGAAGCACAGCAGACATGGCCTCTCATGTATTTGAACCAAGATGAAGGTTTGGAAGTAGGAAGCAGTTTTTATGTTTAAACAATTGCAGACTAGAACATTAAACTGTCCCATTCTTCTCTAGTTTAACTGAACCAGTGATAGGGAGTTTCTGAAAACACAGCTCCTTCACGTGCCTCAGACTGCTTCCCTTTGTGACCCAACTGATGTGTTAAATTCAGAGATAAGAGATGCAGTACAGTTCCTGATGCAGTGATGGGACATAAACAAGACAAATGACATCTCAAGCACAGCTGGACTTGAGCTGCTCCGCTGAAAAGGAGATAAAGTATGTTAATCACCTTATCTAGTCTCTCTGTTTTATGAATCCAGATAAGGGACTAATGCAGGATCAGGTCAAGTTACTGCAGCTGTGGAATTAGGCTTCAGATAATACCTCCTGACCTTAAGATGTACTGTGTAACTAGTACCTCCTTCTCCAGTACAGAGGTTTGGTTTTAGACCAGATTAATGCAAAGATGCAGTCAGATAATAACAAACCCATATATTCTAGGGGACTGTTCAAATACCAAATGTATGCTCTTCTGTGTATATGAAACAGGAAAGTTATTTTTTTATCCATCTCTGTCAGTTTACAGGCCACAAAACTGTTAACTTAGCATATAAATGACGTTACACATCTATCCAAAAACTGCTCGCGAGGAGGCATTTTTAAATCAATACTTTTAAGGTTCCTTAGGTGATAACGCCACTTTGGGAAAGTGCTTTGGAATGACTAAAGCTCGATAATGCAATACACTAACTTTCTTCCTCTCACCTCTGGTGGGCAGAATTCCCATTTCCAACGGTCCCCCCTACTCTGCCTCCGCCAAGGACAAAAACCAAGACTGTTTCTGAAGGCAGGAATGTCACCTTCCGCTGCGGACAGAAGATAATTCATAAAAAAGGCAAAGTTTAGTAAGTGCTCTATCATTTATTCCAGTCTTTTAGGAGACTTTGCAGCTTACATACCGAAAAGGATGAGGAAGGATGACAAAACAGGGTAAATAAGAATGCAGTTTATCTTCTGGAGCATGTCACTGTCTCGTCTGGCACCCAGAGTAGCAACAGGGGTCACTGGCTATCTGTGAGAGGGGAGTGTGCAAAGACTGTTTTAACATTGCAAAGCGTGAGTATGAAAGCAGAGCTATCAGCAATGAGCAAGCTGAGCTGAAAAAGGACAAAATCCAATTCCCATATATAGCACACAAAAGAAAATTCTGACCCTCAGGTCAAATACCCTGGCCCATATGCTGCAAAAACACTCCAGTCTTAAATTTACCCTTTCAATTAAAAGTTTGTTAGCTCTTACTAATGTACAAGCATGTTATTTTTGATCTCCCTAAAACTGAGAGATATGCCCAAGTCCATGGGCATATCAAGACTGAGGACCCAAATTCCCATCAACTTTCAGTAAGATTTAAGCCCCTAAATTACCAGTGCCCTGTTGTAAGTGCCATCATCTACCTGAAATACACAGTAAAATTTAACCATGTCTTGTTCAAGTCCCATCGGAACATCTTACCCAGCAAAAGTCACTAGGAGAAAGAAGACCCACCAGCACATACTGTGTTGTACTTGACATTTTATGTTTAATTTCTATTATTTTTCTTATGACAGCTGGTATAAAGATAAGGAGCTTCTGGAATACTCATACCCAGGTTACTTATCCTTAAATGAAGATCACATGAGCATCATTGCAAATGCAATTAATGAAGGAACTTACACTTGTATAGTAAGGAAAAAAGAAAGAATCTTGACTACTTATTCCTGGAGAATCAGACTGAAGCACTAACAAGGGCCCTGGAACGAGCACGTCAGTTACTGCTATTTCTGTTTCAAATGCAAAATGTTTCTTTGGTGTTTTATATTTAATCTCCAGTAGTGCAACTGAACTTCTAAATCAGCTGCTTCCATACCTTGGGCAAAAAAGACTCTGAAACTTGATTACTGGAACGTAAAACTTTTCCAAATTAGTTTTAATGGTAAAGAATTTATCAAGTATGTGCTGTACAGAGAATTAAAGAATCTTTTTTTTTAAAAAGTGTCAGATTTTGCAATTAACCTACGTGGATCCCTGTGGACTGCCAAAACCCAGGAACATGACACATCATCAACCAAATGGATGAACAGATCGGCTGCTCAACTCTGTAGCAATGGAGGTATTGTGGAAGGAAAAGGAACAGTTATACTCTGTGTTTTGCTGTCAGGTTTTTTAGACCCTGGTGCATAGCACTAGAGAACTTATAAAAAAGTGTAAGAACTGATATTACTTTTACTTGTCAGAAGCAGGATGTAGGGTCACAACAAACCCTTCCTAATGACTCCATTCTGGATTTTGACATGTTCAGTTTGAGTATCCACAGAACATCTTTTTCCCTCCCACCAGCTTCCCTGGGGCTTGTATTTATCACTCGTGCAATCTTATCCCAATAGACTAATTTACCTCCATCAGCAGCTCCTCGGAACTCGTCCCCTAGGTGTCTGGTCAATAAGCCTGTGACTCCTTCAACAGAGAGGATGTGATTTCCATCACTGTCCTTCCCCAGGCGCTGAGGTAAAGGTGTCCATCCACCAGGAAAACGGCGTCGGTTGTGGTAGGCAAAGCCCGGTGCCCTCCCGGGCCCACAGCAGTGGAAGGTTCAGTGGCAGGTAGGAATCCCTGACAGTCATTACATTAAGCAAAATCCTCCTCCAGTTTTCATGCAGCCTACAGTGCTTGCTGCTTATGTTCATCCTTTTTCAGTTGTCCTCTTAACCTCTTGAAACACGTTTCTTCTACTTAAAAGCAGCAGCACAACTGCAAAGCATCTCAGGCACTGCAGTACGTGTCAGCAGGTACCAGAGCAGAAAGGCTCTACCAGTAAAATTCTCCTCTGTTCTAGGACAGTTTTACCATCACAGTTAGCTGAGTTCAGTGTAGTAAAAAAAACCCTTAAAAACGTGTCCCTGCACGGCCAGTTAAGCTCTGGATGATGAAAGGTAAGCACTCCACACCAAAATAGACAATTAAGACAAAAGAAAAGCTGAGCTGAAGTAAACGAGCACTGCTGCACTGCTGGGGGAGAGCTGGTATTCCCCTTCTACCAGAAAAAAAAAGTTACACATATGTCTCAAAACCGTATCAAATTGCCATTGCCATCCAGCATTAGGCTTTCTTTGTTTTACAAATAATCCTTTTTGTCAGGACCGTGGCTTTCCTTCCCAGTGCTGCCCGCACTGGCTACATCACTGCCAAGGAAGCTGGAAGGAAATCATTTCACAGAGCGCAAGAAATAAAAAATATGCACCAAGTTCTGATCCTTTAGAGCTTAGCACAGGCCATGGCAAAATTGCTCTGCTTCCCCATATGCTGTGGGAGCTGCAAAGACCCTGCTTTTCAATGGGTTATTGAGCTCCATCTCTGAGGGATCTTTCAGTTAACAGAACTGTTTCTCCTTCCAGTACAACACAATCCATCAGGCCCAACGAGGGAACAGTTCTGCATTCCTCCACGGGGAAAAACACCCACCCTCCTGGTTTCAAAATTTACCACAGTTTTAGTACATCCACATTCCAGTTCCAAGACCTTTACACAGAAAAGCTCTTAAAATGTACGGAAATTGACAGAATGCTTATCATTTACATGAATCCTTTTGCTGGAGGGATGCCCAGTTCTGATTGCATGAACACCCCAGTATTTTCCACATCTTCCTGTTCCCAGAAAAGAATGAGTCTCTGATTCATAATGCTATCAGAGGGATGTGACATTCCAACGATTCCTCTGGTCTTTCATTTTAGGAGAAAGGACTGGAATATGGCATTATACAGTCAGTAAAGCTAAGCTTTTATTTTTTGGGGTTTTTTATGGAAAAAGGGCACATTTAAAAGAACTTTCTATAGAAAATAAAAGTTTCAAGTCTCCATATTAAATCTCTATGATTTATAAAACAATAGAGAACTTCTTTCACAGCAGTGCCATTGTATATACATGTATACAACACATCAAACAGTGTTCAGCTCAGTAGTGCACCCAAAACCACTGAGTATCAAGCCCAACCCAGCCGAGTACTCTCCAAGGCACACAACAGGGCAGAAACCTCAGAACTGTTGTGTTGTTCAGCCATAACTATATTCAGACACATACAATTTACTTAAAGAAAAAAAAGTTGTTTGCCCAGGCTGACAATACACTGTAATGGGGAGAGCAGGGGGAATAAGGTTCCACTCTAGAAGACTTAATGCCACCAACATCCAAGTTTGCTGCATGTGAAGAAATGAAATCCTTCACACTATTAAACAATTATAAATGTATTTTAATTCTACAAATTTACAAGAAAACAAAACAAACACAGAAAAAAAACAAACGAAAAAACCAACCAAACACTAAAAATAAACCAGAAACTGTTTCAGGATTGTACTTCAAGTTTTCCTTTGTCAAATTTCGTAATGATCCTTGGCTTTTCAGGTTAATTCCAGTCCTCTAATGGAATGCAGCAAGAGCCTTTGAATCTGTGATGACATTTGACTTTTCCCCTCTGAAAAACATCTAGTCTCCCTGACGTGAAGAACAGAACTGGGGCCCTCAGAAATCCACTCACATGAACGCTTCTTGGTTTGGTTTTTTTTTTTTTCCTTCTCCCCTCTTCCATGTTGAGTTTAAAACTTGAGGCTGAAGCCAGGTCCTGCAGCAGATGCTCCTTGATTTGTGGTGGTAAGATGAAAACCCGTGTCTTTCAAATCATCATCACCCTGTGAATATCAATCACAATTCCTTTATCAGTAAGGGTCTGTGCAAATGCACTTCCCTCTCCAAAACAACAACAAACTAAATTACCTCTAGGAGATGAGAAACAAAGGTTTGATTTAGTGGAATCACAGCTAAGGTCAATGCACAGTGTCATTCATGAGCTTTAAATGCTGCTATTTCAAAAGTTACCTTCTCTGAAGGCATCTCAAGAGTATCCCTAGTTAGTAGACCTCCTTGGTCTTACGCTACACTTATTCAGCATCTGACGACATTCTCGTTGCGAACCCCCCATATCAATTTTGAAACCTCAAAAAACTCACAGCTAAGTAAACTTACTGAATTGGGTACAGTAACTACAGTGCCATTTCGCCTGCACTGAGACATGGAAATAGCCTGAGAAGCTGATACAATGAAGGCACCCAAGAGGGGACCACGCCGTCCTTACCACGGCATCTTTCTGAGCCAGCTTTTGTTCAAAACGGGCAGCAAAATGCCAAGACCAGCCCTACCTTTTTGAATTCTCCTCCAACTATTTAAAAAAGAGCCTTTCTACCCACAACATACACATAAACTTATCAGGCTTTGGATTTTTCTCTCAAAATTACATTTGCAGCTTTGCAAGCTTAACTGAAAGTGTAAACCAATGTACAGTGTGAAACGAAAAGCTGTGATAAAACCAGGCACCATTTCTTCCTCAGTCACCCAGGCTGTGCTTACCAGCTGACTATATCCAAGGCCTCCCTCAGGGGGTCGTGGGCTAGTGCCACGTTTTACCCTTTGTTGTTCGCTTTTTGCTGGCCAGGTGGGAAACATGGAGGGGTCAATAGGAAGGGGAGTCTCTTGGAAATACTCGTGCTTCAAACCGTCTTCAGCAGTAATTCTTCTGGCTGGGTAGTAAGTCAAAAAGCTGAGAAGAATTCAGGAAGATGAGGAAATAAGGAAAATGAGAGACGGGGGTAGAATGAAAAATTTTAGTCAAGAAATCATAAATTCTTCAAGAAATGCCATTTAGAATTTTCTGATTTTTAACAAAGAACTCTATTGAAGGGTACAGCTGCTGACACACGTTGATCTAATAGCTAACTCATTTTAAAAGCACACTCAAAAAAAACTCCCCAAAAACTCTCAAGCCATTGTCAACATTTTAAAGAAAAATTCACTGGCGTGCAATCAGAATGCACCAGCAGTCAGTTACAAGGACTGCCAGAACATCAGATGTGACAGAACTCAGAACTTACAACATCTAGGAAAAACCCAAGATTGCTATTTTCCTAATTCTTTAATATGATCTCTAGAACATGCTGCTTTTTTCCCCCCTTTTTTCAATTGTAATTTAACAAGATCTATCAGCAAACTGCATGATAGCTGACTCACCACAAAATTAAACATGACACAAATGGGCTAAAACTGATACTAAAACATTTTTCTATTTTTCTAAGATATAGGTGTGCAAGAATAATCTTGGACTGAGGTTTAATAGCAGGTGCTAAGAGCATCATACACTGAAAAAAGCTCTTGTGAGCGAGAAATAGCATTGCAAGGAACATCACAGACAAAGCTGAAATGCAACAGCACGTTCTGAGAAGGTTAAATGTACTGAAACACCAGTAGTGCTGCACTAGAAGGCATTTTCCACGACTATCCTATCACAGCACACGGACACATTTTCCCAGGAAGCACTTACTTGTTCATCAGATCAAACCCCTGATCAGAGAGGAGCGCTCCAAATCTCTTGCGTAGATTGTTATAGGGATATTCTGTGAATGTCATCTTCTTCACTGCTGGCAGCTCACTGTAACCAGGCCAGATTTTTTCACTTGGAGTACCCAAATCCTGTAAATTAAAGTATCTCCTTAATAAACTCATTCCAGAGTGCAACCCTTCTACTTATGCTTTATGTAGCTACAGGAATTGGTAAGTACTCAGCGAAAACAAAACACAAATCATGGACTCAGCCTCAAAAGCCAGTCTGTTAGAATCCACAGGTGTTAAAAACCTTACCTTAAAAACTTTGTTAATCTGGTCGATTTCTGACTTCCCCGGAAACAGCGGCTTCTGTGTTAACAGCTCTCCAAATATACACCCTACAGACCACATGTCTATTGCTGTAGAATATTCCTGAAAAGAAGGAATAGATGATACCTTCTAAAATCAGTAGCATACTTTGAGTTCGTTGGGGGGTGTTTTTTTGGTTTGGGGTTTTATTTGGAGGTTTTGGGACTTGTTTTTTTAAGGGTTCTACCACTCTGAAAAGAATACACAGAATGATTCCAGCACCACCACATCAGCGTTCTAAAGGAGAAAAACCATCTGTCACCCACCCATCTTCTGGCCTGTGGAAGAAGGAACCTTTTTAGCTTTGTTATCAGGAACAGCAATAGTGAATATTCAGAATTTCCACCTCTGAATCAACATAAATAATCAAGCATAATCATACTTTATTCATAAATGATAAACTGAAGTTATCCTGACAAGTCACTCCTCTAGCAGCCAGAGGAACAAGGAGAAACATACCTTAGCTCCAAGCAACAGCTCTGGAGCCCTGTACCAAAGCGTCACAACCACAGGCGTGTAAGGCTTCAGCGGAGATCCGTATTCTCGGGCCAGTCCAAAATCTCCAACCTAAATGAGAATTGGTAATCAGCAATATTTCCAACATGGGCCATAAGGAATTCAGTTTTCACTAGCCCAAGTTTATTTGTCACATCCCAGCATGAACCATAGAGTTGGGGCAAGGCAATCTCTTTACTAGTCAAGTTCACTCTAACAACTGTATATTTTACAAGCCACACTTCCTCCTCCTTAAAGGTTAATGCAAAACATTCAATCCAGCTCTTGACATAGCTATAACACAGCCTAATTCTGCAACACAAGCTTTTTTCTGAGTGGGCTACATTTCATGTAATTCATACTTTTAAAATGCCTGAATGACTGAGCAACAGGTTGGAAGTTTTCAGATCTCGGTGAAGTATCCAGTTGTCGTGCAGATGTTTGACTCCTCGCAGTAACTGAATCATCAAGGTTTTGACTTCACCTGAAATGAGAAAAGGGAGCCAAATGCATTTAAAAGAATAAATCTATTTTGAATTTTTGTTTTGTTTGGAGAACGGGGAAGCAGGCAGGGGGAAGAAAGAGATGTCATGTTAAAAGCACAGTATAGACTGCACCATAAAAACATGCCACAGAACAAGAGCAGTTAAACCCAGAGTGGCCAGTAAAGCAAAATTAGCTTGGATAGCTGGAATGTATCCAAATAATGCTCGGAAATGAATGCCTTAAAAACAGCAGAAGTGGCCAAAGTTAAAACCCAGTGTTCTTTTCCAGTTTAGAAGAGCAGGAACTCCCTCAATTTCACATCTGACCCTCCACCTCACCCTGAGCATGCAGACTGGATTGATCAGCCAAATATCACTACAAACACTCCCACCCTACGGTCCTCTCTTAAGTTGCATCAGTAAGATCAGACCAAAAGGAGAAAAAGCAGCCATGTCCGTGTTCCAAAGAACACTCAAGAGGCCATTCCAGGGCAATACATGTCACCATACAGAGCTAGTTCTCTGATGTCAGTGCAGCCCAAAGACACTGAGGTTTGTGTTGGCCACTTTTCCCCTTTTGAGAATTATAGGAGACTACAGCAAACAGTACCTGGTAGAAATGGTTGTTTCATGGTTTCCATCAGACTCTTGAGATCATGTTCCACGTAGTTCATGACAATATAGATTTTATCCATGTTACTACCTACAACAATTTCCTAGAATACAGAAACAAACAATAAAAACAAGCACACTATTTAAAAAGCAGGCAAAAACAAGTTTTAGACATTTACTGGCAAGAGGATAAATGGAGCTTGCCATTGGCAAAATCCATAGAAAAAATATTTTTCTATGGAAAAAAACCCCACCTCATTTTTGCAAAACATCAGATCACATAGAGAACAAGCAATGTCTATACAGTTTTATGGGTAGCATACAACTGTCTACAGAAACAGGCTCTGCTATGAATGCTACTGGTTTTATAAGGCATTTTAATAGCCAAGAGGCAATATTTCAAGAGCAAAAATACTTTTGAAATAATAGACTGTGGCCTTACTCTGACAGTGACAATATTTGGATGTTGTGCTTTCAGAATAGTGTTTATTTCTCTCAGAGATGTAATGGGAAAGCCTTCCTTTTCCTTTTCCATTTTCAGTCGCTTCAGAGCCACAATTTCATCTGTAAAGAAAACGGAATGATTACCTGCAGGCTTCCCATCACATAGCTAATAAAATACATGTTAAGAGGTCCCCCAGTGCTCTCACTGGAAGAAGAACATATAAATAACCTAATGCATGGCTCTTGCACCATTCATAGGAAACTCGATAATTTCGTCACAACACTTGCCAGATTAGGCAAACAGATTGAGTTTTAAAAATGGTAAATCCACTTGTATACAGAAGAAGTGGTTCTTGGAAAGGGAGCTTTAAAATACTGCAGCATAAAGTCACCGCTCACCAACTGCTGCTTTCATGAGCACTGTACTCAGTCGCTGCGCTTACACTGACACCTGGTGGAACACGTACATCAAACGCTGAACGCTCCCAAGCTGGTCACTATGTACAGCAGCTCTCAAGCCAGAAATAACTGCCTTTTGAGCCAGAAACTATTTATTGTTCTAGACCATCATGACCAATAGAGTTCACTTCTGAACTCAAAGACCTGCAAGTGAAGCCCTTATGTCAACGTCTACACGCTATTAAAAAGCACAGAATATTCTATTCTAAACTATTTTAGACAGATTTTGTTCATCCATGAAAAATGCAGAACCATCCTTTGCATGCAACTGCAGCCCTAAAGACCATGGGGATAACAACTTATACTAACCAGTCTTCTTGTCTTTTGCTCTATACACTACACCATATGTTCCTTCTTCAATCCTGTTCAAACACTGAAATTCCTCCACACTGCGACACCCCTGAAAGGACAGACAGACAGACATTTAATCCAGGGTCTGGGGGAGGGTTTTACTTGGTTTAAGAAGACTTACAGTAAACTTCAGCAACTTCACAGGAACAGTTAAAATTTACCAAGAGAATTCAACAACACGGCTATGCAATGCAAGAAGGGTATCTTTGGGGTTTATTTTTGCTTAGATCTCTAAAGGAATCCTGGACAGAGTCTGTCTACTTTAAGTAAATTATTTCATTAAGCCTTCACTCATTCACTTTTGCACAGAAGAAACTCAAATTTCTGCCACAGTGGCAAACATGGCAACTCAGCACCTTAGACTGATACCTTTAACATAGTTCAGTTAATAAAAATATCTTCTCTTTATACTTCTATAGTTTGCTTTTGGCTACAAAAATAATAACCACCCATCTGTTTCTACTCACGTTAACAGAATGCTTCTTTCACAAGTATTTTCAGATACCAATAGCAGGATACCAGAGTATCAAATGTATTACTACATTTTCATTTTCATCTAAAAGAGTAATCTTGGTTTTGCTCCATGCACAGTTTTTATCTGTCAAACGAAGACAGCTCTATTTCAAACAGAAATGTGTATTTTGTGATGCTGAGTCACCAAGGTGTATTCTGCACACAGACCACCACATGCACAAATACGTGTTTACGATGGTAACAAAGCAGTCAGGGAAATCCACTTGCTTATGATATCCATCAAGAATCCTTTAAGAGATCCTCTACCTGAAGTGCAGGAAGGTACTTGGGAAGCTCCTGTTTCATTTCAATGGGGGAGGAAGCTGGCGAGTCAGGAATATAGTCTCCTTCTGTCATGGCATTGGAATGAGGGGTACTCTCTCCTACTTCCTCCTCTTCTACTTCGCTTCCTGCTGAATCTCGGTCAAACCTCGACTCTGTAACTTTAAAAGTCAGAATCAGTCATGGAAAGAGGGAGAGCTTTGGAGCAATTATCAGTGAGAAGCCGATTTTCTCCTCTTTGCAGAGATTGTGTTTTCAAGAACTTGTTTACAGGCAGGTAAATACAATTTCTAGGGTTAAATACAGCGTGTCGGAAAAATTAATCTACACTAAGAAAATGAAAGAGAAAAGTGACCCAGTATATCTGATTGCAAAGCTCTTTTCACAAGAGGACAGGGCAAGACTCCCAAAATTAAAAGCAGGAAACATTAGCTCATTAGATTGGGATCCTATTTCCTCCAATTATAGCCCTTGGAACAGATATCAAGGAATTTCTGATTCTGACATGAGAATGGCCCCACAATGCCAAATACACACTGATTTAGAATGATGGCAAAAACTACAAGAATACTAAAATATCTTTAAAAAATTTGT
Organism: Todiramphus chloris collaris; assembly: GCA_025345505.1. Classification (NCBI taxonomy): domain Eukaryota; kingdom Metazoa; phylum Chordata; class Aves; order Coraciiformes; family Alcedinidae; genus Todiramphus; species Todiramphus chloris. The sequence goes on from JANVCC010000174.1 coordinate 3,748,024, forward strand.
TAAAAAACATTTCTTTGGCTACAAAAAATTCAGCTGAACACGTCTTTAAATATACAGTATTTGCATTGTACCAACTGGGATGTGGTTTCCATTCTCCCGTTCTTCCTCTTCACTCATTTCTTCTTCGCTCACCTCTTCTGCAAAACAGAATCAAGTTCAACCGAATAAACTCAACAGCCCTGTAGCTCCTTGTAAGGCAGCTCACTGCTGAAATACTTTTCTAACTTGCCAGGCTCTCTTCACTGTCTAGTCGGTGACCTCATGCTTCTGTTTCACTTGCAAAGTAAATGCTTCCCCTAATTCTACAGGGCTTCACCTTTCAGCTTCCAGCTGGGAATATAATTCTCACCAGTTATCCAGAAATACAGGGATTTGTGGCAGGTGAAAATGGCAGGTGAAAAAATTAAGTCAGGAAATGTATGAATAAAATCAATTACCTAAGCAAATCAAGAAAAACACCCAGCCATCAGAGCATGCTTGTGAGCCCTGGCTTTACTAATAAATTAAAGGAACGCCTGTAAGTAGATGTTTTTTCTAAGCCTTTTTTATGATGTTCATTTACTTGTACTGGCATAGAAAAAAAACCCTGAAATTTGAACCTGAAAATAACTCAAAATGCCAGAGACACTTGTACTGCACCACTCCCAAACAAATACAGAATTGCTCTCCGCAGAACATTTGTTATTTTACAAAATGACTTATGCTGTTAGCCTTACGCCACTTAGGAAGAAAAAAATGGTTTTCAGTTTTCTAGTCTGGCTTCTTAGGTGAATAATTGGTATTACCTCTATACAAAAGGCCAGAATAAGACATGTACTTGTTTTTTTTTCTTTTTAGTTATCTTGACCTGTGAGATCTCAGTCTATCCTAGACTAAGAGAAAAGGAAGATGTTCAAATAAAACAATACACAGAAAATCGCAACGCACGATTCTAGGACCTGCTTTATGCTACTCACCAGCTGACTGCTCAGACACTTCCTCAGAATTGCTTCCTGTCTCCTCCTCCTCCTCCTCTTCCTCTCCCTCTTCCTCAGAGCCTTCACTGCTAGATTCTTCCTCCTCTTCTTCTGAACCTGATCCAGATTCTGTTCAGGAAAAAACACATAACTAAGTAGGTATATGCTCTAACAACAGTGCTTCCTCAACATACAGCCATACAATTACATCTACTAAATTGCATGTAATCACCTGATGAAGACTCTGCTGAGCTGGTTTTTCTCTCACTGTCACTGACATCTTGCAGGTCTGAGAGAGGGTCTCTCTCTTCTGGTTTCTCTTCTTTTACTGCTGAGACCATAAAAATTAAAAACAGGGTGCTGAGTATCACTTTTACTCACAAGACCCTGAATATCCAGAAAACTGCTTTAGTTGCTCTGGCCATGAAATCAGTGCTGAACATTCTGTAGTGGAAATACAGAGCACTAGAAACCCAAAAACTCCAACAAAGTCATTCTGCTCAAAAGACAATTTTTCTGAATTGCAGTGATGCAGAATCCAAAGCCAAAACCATAGAATAGTGACCTTTTGTTTTTTAACCGTATGTGCCTAAGCCCCTCCAAAATTAATTAACAAAAATAATAATTAAAAAAAAAAAAGTAACATGGTAACGAGTATCAGCACAACACAATCTCACCAATGTGTGCACATACAGCGCTTACTATTCTACTGCAGTCCCTCTGGACCACCATGCAATAGCTGGTGTGAGTAACTGGTGATGGACTGGACATCAGCTTCCAGGCACTCGCTGCCTGCCTCCGCCCAGGACTTCAGCTGATTACATTCTGCAATCAGCTCACTTTAAATAGTTAACAATTTTTACAGCTCCACAAATTAACAAGGCAGACACAGAGCTCTTCTTTAACCAAAGACACTTTTCCATCAATTGTGCAAGTCCTCTACTCACAGTCAGGACCTTCTAGGCATGGGAGCAACCATTCCCGGCTTGGAAAACACAGTTCACCATCTAACCAGAATGCTACTGTAAGCATTTATTTTCTTCTCCAAGAAAGCACCACCACCAGTGGTGCTTAAACTACATTGATCCCTGTAAGGTAACTGTTTAAGGTAGCTTAGTTCCTACAACTGGAGCTAGTGTAAGCAACCCCTTTTTAATCTGCAAGGGAATTAAACTACAACATTTTAAGAATTCAGCCAGCTGCTTCTTTCATTATTGAATGCAGGAACTCACTGTGAAACTTATTAAATGACTACTCCTTCTGAGAAAAAGGAAAGGTTCATTCAGTTTGACACTTTCACAATTACCTGCAAAACCAGCATTGCTTTACAGAACAGTACAGCTGTACGTACTCATAAACATGCCACAGCTACGCCACCGTGGCTGGAGTGGACAATACCTTCCAGAGAGTACCAGGGATATAGGTTTACTGCTAAAAATTAAACACTACCCCAGAAGAGCTCCTCTTAGCCCCCAGGCAAAGACATTATACAGTGGCAAGTGCTACCTGGTTTCCTGCTATCTCCTTGCTCAAGCTTGTCTCTCTGCTGTCGTAATGGGCTGCGACTCCAGGGTCTCATTTTTACTTTGTCTCCATATTCTTCCCTCACTGTTCTATGGTGTGCAGAAACTAGTGAAAACAAAACCGGAAGAAATTGTTACGTCTCCCTGCCCTAGTTAGAATGCTTCTGTTGGCTACCACCACCTGCTTTGCAGTGCTCCTGACAAACTAAAGGGTAACGGAGAAGAGTGGCAGTGGAACCTGACTGTGTCTAGGAGAATAAAGGACTGCCATTTACCTCACGCACAATACAACACAGGTTTGCGCTACTCAGAGGAAGGTGCTGCCATGCTTGGGAAACAGAAGCATCATGCCCTATATGCTACATAGCAAACACCCTGAACCAAGGCAGTGGTGCAAGTGGACAGCCCAGGAAGACACGTAAAAGAATAAAGCCAGCTAATGTTTAGAAAGAGCTGACAGAAGATTTAGAGCAGTAACGACAGCTAAAATAAAAGGCTAGATAGGCCGAACAGTATCAGCGTAAACACCAAGCACAAACTGGAGCTGTTTGGTATAAGCTGAACCAGAAAGAACAGCAATAAATACGGTTTCTTCTGCTACTCTTGAACAATCTTTGTCACTTGATCACCAGAATGGGTTCTCATTTTTATCGCTGACAGCTGGGATAGACATCCTTTAACCAAAAGCAATCTGAACTTAGATTGCAAGTGTCCAAAGTGCTATGCAAAGTGGGGGTTCATGTGCAGAAGTTAAATTGCTCAGTTATCAGATGTTTCCAACGTGACTCCCGCTGCAGACTTCTTCATGGCTGGAGTACTTCCATCAGCTCTCCCTGCCTCTACAATCTATTTCCCCGAATCCTCCAAGCCCTTTATTTTAAGAGTTCAATCTCTATCAAATTGGGTTAGACTCAGCCAAAGAGTTCAGAAGCGACAGGGTTCATGATGGATACGCACACACGCACAGAGACGATGTCCACTACATAGATGTTATTTCTGTAGGAAACCAGACTAACGGAGCGCGGCAGAGAAAGACTCCCTAATTGCTATGCCCTGATATTTAAGGCATATGACATTGTTTTATTTCCCCACGTAGAACTTAACAGGTTCATTTTTCTGGGGTTTTTGTCTCTCCCACCCACACAGAAGGACCCCCACAGATTTAGTATTTTTAAACTCTGGTACTGACCTAAACAACAAATGCTTTCTACATCTCCATTCCCCCACTGTGCCAGCAGCCAGTTAGCCCAGAGAACATCCAGGCAGAGGCAGTTACCTTCTCTTCTGGCTTCCCGCTCCTTACGTCTTTCTTCAGCTCGCCTTTCTCGTTCTTTTTGCTCCCTTTGTTCTTTTTGCTGTTCTCTGATTTTCCTCTCTCGTTCTCGCTCAAGCTGCTCCAGACGATCTCTAGAAAAGAATTATTTTTCTGTGACGTTACAGTTCAGTTTATGAAGTCAAGGAAAACTGCTTTGCTGTAACAACCTACAAGGCCGTTCAATTCCACTGGCAGCGATACCACATTCCCAGGAACACAGCACTGCCATCACATATCTTACAAGTTTTTGCTCTGAATGTTTTTGTCATTTCAGAACAATGAAAGGGTAGAGATAGATTTAGAGGAGGAAGGTGTTCATCTCTCTGTTGGTTTGTCACAGGGGAGGGAGGGTTGGATGTACCTCTCCCTCCTGGAATGCTCCCTTGCCATTTCTCTCCGTTTCTGTCTTTCCCATTCACGACGGGCTTTATCCTGCTCTTCTCTATGTCTCTTCCTACGCTCATGTTCCCGTTCTTTCTCTTTCACTCTGGCATGTTTCCCTAAACAAATAGAAATTAATTTTGGAGTGTTACTATTCAAAATATTTTGTGCTCCTATTTTTAAAAAGCAAAACTAGAAAGGATGAAACTTGTGGTGGACTATTGTCATGTTCTCATTATTTTTCTTAATGGAAAAATCCTGATCTGAACGTGTGTTGGAAAACTAAAAGATTGTAAGATCTTGCACAAATACTCGCATTAAAAACATGAAAAGGCTGTTAGTAACAGGAATACGGCATGAATCTTTCTAGAAAGGGTATTTTTTCCTTTAAGGTCAGGTACTAAATTTGTAGCTCAGCCTTCTCACTGAAGCCAGAAAGAAGCTTAACAGACTCCAAAAGAGTAAAAGCAGACTCCGTCTCCCCATCCCAAAGTGATTACTGTTTTCTAAATAATGTATATACCCCCGTCATCCCCATGAGGGCATTAAACATAATCAAAGAAATAATACAAGTTTAAATTCTCTCGTCTTATCCCCCTGACAGGTTTTGTTTAGTTTGTAGCTATTGTTCTTTATCCTCTACATAGTGCCTGTTTGGCTTCACCCGGGGAAGCCGCTGAAAATGTTACCCAAATGCACTAACAACCACCTTCGGCTGAATGGCTACGATGTCTGCGTTTCTCTTTCCTCTTCTCATCTTTTCTATGATGGGTTTTTTCTTTTCGTGACATTTGCTGTGGTGGTTTTATAGCCAAGGAATCATCTTCTTCTCCTCTAAAATAGAAGAGAAATTAATGAGCTCAGACAGGTGACGTGTATCATCAGACTGACTGCGTGTTACTTCCTTTTTTCTCCATTTTTAAAAGAAGGCATTTTCTACTATTTTATTAATTGATATTAAAGCTCATTTCCATCATACCTCTGGACCAAAGCATTAACAGTACGTTACAGAAAGTCACAGCCATGCAGATGAGAAGATAACATGATATTATCCTTACCTGTCTTCCATGGAGTCTTCCCTCCTGTAAGGTGAATTTCTGATTGTTATTTCCATGCGATGATCTCTCAACTCCCCCTCTTCAAGAGAATCTCGCTTTGAATCCCTATCATCTGACTGTGATGGAAACACATGAAAGAGCAAAACCAAAAAGCAATTCAATCGTACATCACTAACTGAAAAAACATTCGTAGTACTCCACTCTTCCACTTCTGGCTCAAAAGCCATCCTCAACTGGTCACACCAGTACAGTAACTCATGAAGCAGATATTTCACTGTGGTAAGCAGCCACATACAGTTAGATTGCAATTACAGCTTGTAAATTGTAAATTCAATGTAATTAAAACTAAACAGTGATTCAGGAGAATTGCATTAACTATGGCAGGGTTTTTCCAAAATAATGTTATTTTGCACATAGTTGTACAAGACTAAACAGTAACTTAAGAACTAATCAAGAACAATTGTTTAAACACATTCTTCTATAAAACTTTTGAAAGCTTGTTACTTGAACTACAACTTCCAGTTAGTCACGTCAATTTCTTTACCTTTTCTAACCAATAACTATGAAATAAAGTACATTATACAACATAAGGCCAATGGGATCTTAACTAAACATCACATTCTTGTCCAACTTTGGAATCAGAGATCACGCTGAAAACACAGTAAGAGCACAAAGGAATGCCACTGACAGGACAAGAAGCCTTATTCTCATCAGAAAACGAGGATATAGGCACCAAAGCTCCTCGGGTTTCATTAGAAATGTTTATATACTAAAGGACAACTTACATTTTTCATACGTTTTATCTCTGCCTTCTCTTCTTGCTCCTTCCTTCGTTTTTTTTCCTGAAGAATTTCATCTAAAGTTTTCACTTTCCAAGAATCCTTTTCATCACCCATTTGAGTTAAAAAACCACAACTCTGAAAAAAGAACACGACGTTAATGAACCCTACACAAACCACACAGTCCAACGCAGCTGCATCTATTCTGCACTGACTTTGAGTACGCAGACAAGCACTTAGTGTACCACCTCCAGGTAAAGTCAAGTGGGACTTACGGTGAACCAGAAAAGTCCATTTTAAACCCGGATTCTTTGCTACAAGCTTCGGGACCTGCTCGAGTGCAACGCAAACGGCGTCTATACGCGAGGCCTGGCGTTTCGCACGCACCTGCCCCTCAGGTACAACCTCGGGACCGAGGAGTGACGAGACCCGCCGCTCTCAGCACCACCGCGGCCTCCTCCCGCCGCCCGCTCCCCCCCGGACAGCCCGGGAGCACAGCCCGGGAGCACAGCCCAGGCCCGGGGCTCGCGGCCGTGAGGGAGAGAACGCGGCCCCGCGGCCCACACCCGGCGCGGGCCCCGACGCCCCCTTTCCCCTCAGAACGCGGTTCCACCCGCGACTCCCCCCTCCGCCTGGCCCCGCTCCCGCTCCCGCCCCGGCCGGGCCGAACCCCGCCGCTGCTGAGGGAGCGGCCGAGGCCCCGCCGCTCCCCGGCCCACTCACCGCCGCTACCGGGGCCTGGGACGAGCAGCGCGAGACAAACGCGCCACTTCCGCCCGCCGGAGCAGGCTGCTGACGTCACCTGAGGCGTCGCCCGGCGCGGGCGGGAAAGAACCGCCATGAGCCTCCATCAGCCTCCATCAGCCTCCATGGGCCGCCATCGGCCCCCGGATCGGTAACGGGGCGGCCCCGGCCCCGGCCCCGGCCCCGCCAACAACGCGCAAACCGCCCACCCAACCCACCCCAAACGCGAAAGGGGCAGAGGGGCAGAAGCATGAGCACCGGCGGGCCCCCCCAGCACCCTCCCTGTTGTTACATAGGAATAAAAACCAGTTTAATTTTATTCATGTGAATGAAGCATGATTCCAAGGGCCGTTTAAACGAGTCACGGTACGGCAACAGAGCTAATGCACGACACAAGGGAATTTACATTAATTCAGCGTGAGGGGAAAAAAAAGGACATTAGGTAAGAGTACACAGAACTCGGCAGGCTTTGGGTGAAAGTGGCGGCGTTCCCAAGCCCTGACTCGAGGTTACAATGCTGTCCATGACGGGAGAGACCATTGCACACAGCTCCTTCATTGCCCACCTCTCCTTCGAGCGGGGAAAGAATGTCATTTTAAAGCGCTGGCTGCTGCGCGCAGCCTGTGTCCCGCAGCAAGGCCTCCTGGTACTTCAGCAATCCACGAGAACAGTCTTGGCTGGACAAGGACCTACTTGACAGATGTAAAACAAACACTTGGCATAGCTCTGGTTCCCAGAGCTTGTTCTGATCAGTGCACCAGTAGCAGGGTGTGGCTAATGAAAAAAAAAAAAACCCTGGACTGTGCCAACAGAGAATGTTCCAGAAGAAATGGGGCAGAATGAAAAAGCTATGAGAAGGCTGAAAGCTGGGGGATAATACTGTAAGGAATTCTTAACATGGAACAAAATGGTCCTTGTTTACCCCACAGAACAAAGGAGAATGACTCGTAGGACTGGAAGATGAAAAGGTCTTACAAGCGGACAGAGGAGAGGTTGGTTTGTTTAATCCAATAAAAACAAAGGCCAAGAAGACTGCATAGAAAAGTACAGAAGGTCAATGCTGAGGAAAACAAACCCCTGCTAAAACAGGATTGTCGTGCTGCCCCAGGGCAGGTAGGACTAAACCAGCCACTAATAACCTCTGACATGCGTTAGAAATTACAGGTTCCAAAATCCTCAAAGCTTCTTGGTCCACAAAAAGTTTTCCAGCACTAGGAAAGGCAAAAGCCTGACAGCTTTTAAAATGAAGCCCCATCCGCTGAGGAAGGGCTTTACAGGAGACCAGCAAACAGAAAGCCACTTACATTTCTGCCTTCCAACAAGAGCAGAAGGAGGATGCAAACCAGACTTTTTCTGCCAACCACACAAGAAATTTTTGAAAGCATACCTACCAAAAAAAAAACCCAACCCCAAACGAACAAACAAAGCCACAGAGCTCCACCCCATAGTCCACAGCTTTTGTGAAAACAGTAGGAGTCCGAAAAAGCACAAACGCCGCAGGTATCACACAGACAGCGATGAAAAAACCTGGCATTTCCCTGACATTTGCCTGAAAACGCAGCAGAAAACCAGCTATGTAGTGGAATGTAACCTGAAGTAGGACAGAAGCAGCAGGCATGGTTTCAACAGAAGATGGGCTCCTGCAGAGACGCTCTGGAACACAGTTTTGCTCTCGGCAGGAACGGTTTGCTGCAGCTAATGGGAGACGGCACATGTGAAAGTGTAAGAGCAAGCTTCAGTCCTGCAGGAACCCACTGGAAACTTCCTGCTGGAGAGGATTTTTGCCATAAATACCACTCGATCCATGCTGCTAATGCCATGCTACAGTCTTTCAGAAGAGTGGCAATTAGTAAAAAATCAGCTCATTTTACTTGCTAATTTGTTACCAAAAAAAGAAACCCACTTTGAATGTTTCCGTAACAACTTGTGCTTTTTTTTGCCAAAACTAATCACTGGTATTTCAGATTTTTGTTTATGTTAAATTTTAATCTTTGATCTACTGCAAAACAGAAGTTCCTTAAAAAAAGAAAATTTCTTAAGAGCAGTAGAAATAAAGATTAGCTTCACTTCATGGTTAATATTCCTCTCTTTAGTGTGACCTCTCTTCCATCTCTGTCCGAGACCACCGAGATTCTTTATATAATCAGAAATGACAGAAATAATTTGCACATAGGTCAGAATTGTAACCCTGAGTTTCTAAAAGGCAGTATTTTGTTGCACTCTTAGAAATATTACCAAAAATTTGATTTATTTCCTCGTAATAGAAATACATAATAAAATGCAAGAAATTAAAATGGTTTCTTACAGAAATATAAGATCCTGCTTCCTTTATCACCAAAATTTTTCAGTGCTTTTTACCTTTAAGCAATGGCAAATATTTAATTCCACACTGCCCTTATACAGTGTATGTATGCGTGTGTATACTTGCATTTCGTTATTGTCAATACACGATCAGGGTGCAATGTTTCCATGTTAAGTTTTGGTAGAAAAATCACTTTTCCTTCCCAGCTTTGGGGTCAGAAATAGCTGCTCATCACTGCTTTAGAGCATGGACACGGTTTGCTTCAATTAAACGTGTACCAGAATAAGTCATTGGTTGGGAGAAGAGGGGTTTCCTTCTTCCAGCTCTACAAACGATGTAGGCAGCGTAGAGCAGCAAACAACGAGCAATTTCAGTTCTGCACCAGTTTCATTCCACTGCAAGCAAGCAGAACAGAGTGAATGGTCCCCATTTTCACATTATTCTGATGGGTAGGGAGAAAGGAACTGTTTTCTCACAAGACACTGAAGTTGTCTCTCTAGCGTAGGCTTGTATGTTATTTGCAGTCAAGGAAAGAGAGTAAAGCCTACATTTACCACAGTATATGACACTAGGTCCTCTGTTTGGTATACCAATTTCTCAGTAAATCAAGGCTTACTGGATTCTTCTCACTGTTTTTTCTCTGCTTCAAGTCTCAGGCTTGACCTGCCAGGAACTCAGAAGGAACCAAATCAGCATCCACAGTTGAAGAAACAACCACTTGCAGGAAGAGCTCCTTTCAGTTACACTGGTTGGAAGAACGAATGGCCATATTAATCATATGGTTCCAAATCCTTGGAAATTAGTGGCTCTGTATCTTCGGTCGTACTTTGTGCAGACTGTGGGGCTGCAGCTGCCAGGCTCTGGATAGTCTCTTGCTGATGCTGCTTTGCCTTGTTATAGAGTAGAACTCCAATTGTCACTAAAACAGTCCCAATGGCTGAGAGGCTCGTGATTTTGTTACCAAACACAATAATACTCAGCCAGATTGACAGCGCGTGCTTCACAGTACTAGCAACACTGGAAAGGAATATAAAAGTTAAGGCCAAAGAAAGCTCTCTCACCTTCCCACCCCCCCAACCATGCCTTAGTGTCCCAGGACCTCTCCTTCTTTTGCTTGCTTTGTAAACACCAACTCAGCTTCCACTTTTCCTCCTGAAGCTGATACCAATACCAAATGGCTTTATCAGCACTTGTATCTTCACACTCCATTTTAGAGCTGGTATGAATAATTCACCTCACGGTTTTGCTTTCGTTGCTTTTAAGTACGCAGTACACGGTTAGCAATTCATTCCTAGCTAACACACACATCTGGAAAATGCTAAAACAGGACACAAGGAACATCACTGTCATTTGTGAGCATGCTGCTACTGTTCAGGAATTCTAACCTGAAAAGGACCAGTGACACCAGTAACACTGTAGCAAGTAGTTCAGAATTTTTCTGTAGATCTAAGTAGGAATATATGCTTTTCCATCCTGTTACGTAAAGACAACTTCAGAAGAAGCACGTGTGTAACAGTGAATTGTCACAGGACTGTAGCAGGGGAGGCTGAACGTACAGGACAGCAGAAGTCTTTGGAGTTTAGGACCAGGATCACTCCACAGGCCCTAGGACTGTTTACACAAATGACCAATTATTGAACCAGAATCGTGTAACAGCCTAACAAATCCGCCCATAACTGACCCTGTAGGTGGAAGCTGTCTTTAGAGGACACATATAATCCAGCACACACAGACTGCTGTGCTGCTGCCCTGCTTCAGAAAAAAGGAATACAGAGCTAAACAGCATGGGTTAAATGCTGCTCTCCTCACATAGCCAGCCAGCATGGAAAAAAAAAAGTTTTCGTGATCCAGAAGTGAAATGTTTTCTTCTTTCTTTGAAGCATATATTTATTTATTTTCCCCCACAATACCTTTAGTGCCTAGTTCTCAAGCAGAAATACTGAGGGGGGGGAACACAAAAAAAGGAGTTTTCTTGACATGAAAATACAGTTTTACCTGAAAGTCACAGGAGAAATTTTTCCCATCAAGGCATAGGCTGTAACACTTTGTAGGTGGAACAAGACTCCATCTATTAAGAGAAGTATGACAACATCTTGGTTGTAGCTGAAGCTCCTCCCACTTTTCCCAATCACAGGCACATCCTAAACAACAAAAGAAGAAGGTTTTAAGAGTCTAGTTTATAAGCAAATCTAAAAGTGATTTTCCACCCAGCTCATAATAAGCAGATACAGTTTTACATTTAAACTTCAGCAAAGCAAAACCTAAAACATCCAGGATATTTAGATCCTACAGATTTTTTCCCCCAAAGAATGTGTTAGACTGACTGAAATTGCTAGTGCAATCAGCCTGCCTCTGAGATACTTTTGAACACTGATGCATGGCAGTGAAATGCCAGAATATGATGGGTATGTATTTAATCTGATACATTATACATACTTTAGCTCAATTATGCTTTCAGAGAGTTAATGGTCCTGTGCACCGTGTGAATATTGGCAAAATGTCAACAAGTATTTGAGATGTATTTTTCAAGTGATTTAAAAAAAAAAAAAAAAGTGAAGCATGAAAAATAAGAAGTAAAATTAACCTTAGCTGCACATTCTGCTCACAAGACAAAAAGAAAACAAATCTGTGTGAGTGAATTCAAATTACCATGAAAAATATCCAGGCTGGAATAAGCATAACCACAGCAGCAGCACTTGTGTAGAACTGCAGCTCTGGGGCTCTAGAAAGGAGAGAAAAACAACGATTAAAATTATTTAAAGCTTTCTTAGAGACAAAGAAAGTTGCATCATTACTGTATTTACAGATATCAAAGAATAATAAAAGCCATCTACCAAACTTTGGAGACAACCAATTCAGCAATCTCTTGCAGAGACAGTGTTTTGTGCCAGCTGAGGTGGACTGAAGATAAAAGGTACCTGCTTCCAAGACCAAACTAACATTTTGTCTACTGGTGAAACACATAGATAGAGCTATAGGTGTATTTACCACAATTATCTTACTTCTGACTTGTGCTTCATAGTGAAAACACTGAGTTGAGTTCTGCAGTTTGTTTCTGCGTGCCCAGTAACACTAAAGGATGTTTTATGATTGCAGAACACAGACTTATTCCTGGGGGGGAAAAAAAATCACTGAGAGCTTTCTCTGATTATGAGACTCCAACCTACCACAGTGGGATCTAAGCAGAGGGGAGTTTTCCTGATGAAATGACTTAGGTTAAAATTGTCTGTTAACAGTCTGAGTAAAAAACAACCCCTTGGTGCAATATAATCATAAATAAATGGTTTCCTTACGTAGCGCAAATTTCAACTATAATCAAACCTGAAATGTTTCCAGTACTTACGAAAATCTGTATTTATCTCCACTGAGTAGTTTTTTGGAAAAGACATTTTGCAAACTGGGAAAAAAAACAAACAACACCATTTATCTGTATTTTAGTTAGGGCAAATAATTCAGTTCATTCAAAAGACAGCTGTTTCCCTTAGATTGGTAGATATGTTTTCTGCAGGTTACACAACCACAGAAAGGAGTTTGGTCTGACTCCTTTAGACAGACCGAGTTGTATTATTTTTTAATCTCATTAATGCTAGCAGATATCAGAGAAAAATCATTTCCTCTGTTAAAATAAATCTTAAACGCCAACATTTAAATGTAGTGTACAAAAAAAAATCCAGGCAATTTTCTTCGATCTACCAATAAACAAAATCCCTCTATTCCACATATGCAGCTATCACTGGGCCTTACCAGTCCATGATATTAGTGGATAAAGCTGCCGAGAAACCCAGAATGTTGAAACTGATTTCAGTAGCTGTACACAGAGCCAGCCCACCCATAACAGGAATGAGAGAGAGATTAACCAGCAATCCTGCAAATGAAAGGAAAAAGTGAAGTCTGAGTTCAATTATGGTACTTCCGATTACATGTGTTGGATAATACAGGTTTTGAAAGTTTAAATTCCACCTTAACTTCCTTGGTTAAAATGAAATGCAATTGGAAAGAAATTATATTGTGGACTGGAAGAAACTATGTAGTAAGCTAGCAGTTTGGGGCTTCTGTTTGGTTTATGTTGGGTTTTTTTTTTTTAAGCATGAGTGAACACAGTGAAGAAATTCAAGAATTTTAAGTACTGAGCAGCAAGGTGCCCTTATAAAAAGGAACAGACTGAATTTTGGTTATTTAAGGCTGCAATATTTTCTTGACAGAAAAATAACTTCAGAGCAACAATGTCCTTACAAAGCTGCATTAAAATAAATTCTTTTTTATTTCATCTATACTTTGCTTATTGTGTTCAAACAGAATGATTCTTCCAGCTGCATTTACTACGTTTTGGCGGAATCTCCTCATCCATGGCAAACTAAGTGACAGTATTATGGCAAATAAACAAATAAACAGATCACATTTCACCAGTGAAGCACTTACCAGTGTATTCTCCTAATATCATTCGCGACATAATAACAGTGAAAATAGGTGCAGAGCTTTTAACAGTTTCTGCAAATGAAACTGCCACGTTTTTCAAGCTGACCAGACCCAAGACAACCGTTGCAAACCTGTAATAGAAGAACATGTGGAATTAAGCAAAAGATACAGTAATGCTTTAAGAGCTAGTCTAGACATCAAGCATGAAAAAAGAATTGCTTTATGACTTCTCCAGGTTTAGAAGTTTGAGCTGCTGTAAGTAAGAATCCGGCCAGGTGTAGCTGGCAGTTGAGTTATCATACCAGGGGAGCTTGGTGAACCACAGTAACCTATCAGCTGAACCTTTCCTCCCCAGCACCTGCCACATGGAACAGGTCAGATCATTTCCTTACACTTTGGCTTGAACATTATCATTTATTTAGCAGAAACGAAGGCACCATTAGGCAACTGTGCCACCTCTATGGATGTACAGTGGACTTCGGAGAACAAAGTTTACTTTTTAATGCACTCTGATGGTGTTCTAGTTGAAAATGTTGGTAAAACTCTGCTGATAAACAGTAATTCACCAAGGAAATCTTATCACTTGCAGTTTATCCATCATTAGTGTAAATGAGGTTACACTATATATTTACCATCCTTTAAACCATGAAATTAAACAATAGGGTGGCACAGTTATTATGATAAAGCTATTCTGAATTAATTTGAATCCCATTATCCTTTATCACTTTTGCAGCACAGAGGAAACCAAATCATATACCCTTATTCTTCCCAGGACTACAAACTGATACTATCCCAGCACATAGCAAATATTTACTTCTTAAAAAGATAAGTGTTAATAGCCTGTATCACTTTTGTGGTAATCTGCTGGAAAAGGTGAGGGAACAAAGCAATACCATAACAAATACTAGTACACTAAGCAAACATCAGCCTCAAAAGAGGCCAGGAAGAAAGTAAATGGAAAAAGAAGTGTGTTCTGAAAGAAGCTAAATGTGATGGGAAGCAAGGCTAGCAAAAACAGTTGCTATCTGGTAAAAGGAACACATCATTTAGCTATAGAAACTAAAATTAAAATTATCCTGTGATTTTTTTTGGGGGGGTGGGATGGGGTGGGCAGGTGAATAAGCTGAACTGTCTAGTTGAGAATAAAAAGGAAGAGAGCCACGAAAATACAGCTTCCATTCAGAGGAACGCAAAGAAGCAACCAGATAGATCTCTAGGAAATATTTAACCATTTACCTCATTAATCCAACAAACAGCATTATCATGATGAAATTGGGTGGGTAAGAAATGCGTGTTTTGTGTTGATACAAGCAGCATGGAACAAACATTTTTATACAGCCAATGAAGGTGGTTGAAAGCATTTGAACAGCACCTAAAGAAAGATGAGAGGAAAAAGAAGTAAAAATCAGAAGATGACGGGAACATGACAAAACAAGCAACATAAGAAAATTTCTTAGACAAACTTACGTGTAGTACTTTAGCAGTTAAGAAATATGGAAACTACTGTCTGCTTTTTATAAATTCTCACAAAAGCCCTTTACTTCTCTATCTACAAGAGAAGCAGCAGAATAAACCAAAGGTGACATTCTCTGTGAAGCAGATTTTAAGGTGTAAGTGCCCTTTGTTTCCCTCTTAAAAAACAAAAAAACCAAGGACTAAGCAGCCCGCTGGATAACGGAGATCACACAAAGGCAACTTTAACAGACACAAGAGAATCTTAACAGTTCTGGAGACTGTCAATAACTGACTCAAGATTTTACTACTTGCAAAAACCCACAGGACCCTCCAACACAAAACAAAAACCTACATTTTTCTTTCCAGCTCTTAGTTCTCTCACACCATCTTAGAACTCCTCTAGGAGCAAGGTTTGATACCGCCTTTCAGTGTGTGGAGCAAAGGGCAGTGTCAGA
Source organism: Todiramphus chloris collaris (assembly GCA_025345505.1). Classification (NCBI taxonomy): domain Eukaryota; kingdom Metazoa; phylum Chordata; class Aves; order Coraciiformes; family Alcedinidae; genus Todiramphus; species Todiramphus chloris. The sequence goes on from JANVCC010000174.1 coordinate 3,763,408, forward strand.
AGCCCTTTTACAGGCTGACACCACAACTCATGAGTTCCCAGACCCAAGATCCATTCCCACATCTCCTAACAAGGCCTTTCTCACTTCAGTTGAGCCATTTTGTCTCTCAACTTTACATAGGAGGATCTGGTATCATCTGGCATCTTACTGGAATTAAACTGTAAAAGAAAGGCAGGGGTACCTAGCATGCTGGGCTCTCCTTCCAGTAAAGAAAGAATATATTTGTTGAGAAAAAGAGTGCAAAAGCTGAAGAAAAACCACAAAGTGAGGTAGATGAGAGCATGAGAATTCCAGATGCCCAGGTCAGACTCAATGACTGTAGTCTCCGTGATGGTTATTTTCAGAACGTTCTCCTCTGGTACGCTGTCGCTCCGAGCAATTACAAACTTCTCACTCCTGTTAGCAAAGAGCGAACCCAAATGAAACAGTGATTTTCCCTTTGGCTTTTCTTCAGGCAGGGGAGGATTAGGTTCCTCTGGTGTCTGAGCACTTGTCACAGTCGACATGCTGACATTAACAGATTAGTATTTGTCTTTAATACAAACCAACATGGACTTAGCACACAACAGCACTTTGACGGAACAAAAACATCACGTGATTAGCCTTTCATCTCCCATGGCCTGAAGAAAGGTAGTTGGTCCTCCAAATAAAATCTTGCATAAAAATAAACTTCACATGCATCTTCATGTGGTCTCTGCCATTTTTTGTGGCCTGTGAAAAGAAAAGAAAGAATGGGAAAAGCACATAATGACAGTTTAAATCCCTAATGCAACAAAAAGACCAGATTACACCTGCAGTTTATGAAAAAGACTTCTGTAGCTTATCTTCCAGAGTAAATTTTGCACTCCTAATGCCACAATACCAAGATAAAGCACTAAGAACTTATCTAAGGGAGATTTCTTTTATTCTCGAATAGCACGCATACAAAAGACTTCAAGTGTTTTTAAGTTCTTTCTCCTCTAATGCCTGCCAACACAGACTTTTTAATTGTAATTAACACCTCTTCAAGATTCTACAGTTTCTTTGATCTCAGTCTAAGGTCTTCTTACTACCATTCAACAGAAAACTCTTCACAACACAGAAAAACTGGGCAGGAGCTTGTACCCTTGGTACTAATTAACCTGTTATCAACTTGAGTCCAAGCGAGCAATCAATAATCAAGGACTATAACTTCCAGTAATGATAAACACAGTTATCCTGGTAAATATGAGAGCTAGGTGAAGAATGTATGAAAATACATCCAAGAGCCTTCCAAACAGACTTGCTTGCTATTTAATTACTTGTAAATAACGCAAGATAACTCATTTTGCCACTTATTAAATTTACAGCTTGCAATTCAGTGTCAGTATTTGCAATATTTCTTTTTAATAAAGAATTAATAAAGCTGCAATAAAGCCTTTTTAAAAGATCTGGCAGAAAAAGGCATTAAATGGCTTGCATCTAGAGCTTTCTCCTTTCACAACGTACAGGAAACATGGCAAGTTACAGTAGAAGAGAGTATAGAGAACACCAAAACCACAGTGACCTTTATCACTCTCAAGACACGCAATATTAGCCAGCGTCATAACGCTAAAGATTCTAAGTGGGATTAAGAAATAAATTGCACCTGAGCAGCTTTTCTGTAACCTGAAAACACTCTATCGATTGATTGCTTTCTGGTTTGCAGTCTTTTATGAGGAAAAAAAAAAAAACCAGGATGAATCAGATGGGAATGAAATGCCAGACAGGACCTCTTCTGCTCCTCAATGAGCAAACACATGGGGAAATTACAACTGAAATAGTTTTATCCAGAAGCACATTTGCTGGATAGACACGATCACAGACCTTATATAGTTCAAAAATAATTCTTGTAGGGGAAGTTAACCACCAGGTATCTTGGAAAAAGCTGTCTGAAGAGAGATCGTAAGACTACAGCGCATCAAACAATGGCAGCACAAGAAATCACCAACAGCAAACAAAAACACAAGAGTTGTAACAAAAGCTGCTGCACCAGCCCAGGTTTTGTTGGCACATGAACAGGTGAAGGGGATACACTACTTTCTTCATGCTTTTTTTAATGCCCGGTGCAGCATCTCAAAATACATCATAAAGAGGTAGTAAAGAGTTAAATATACCCTCTCCATTTCAATATCCTAAACAGCAGCTTCTTTACAGGGAAAGTTTCCATCCCTCAGGTTCTCCACTTCTGTCGTTCAGCCACAGACAGAAGGTTTCCCTCCCTATCCCTTTCTTTCCACTTTACCAGGAAACCACCTAGCAGCACAGCCGGGTGTGAGACCCTCTGACACACATTAAACCATATGCTTGGGTAAAGCCAGTTTAAGACAAAGCTTTGAAGGAAGATACACATTCTTTTAAGGGAGTATGTCAAAAAAATGGATTCTTGACTCCTCCCCATTCTTCAGGTCTAAAAAAAACCCCAGACCCCTCTACATCCACAATGGTTAGTTATCACAGCGCAGTTAATACTTTTCCTGTTTATACTACTCAATTAAAACCAGAAGCTGTTAAGCACAACAAAACTCCCACCCCCAGCAGCACTGCAAGACTGGATCCCATACCGCTGATTCCACACGCTGCAGGAAGCAGAACAGCAAATAAGAACAGAACTACTCCCCTAAATTACTGACCTGCTGTCTTAAATCAAATGGAAAGTCTTAAATGGGCTGAAAGACTTCTCCATCTGGAAGTAATTCAGTCTGCCTCCCTTGAGACCAACCAGCAGCTGATGTTTACCAATAGATGAAAACGTGGCAGTGGCTGATAGCCTGTTTTCCTTGGATTACACACACACGCGTTCAATCTTCCAGCTCGAAAGAACAAACAGGGTGCAGTGCATTTTACACTCTTACGTTACCTTCTCCAACTTTCAACTACTTTAGCAATAGACATGTTGTATTGAAGGGGGAAAAAATAGGGAGTATAAGCTTTGAGGGTCTCAAACAAATTCTGACTTAAAAGTACCTAATTACCACTTCTAACAATTTCTTAGACTTTAAGACATCCTATTCATAAGGCTACCACCATTTGAACTTCTTTTCTCTTTCTACTGGGAGAAAAATCAAAATTTAATCAGAAATATATTCATTTCAACCTTAAAACAAAAGCAGATAAGAACCTTTTCTCAGCACTACAGTCTATGGTTTTTAACTATTGCAACCTTGGTTCTGCACAGAGCCCTTCATGATTCTTCCACAGAGCACACTAAAAGTTTTTTAGGATTGAAATATATTAATTGGCAAGCATCTATCAGGTACTCCAACAAACTGAATATAAAATTCTTTTATGATGCAGCTTACCCTCAAAATTGATATCTTTTGGTCAGAAGCTCTAATCATTTCTTGGTCAGCAGATTCTGACAATCACCACTATATGCCTGACACTGACAGTTCCTTACTGCACTCGTTTGCCCAAGGCTGGCAGTGCTCTACACTTTGGAATAACCACCATTGAACACTGAAGACAAAAAGGCACCGCTATAGGTTTTCTGAACACGTGTTAGCACCTATGTATAAAGACAGATACTTCACTTAGACGATAACCGAAAGAACGTCAGCTTTACACCTCACACATGCACACACAAAATGCTCAAAGATGTCGCAAGGCAAAACTGATAGTGAAAAAACACAGGCTTAGTTTGTCTTACCTCAATCTACTAACCTACTATTATAGCACCACAATCAGCACACCGAGTTCAACATCCCAAGTAAGCTGTAAATATTAACACTGTTTCACTAAATAACGGAGCATCAAAGATGCTCATAAACAGACTATAAGCACAATCACAAAACTATGAACGTCTCTGATACAAAGAAGCTAAAAAGATTAAAAAACTTTTTTTGACTTCATCTCTCTTTCTAGTCACCCAGTCCTAAAACCTTCCCTGCTCTCATTCAGAATCGGCCACGACTCAGGCAAATCCCGCACGTGTTTTCGCGTGTCCCGCAGCATCTCCAGCTTGACCGAGCATCCCAAACACAGCAGAAGCGGCAGGAGCACCGCGTATTCGGAGCTGCCTTCCCCACCGAGATTCCCAGACCTTCAAGAGAGCAGAGCTGTAGACTTTCCGGCTCAAGGACTTTCCCGAGAGCAGCAGCGCTGCAGCGAGGCACAGCCGGAGGAAGCAGAGACATCTCCCCGCTCAGGGCACGCCGCAGCCGAGCCAGCACCAGGCGCTAAGCGCTTTCAGAAAACCAGCTTTGGATCTTTCTCTCCATCAGCGCCAGCAGAGCCCACCCGCCGGTTTTCCCCCCCGAGAGCCGCTCAGCGCACCACGGCCAGCACCTGGGAGCTCCCGAGCACGCAGCTGCCCAAGCTCCCGTCGGCTCCCGCTCAAACCAAGCTTCGGCTTCCCGGGCTGCGGCCCAGGTCGGCGGCCGGCCCCCTCCCCTCCGGAGCGGAGCAGCCGGCTGGGGCCGCTCCCTCAGGCCGGCCCCGCCGCCGTCTCAGGCAGGGGAGGCGGGACCGGGCCGCGCACCGCCCTCGGGCCCAGCGGCCGGGGTGGCTGCGGGGGCGGGATGGCCGGGGAGCCCTCCCGGGGGCCCGGCTGCGCTCGGGCGGACAAAGCGCCTGGTCCGCGGCGGCGGCGGAGGGGCCGGGCCTGCGGCCCCTTTGTCCCAGCCGCCTTTGTTCCGCTGCCGCGGCGCGCGGGCAAGAGGGGGCCGCTCGGCGAAACAAAGGGTAACAGAAAGCCAAAGGGAAAGGGGATTACTGGGGACGCAGCTCCGGGTAACGGCCGAGTAAGCGCCACAAAGCCCCGCCGGGCGTTTCATTTGAGGCCGGTGCCTCCATCGAGCCCGGCGGAAATCCCCGGGCCGCCCTCCTCTGCCGCAGCCCCGGAGAGGGTCAGCGGGAACCGTGGGAGCCGCGATCCCCGGGCGGGGCGGGCGGGCGGGGCCTCGACGCTTCCCGCCCGGGAGGAGGAAGTGACGTCACAGCCCGTCCCGGAAGTGCGGGCGCTGCCCGCAACGCTTGCAGCCATGTAGGTCCCGTTACCGCAGGGGGACGGCGCCGGAGCCGCCATGGAAGGCGACGACGACAGGTAGCGGCGGGGCCTGGCAGCGCTTGGTGCCCTCGGAGGGAGGGGAAAAGAGGAGGGGGGCGGGCGGAACCAAGCGCTGAGCAGAGGCAGCTCTCCGGGCTCCTCCCGCCTGTTGCCCGGGGGCGTGGGCCGGGCCCCGCGCCTGCCTCCGGTGGGTCCGGGAGGGCCGGAAAGCGTCACTGGCCGCCGCGCGAGGGGCGGGACCCCGCGGGTGACGGTTCCCTCCCCTCCCTTCTCTCCCCCTCCAGCGCCGGCGCGGCCCCCCCTCTGCCGAACCTCACCCCCCGGCACCGGCAGCTCATCCCCACGCCCTGCGGCCCCGTGAGTACACCCACCGCCGCGGCCCCCACCCCCGGGAAGGGCTCTCCGCTGCCCCCGGTAACGGCCGCGCCCTCGACTCCGAGGGAAGAAGTCGGGGACGCGAGAGCAAACCGGGTGTGTGCCCGAGGTGCCCCTTGGAAACCGCGCATCGTGGAGCGGCCGCAGGGCAGTCGGTGGTTTCCAAGAGTCGCTTTTGCTTAAATAAAACTGTGTTTCCGAATAGCGAATTAATCAAGTGGTTCATCAAAAGCTCCTGCCGACCTTCCGCTAGTACCGCGCGGTCAGAGCTGTGCATAGAATACATCTACACAGCAATGTGCGTGAGCGCGACGGTGCCGTAGCTCAGCCCTACCTCCAGGGGACTCCCCGGTTCCGTCTGCCTCTCGAAGCTTTCTGTCCGTATTGCCAACATCGCAGGAAATTAGAGTGGTTTCTGCTAGCGTGGTGCAGTTTGTCTCTCTCTGCAACTTAAGACTGCCTGGCAGGAATGGAAAAAAACATCAGAAAAGAAAACGTTTCTTTACAGTTTCCTAAACCTAAAAGTCTCGATCCACGGCACTGGGAAATATTTACTGGCTGAACACACCGTGTTTTGATAGGTGTTTGGGGGGCACTGGGAATCTCCCTGGCAGGAGATGAAGTGACAACACCGTGGCCCTTGTGAGGCATTGAGAAAAGTAGAAGGCAGGCTGTAGGCACAAACCTGACAAATCTAGGCTGAGATTAATTCCTAGAGTTAAGACTTCACCCTCCCTCAGCAGTTTTGGAGTTTTAATTCAATTGTGGGGAGTTTCTTTTCCCAAGGAAAAGGCAGCACTTCTGTCATTTAGCCGACTTGCTTTCATGCATTTCTAGGAACAGCAACTAGTTCATACTGCATTGTGTGTTTGAACATTTTCTTCCTTTACAGATAAAACCTTGTTCAGAGCTGTCATTTCCTGTGAAGATCTACTTCTGTGTCACTATTTTGTCTCTGCTAAGTGTAATAGGGCTCACCATAGAGACACTTGTTCGACAAACTGAGGAAGATTTCACCATTTCTCTCATTCAGTTAGTTGGAGTTGGTAAGAAACACACTCTTTGTATTTTTAAATTCCCACGGTAGTAATTAAGCAGCAACGGAAGTTTCTTATTGCACTCCCTTTGGCCTGATACGTTACACAGAGAACCTTCTGCTAGTTCAGTGCTAACCAGCTGGGTGCTGTTGCCACTGTTGCCTTTCCCAGTAGTATGCTGGGGGAGGTATCAGTTACAGATATGGTGTCATCCAAATTATATTCAGGACTGGAAAAAATATTCAGGTTTTAGGAAGTTTTGCTAAATGGCTTTCCTCCTGGCGTTCTGTTAGGCAGATGTGGCGATGACTTTGCTTTCAGACTTTCTGTAACAGAGACTGAATGTTCAGCTCTGCCCAGAAGAACTTACCTGTGCCCTAATATGCTGGGGACTGCAGAGGTGTCCACGCTCCAAGGCTTGTCACATCTCCTGGCGTCAGCCGTGCCTGTGCATGAGGTGTAGCTGGTTTCCAGGCACCTTCTTACACTGCAAGAAACCAAACGTACACGGTTTGATCTGAAAGGAGAACATGTTAACTCATCTCCCTGTGTTAAGCTCCTGCAAGGATGTCACTTCACCTGAAGTATATGAATAAAGGATAAGGACTTAATTTTTTCTTAAAGCTCTTTTGTCTAATAATTTTTGTCAAAAATCCAAACAGCCTTAAAGATGTCCAATTAGAGCTTCAACAGAAACATGTTCATATTCCTCGGTCCATTTGTATTCAATAAACATGCAACTTAACATGACAATAAATAAAACTAGAAGTATTTTAGGCTGTCCTCAGGAGTGGTTTTAGCAGGTCTTGGCTGTTGGAGAACTGGACAAAACAGCGTGGAAAAGAACAGACTGTCTGTGAGTGTTACACCTTGTGCACGAGAAGGACACGCTAATCACAAGTGGTCATTGCTTTCCTGCTTTCACCCAGAGGGAACAAACCCAATAGATTTGTTCCAGATTCTATAATCAGACACATCCAAACAATACTTGTATTCCAAAACTCGGGTTTGATTAGCAGCTTTTCACACAGGACTCAGCACACCGATTTAGAACAGGCCGCTGGTGCTCCAACCTGTCACACTGTTTTTGTTAGCAACTGCTGTTTTGTGCTTCAGAGAAAGATGAAGAACCTTCAAATGAACCACGTGATTATTATAAATGGGGAAGCCAAAAGCACGCTTGCTAAGCTGTTTTTCCTCCTACCTTCAGTCAACAGTAATTAGTATTCTGTGCCACGACACACAGGCAGAAAGAAGTACATGCCTCTCTCAGACCTCTAGTTTAAATCAGGAAAAATAGTGTATTTTTAACACATTATTTCAGATTGCAAAGTTTCAATGTGAAGAAAAGTTGTTAGTAAAGAAAACATTCAAAACATTAAAACTATGGCTGGCTTACCTGGAGGAAGCTAATCTCCATATGTGTGTCTTCCGTAGGGCAGACAAAGCCTGAACAGAGTTGATAATAGTTCTCTAAAGAAAAAGAGATGTCCTGACTGTACCAAGCTCTTGGATTTACCATCTGGGATTTAATTTATTGAAAACTGTTCACTTAACAAAACCAAGGGGATGTCCTTTATGTCAGAAATGTCCATACGCTATCTCTGCAAGAATCTTTATGCTCAGAAAAAAGTTTGGTTTCAAATTATTTGTACAGACTTCTTTTGATTTAGAAGCTGAATTTGCAAAACAAGGAAATGCTGTCAAATCTTTCAGGTCTTCCTGAGGTCATGAGCATGCAAAAAAAATCACATGATTCACTTTGTAATTTGCCAATCATTTTCAGTTTTCTCAGTCACTGTCAATAAAAATGGAAAAAAAAAGGAAGTTAATTCACTGGAAGGCTTGTTTAGAGAGACGGAAGTTATTATGTTACTTCAAAAACTTCTGTGACACTTTGTCCCCACGTCTCAAACTATAAAAACAAGATTATTTGATGTGTGGAATCGAGGAAGTAGCCCTCTGGAATAAGAAATCTATTGTTTGGTTGTCTGTGGTAAAAATTAACTAGTGTTTGCAGGAGCATCCTATATACAAGGAAAACATCGATTCCTGGCTTTGCGAAAGCCTTTTCCTTACCAAAGGTTTGCTAAAACAGGGTAGAGTTGAACAGTGAGAGCCAGCTGGAGTGGAGAGTGGTGGGGTTTGATGTATTTTATGAAATACTTCACAAGTCATTTAAAAAGCTAACAAATTATTTCATTGCTTGTATGCTAAACACAGGGCAGAGTACTCATTTTAAGTATCTGATTCAGGCTCCTTGGTATGATAAAGATACCCTCTCGACTGAGGAGCTGAAGTTACATGGTCTTGATAATTCCATTTTGTCATCTGGGTCAAGCATACTGAAAAATTGCACCGTGTGCAATATGTGTTCCTCTGGTGACTGACCTTTCTTTCTCCTTCCCAGTGTTCTGTGTATACTATGTGACTAGAGGAATCCTCCAGGAGAATCGCCAGGAGCTCATCGTCTTTGTTCTTTCCATCTTGCTAGTGATGTTTCGTTCCATTGTCAACTTCACAGTTCTCTCTGCTGAGCAAAAGCCAAAACTCCTGGTTAGTTTCCTAGTTTTAATTGATTTTGCCTTTCTCCACATCTTGGTTTTGAAAATCTTTGAAAGGCAAGACATCTGTGATAAGGGCACTGATAACAGAGAAAAACCAGGCTGAATTATTCCTACCGTTGAACAACAAAGTGTGCACCTCCACAACTGTACAGCTGTTCCTCTGAGCTATTCTATGGATTTCTTTATGGCAGTACCTGAAAGTAGCACAAGTATCAATGAATTTACTCACATGGGATTGCTGCAGAAGACATCCTTCATGTCACTTATTCTGCTTCAGATTTCTGTCTTCAAAATGACTGGCCTAATGTCACTTATTTTACTGCTATAAAAGTGACTTGGATTACTACACCTCCTGCTTCCTAAGCAGAAATTCTGAGCCAGAAAAAGACATACTAGTATAAATATTCTCATATCAGTGTAATTGTGAAGGATGTTTTGCCACTTCAGCCACCTTTAAAGCAGCAGACGTTTAGTGTGAATGGCAGCAAACTCAGGCAAAACCAATGTTTTCTGAAATTTAGTAACTGAAAATAACCCACAGTCCCCGCTGAAATCGATGGGGAAGATTCTCACCAGTTGGTTTATACCCTACAGGAAGCTTAGAGCCAGTCTCTATCAAAGAAAGGTGTTTCTTCAAACTGCTCAAACAAAATCATGCTGAAAGTTGCCATGATGGAAATGCAATGGTTATGATTCTCTTCAGAGTTGTAAAACTGCTACGTTGAGGGCAATGTCAACCAAAAGAGCCAGTCTGAGTTTACAGTTACTACCGAGTGGCTGACAAATGGCAGCAATCATGGGCTGATCTTTAGCATTTATCAGCCTGGCAAACTCATCTTCAACTGTTGTCTGTTAAAATGCTACTGATAGGCAGCCTGATTCTCCTCACTCCTTTAATTTCCAGTTCGAAGATTGAAGGTTAAAGACTGTCCCTGTTTTGGAATGGCCAGTCACATCCTTATTTCTCTTTCCCATCAGGCTCGCTTCATTCTCATCCTCTTGGTTGGCTCCTTTGACGTGATCTGTGCCATCATCCTCATTCAGAGTCAGAGCATGATGGCCTTCCGAGTGGGCGGTGCTCTGGAAAGCCTCCAGTCCCAGTACTTCATGTTGAACCTCTGTTTTTCCATGTTAACCTTTGACCTTCAGGCACAGGTATACAACTGTCTACCCCTGGGTTCCCTTTTTTCCCTCCTATTGAGCATATCTTAGACTACCTGAGCTGAACTGTTTACTTCCTAGAGCAATCCTGCTTGTACCTTTTTAGATAAGATTAGTTTAAGAATGGTTATCTCCGTGGGTGCTTTAGGGAAGCTTAGTTAAAGTCCATAACAATAAATCAACATGTATTTTATTAGTCTGGCCCAAAAGGAGAACTGAAACTTATCTGGGGGAAGTATATCCATAAAAACAATAGCACCCAGAAGCTCCACCCCGACATGGCTTCCTAAAACCAAGAAGAGTTATCACTGCACAACATCTCAGCCTGCAGCCTCTTGCTTTCCAGCTATCCAGCTGTCTCCTGCATGTGAGAGACTGGGATGGGAGCGGGGAGCCTGACCTAGCAGAGTGGTCAGGGCGAGATAGCAGCCTGAAGTTACAGATAAGTGAAGTGAACCCAAGACCTGTTTAGAAAGTGTTTGTACTTCTGTACACTGCTCTGCATTCTTTACTGCTGTATGACCCTGTAGCACCCTCTGCATTATCTGGAGCACATCTTAGTGCCTTCCTGGTTCTTTGTTGTTGCTAATGTGGCACACAGGGAAGTATGTCTGTCTCTTGCGTCCCATTTCATGCTGATCATCAGTTTCTGAGGAAAAAGTTTAGCCTTTAGACCTGTGCCAAACCTACTGTTGCTGGGTGTTTGTGACAAAGATTTTTGTGGGCTGTACGCTCTCAATCTAATAATTGTACCAATTCCTCACCTCTTCTCTTTCAGCTCTGCTTGTGTATTCTGCTGATAAGCCTTCATGAGATCACCCTTCTACATAACATCATCTCAGCAACAGGGGTTCTTTGGGCCTGCCTGAAGGTGACCATTAGCATCATCGCAGTAAGTGTTAAGCTAACAGCAACACTGGCCAGGGTAGTCAACTTCTGCAAGTTCTCTCCCTGAGCAATCATCACAGGCTGGGAAGTCACAGCCATCCCATTCTACCCAGGACTGCAAAGTAGAAGGGAGCCAGAACGGTTCCCAGCAGAAAACAGCAGTGTCAACAATAACAAAGTCAAGTTTCTTACAAACCTGCCTCTCTCAACTGAGTGTACCAGGTGAAACAACATCACGCTGTCGTTGCTTCTTTCTGAGGGACGTTGTTTTATTCTTGATCACCTTGATCACCTACTTTAATGAAACCTATAGGATGACAGTATCTTCACTATTTCTACCTCTCTGACAAGGTTAGGTGAAACTGGCACAGTCCTCCAAATTATTATGAAGATGGATATAGAGACACAGTGAGACTGCATAGGCCTTATATCCTTAGAAAACCACACCAAAAAGATGAGTGGTCCTTTGCGGGGGCAGCTTCTTTAAAGGTGAGTGACAGTTTTCAGGTTAACATAAGTATTTCTGAACTTGAAGCGTAGATTTTTCATGCCAGTCACAGTGAACTTCCTCTGGAATCTTGAGAGCTCTGTTCCAACAACGATTGCAGAATCAGGGCCAAAGTACATCAGATATGTGAGTCTTTTATAACCAGGAAGGAGTTTAGGAGGTTTGGGGTTTGTTGTGTTTTTTTAGGCTCCTTGGGTGTTTGCTTTAGCCATTCAGACAAATTCCTGATGGCTGAAATACAGCTTTCCAAGTGTTTTCATTGCTTTCTTGGCTAAAAATGGAGCAGCAAGCACTGTGCTTTTAAAATACTTCAGTAACTTTAGGTGAGTAGTTGCACAGAATCATCTTTCTCCTGGACTTTGGAGTGTCATGGCCACTAACAGCTACCTAGAAAGGAAAAATGAGGACAGGACTAACTGTGAGTGTGGGACTTAGGAATGCAGATAGGAATATTGAATAGCTTGGTGTCTGCCTAGGAGCTCCTTATACACCTTTGTGAGGCTCTGGATCTTTGCTTTCAATTAAATTCTATCAGGTATGGAAAGAAGGGAGTGATCAGAACCACCTCTGTCTTTCCTCTAGGATTACAAATTGTAAATCTTTCAGCTACTTTTCTCCCACCATCAAAAACAAAGTTGTCTGGCCAGTTGCTGTTCACAGGTGAGGAGTTCTTTGCTTCTCCTTCACTTGCCTTTAGGCATTAAGAGATGAACTGTTTCTTTCCAGAAAAGAAAGAAGTGCTTTGGTGAGATGGTCTCATGTCTTAACGTACATGATATTCCTTGTGCTTTCATAAATAGCAAACGTGTTTCTTAATAGCTCAACTAGCAATAGAAATGCCCTAGGGATGAGCACATATTCATGCCCTTTGCTCAAAACTGTCTAAGGTAGAACTACTTGAAAGCTACTTTTTTACTTTGTCTAGCTACATTACTGACTTCTCTACTGGCAGAATTTAACCACTTCTTGTCTAAGAAATAGGAAATGTAAAATTAGTGAAAAATAAAATAAACTCAGTGCTGTATTTCAGTAAGTGGCAGCACTGCAGGGCAACAGCAACTTAGAAAAGGTGGATACATTTCAAGAGTCTGGTAACTTTGCATCCAAGATAAAAATGATTCTGTCTCAGTTTGACAGAGTCGTGACAGGAGCTCTTTTTCCTTACCCTGTTCAGACAAGTTTTTCACAATCAGCTTCTTGCAGATAATGCAGCAGCAGAGAAATGTATTGTTGTCTTTGTGGTGCCCAGAAACTGCACCTGCTCTGAGGTTGTTCTGTAAGAAAGGTATGGAGACATACATAATCCACCAGAAAGCGTAAGCACAACAGAAGGGAAAACTTGGAAACGGCTCATACACAGGCCACAAAAAAGCACAGCTAAACCTCATGCTCCCTTATTTCTGGGTTGATGCATGTGCCATTTCACAAGGGATTATTCATTATTTTTCTTCTATTTATATACACCTTCTCCCATTTACTTCACTGGATTTATTTTTCCTATCGCCATTATTTATTTTCCCTTTTTTTCTCCCATTAATTACTAATTCTCTCCTCCTCCTCTTGTTTCTCAGTCTTTGTTTTCCTTTCCTTTTGGTCTTATCCCACGAGGAGCATGTGCAGTGCCACAGAAAACAGAGGCAATAGTAGAGATGGCAGAGCACAGACTCCCTTAGGGAACCTCTTCCACAGAGGTTCACGTATTGACCACTGCAGAAGGATCAGTATTGGTTTGGGGGCAATCTGTGCTTGATCAGACACATCAGATCTCACCATAGCATTGACACGGTCACTGCTTTCATTCCCAGTGACTCAGCTGTTTTTCTTTCGTTTGCTTAAACCTGCCCTTCCAGTTCAGGACTGCTGAAAGTTGCTACCTGCTGGAAAGCAGTCCATCCTCTCTTCTTTCCCACGTCCCAGGGCTAATTGTGAAACAAAGGTTTTCTGACATTTAAATCCTCTTGCTTCTCCCACATTTTGTTCTTAATGACTGGACTTTTCTGTAATAAAAACAAAGGTGTAGAAAAAAAAAAAGTCACAGAGTGCTTTCAGTCTGTTAGCTATGAAAACACTCATTTGGTAAGAGAAAAATCTAGGCGTACCCAATGAAAAAGTACATCAGCTTAGATACAACTCAGAAGAGTCAGCTGCTTCTCATTTAAGCTAGCTGGGAGCTGTCCTGTAAGTATTAGAAGACAGAGCTCAAGAGGATGCTGAGAGGGCTCAAATCATCCACAGCTATCAGGATGTGCCCATGAAAAAGCAACTATATATAGCCTTTATAGAGTATAAAGCAACAAGTTAAAAAGCTGTATATCTCTCATCTTATTTTACAGATTTTAAAAGAACTGAAACCTCTAGTGTGGATTTTCCTGTGCCAGAATGTACCTGAAGTAGCTTATCTCATCTACCTGCTGTACACGGTAAGTCATCAAACTTTACTCACTTAATAATGGAGAGCAAGGTCCTCTTCATTACTGGATCCTTGGGCCCAAAAACATGGTGCCTGATTCCTGAGCATACCCCTGCACTGCAGCTCTGTTAGAGTCAATGAGAGCAGCAGCAGGCACGTCCAACCTCTTCAGCATCAACTTTTCAAGATAGAAACCATGTCAAACTGCTCTTGAACTGATAGAGGGAGAGGCCTTGGAAGTCTCTGCAACTGGCAAAGTGTCCAGAATTATTAGGGAAAGATGCCAGAAAATCTTCCGGTGCAAGATACACAGCTCCTCAAAAATGCCTCCCCTCCTTCACGGGAAGTCTGAAGTGGTGCCAGAGCATTTGACCTTCTGTGGGACCTAAAGTCATTATATTTTAAAGAATTTCTTAGGCAGCCACCCCCAGCTGTCCATCCTGATGTAGCCAAAACAAGAAACAGTACTAGCACAACAAATTCCAGTATTAGACCTTTTTTTGGCACTACCATAGTGATAAAACACTTATCACTGGGGCATCCCAGTACCTCCCACAGCACATGTCAGAGGAGGTAGGGAAGAAGGCCAAGGGCAAAGCAAACTGTTCATCATGGGAAGGGCTTGAATGCCGATAGCAGCCAGTGTTTCTTGTACTTCACAGAAATAATTTCCAGATACTGATAAAAGTTCAGTGGCTACAGTCATCCAAGTCCTTGGGGTTCTGTTTATTAAAGTGTGCAGTCAAATCAGGCTCTTCCAGTTCTTCCATGTGCTGTGTCTGGTGGCTCTGCTTTACTCGTATTGCAGTTGGAAAGCAAAGTACAGGTGACAGAGCAAAAGTACATGAGGAACAACTTGAAAATAGCTACATCTCCTTCCATTTTTGCACAGTGGCAACAAACACACTAGAGTGACGTGCAAACGAGGGCACAGACTTGCAATGCAATACTCCTCTGTGCTAGAGAGATCAGTAATATAGTCACTTAAAAAAACCCAGTAAACTGCACTTACCATTAAAGGACATCCATCACCTGCCTTGGCTCGGGATACGCGCCATCGGGCTTGTTAACAAACCAAGGGAGTCAGAACTGCTTTTTAAAGTTTCATCCTGATAATCACTTGGCCTGCAGGGGCAGTGACTCAAACCTGCAGGAAGGGGGGAAGAAGTACTACTAGATCTGACTATCCTTCCTTCAGTGCTGAATTTCTGCAGAGGTCTCTCACCTTAACATTAATGTGCCTGACCAAAGTTTGTTCATGGGAGCAGTGATCCTTCTTCAATGCAGCAGGCAGCTGCAGTGTTGCTTTTCATTGAAATGTGCTGGTTTCTGTGTCAGACCCCCCAAAAAAGCAGAAGTTAGGCAGTTGTTGTCATGAACAAAGTAATGGGGTTAGCCACTGATGAAAACGTGACAGTAACAGTACAGTGACAGCCAGGGAACATAACTTCACTCAGTACCTTACAGGGGAGAGAAACAGTTGTAAGATGAAGTCTGGTTTCTTCACCTTAATTGTTTTTTTTAATACTGTTTTCATATGACTTCAGTGATGCAGAAATCAGGAGGTTTAATGACTTTAGCTGGGGTCAGTGGGCAGCCAGGGAATCGCGTAATAAGGAAGGTAGGAGGGTTTAAAGGTGACCAGGTTTTTTCCCCTCAATTACTATCTAGTGACTTCTTTGAGAACTTCAGAGGTTGATTGCGTTTTATGGCTTCAGGGTTTTGTGGCATGAGGTGTTGATTGTTGTGTGTTTCTTTCTCCCTGCAGGTGATAAGGGAGTGGGGCAAAGGGAATTCTTACACTCTGGAAGCTGCTTTCATTACCGGCTCTTGCATTTCTGTTGCAATAAAATCTGTTTTGTTTTGGGCGCTGATTCACGTCTACCGCAGCTTTGGGCAGGGGCTGAGAGAAAGAAGTAAGTACTTCAAAAGTTAACTTGACTATGAGGGTTATAGCCTACTGTATCAGTCACAATTAAGCAGAGAGCTTGTGGAGCCAGGAAAATAGGGATAGTCACAGCAGACAGACCCCTAATGACATCAGCCTTGGAATTTACCAGCCTGACAAAGTTCAGAAGCTTGGCTGGAATGTAAGTGATCTCTCCCTGCAGAAAACTGACACTGTCAAAGTTGCTTCCAACCTATGCAAGGATTGCTGCTATCCAGAAAAACAGACCTGTGTTGGAAAATCTCTATGCAAGATAGTTGTAACTTGTCTTTTTTATCACGCTGTGTAACTGCCCTTAAAATAACTACTGGAAGAATACAGGAATCTAGAGAGCCACTAATCTTGAACTACCCAAACCTCCTTTGACACGAAGGACGTAAATGCTGCTATGCATTAACTGATCTTCCTTTCTTCTCACAGTGTTTTCTTCCTATGGAAGGATCGACTCCTGAGCATCCCCCTTGGGTTCTATCTACAGCTCTTACAGAGTGAGAGCAGAGCCAGGGAAGTTCTGATCAAGCACTTGCATTCAGGACGTAAGTTTGAGAGAGGCAGAGGAAGTTGCTCAGAAGGACGTCCATGCATTTCTTGGTTGGTGTTGTGCGAGGGAACTAGAACAGAGCAGCTGGTCACTTAGTTTCAAAAGCAAAGCCTGCTGGTAAATTAACAGTAATCCTCTCAATTCAGTGAGTTTTGCTGACAGGACAATGCATCTTTCACTCCTTGTTTTCCTGGCATTGCTTTGTAACCACAGGAGGTTCACAAAATGCATGGGAGTAGAGAATGTTGTTAATATAAACGTGTTTCTATGGCTGTACACAAACATAAGGAAACTAATTTGCACAGCCACCTTGTATACCTGAGTCTAGTTGCCCTACTGACATTTCCCAACTCAGAGCTGTTGCTGAACAAGCCCCGAGGCTGTTTCGATGACAGCTGCAGTCCCTGATCTCCACTGTGGCTGTGTGATGGCTTAACCCCGAAGGAATGGCTGGGGCTTTTGTTCCTGCTCTGACTTCACAGTAGTTCACTCACTTTTGTAAGTTTTTTTTGTTCAAAACCCAGCTACAGCTGGAAACTACACAGTGTAATCTCACGCCTTCCTGGAGCGCGTCTCACCCATGTGCCATTTCCTACACAGGTGACTGTTAAACTAAGCCTTTAATATTGTTACTTAAAAAGTTTGGTATTTTATTGATTGGAACCACTAGGTACTGGCTGTCTATTTTTTAATAAAGTATAAACACATTTTTACAGGCATACTTATTTCTCATATCAACAGCATGAGTTCAGGGGGAAGCCTGTTTACAAACTGGGTATAGAAAAAGCTGGAACTGGAATTCACTTTGCTGTAAACATTGCTATCACTCCTCTTCAAATAGATCTTTAACTTGCAGGTACCTGAACACTGCAAAAAGTAGTCCAAATATTTTATCACAGCTTCTTAGGGAACTTGACTGGGATGTTCTCAAAACTTGTATATAAAAAAGTAATTTTCTTATCCTAATCTTCTAAACCTGAAACTGGTGTACTTTATAGATAGCCCAGTGGAGGCAGGAAGAGGTTAAATGTCTACGGTCAGACCATGTACAGCTGACAGTATCCAGAGAAAGCACGAGAGTACCAGCTGACGACTGTGACTTCATTCCACAAGTCAAAATGTGACTCTGAATTGTTGCTGAAATGGAGGAACACAATTAAACATATTCAGACCTCTTCTGAAACAAGCAAACACAGAGCAGGTCTTGCCTAGAGCAGGACCAGTAAGGGAAGACTTTGATCTTGCAGTCAGCCCGTACCTGTCAAAATGAGCTGAAGTAGGTTTGTGCTATCCTCCTTTTATCTTTGTGGCAAGGAGACGGCAGAAACTTTTGTATGATTGGAAGGAAAAAGAATATCATTTCATTGAAACATCTCCCCAAAAGCAGAAATGTTGTGTGCGCCTTGGAGAATTAACCTTCATATTTTCACAGAAAAATGTACTTATTCCCAACTATGGTCTTGTTAAGCTCCTGTGGAAATCTGCCTGTTCTTTTCACAAAGTCTTGAAGTTAATATTTGTGGAGGTGAGAGCTACTAGACTGAATCTGTGAATTTCCCAATGTACAATCCTGTCGTAATCTACAGGCAAGATCTCTGGCCTAACACTCAACTGAAGCACTTGATTTTTTGCCCAGCCACTCTAATCTTGGATGTAGGGAATCATTAAACCAATTGGTTCAGACGACAAACTTCACATTTCCTGTTAGCAACATAAGAGATGAATCTAGCTAAATCCAGAGTTAAATTTGGATAAATCCAAAGTTACTCGTCACGTTTTTATTAATATTCACCAATTGCAGAGGAAAACAAGAGGAACAAATCTCACTACACCAAACAAATGGAAGCTACTGCTCTACATGTTATCAAGAACTCCTCCTGGCAAAAGAATTGAGCAAGTTTTACCCAGAACAATACGTAAAAGGAGATTTCAGGTTTAGATAATTGGTGAAATGCTACCGTTCCGTGAGACACTGTACCAAAACCCCACCCACATCTGCCTTCCAAGCAAGGAAGTGTGTATACCGAGCTTTACATGCCTGACAGTCAAAGTGCTGCTTTACAAATCCAGCTTTACAAAAAGATTTTATTGAAAGGATTGAAAAATATTTGTTTTCAACAATATTTAAAACAAGTTTTCAAAGCATTAACAATATGTAACAGGATTTTTCCTTTTTTAAAAACTCAGTACACTGGTTTATTCCATGCTACATCAGTTGTTAATAACTCCTTAAACTCTCTACTGGAGAATGATTTCTCTTATTTAAAAAAAAAAAATTAATATTTTTATTTCCGAGCTTCTGTTTTGTCCTTTTGCAGACTGGAAAAGATTTGTAGGTGGTGACATTTACAGACCCTTGTATTAGAAACACTGCTCTTGATCAGCAAACCCCAATTTCACTAGTACAGTTTAAACAAGCTACTTCCAGTAAGCTCCATCAGCAAAATGAGCTCTTATTGCCAACAGAACCGAGCCTGCATTCGAGCCTTTGGTTCAGCTGGGGCTTGAGCAGGTTACCCACACTTTATGCAGTTCAATATGCAAAGCTTGAGCACTGTTTAAACCTCGCTAGTCTGCCCCTCAATAGGTGGTTTGTGGATTACAGACCTTGCACGGGGACTTTGTAGAGTTGGGTAAGTTTGTAATGTATTAACACAGTTTGTGTTGTGGTTTAATGCAAAGCAGCGAGTACAGTTTTAATCAACGCAGCTTTCTGAAGAAAAAGCAAAGACTAAAGTCACCATGTGACTTTCTTTCCTTTGCTCAGTGACTGTAGCTCTCTCCTTGGCTGATCAGTGATCTAAGATTGTTCTCAAGCGGGAATATTGGTACAAGCAAAACTGCAGCAACCTCAAAGCCAGCAATGCAATTGCAGTACATGGTAAGTTTAAAGAGAGCTCCCGATCTAGCTCTAGAGAAAGTAGTTATGTTTAGGTTATGGATTTCATGAACTACGCACTCTGAAAATAAAAAGTTCAGCAATTCAGTCAATAACAGCTTTACTATTATAAAAAGCATAAATAAAAAGTGCTGAATATAGTTTTGTCTTTAAAAAAATACTAGATAAGGCTCATCAATCATTTTGCCTCACCTCTGCAAAATGATTTCCACTTCCCTAGAGTGCCTAGTATCCTGCTTGTTTTCCACTTAACAAACATTTACACAGCCACTATACCCTGTTCCTTTTCTCAATTATTGCATGTTTAAATAAAATAAGTTTCAAAGCAAAAAGTCTGACACTTCTACAGTTCAAAAAGGAAGCAGTTATTAAATAACTGAATACTCCACCTAGGAAACCCGTAAGCAGCTTCAAAACAGTGATAAAACAATTACTGCAGATTCAAGTGAAAAATAAATCCCAAAACCTATCTGGGTATTCTCCAAGATAGCACAAAATTCATCTATTTAGACCAAATCAACCCAATATTCTATTTTACAAAATTTACAAACCGAGTATTAATTTATATTAACATATTTTCATTGTGATTTGTATCATTAACCAAGAATTTGCTTCTCTTTTATGGAAAAGTGCTCTCTCTCCCCTGGATTTAGTAAAATTAGAGTAGGGCAGCATCCAAAATGGAAGAGACATTATTTAAACCATCAGAGGACAACAGTTCAGGCAGAGTTCAGAAATGAACGCATTTCCCGTTACCACTTTGGACCACATCAACAACATAAGACAATCATGAAAAGTTCAACAGAGCTTCTCACTCCACTCTCAAGGAAACCCCACCTTAGCCAGTAAAGTAATTCCTCCGCAATATTACACCATAGGCTGAAGTTTAACAGATAATGTCCGTTCCTTTAATGAGCAATGCAGCAAGACTCTGAAAATGCAGAAGTTTGGATAGTATGATCATGAGACTGCACCACAAAGAACATAAATGTAAACATTATACTTGGGTTTGATATTTTTTGTTAAAGTACAGTACAAACCCTTTTATCCCAACTAGTTTTCTGTTGGGTCGTTTTGTTTTTCTTTCATAAAAGCACATACAATAAAATATGTACATAGAGAAGTTAGAAACATTTGAAAGCATCTTAAAAAAGTAAATACGAGACTTAGAATATCTTGAGTGTGCTGAAGGCACCATTGCTACTCTACTGGGAATGTGTCCTCCCGCTCATCAGCCTGTCAATGCAGTATCCCATTCTGTAATCCTCAGCACCAAGAGTTGGAAGCTATCGACGGAAGCTGAGGGCATCCAGGGCCTAGGAGAGGATATGTTTTTCTTCAAGGCAAGAGCACAACTAGACAATATAGTTGTAATTTAACTCCAGATTCTTCTTGAACACTTGGAGAGTTTACGTTTGGGTTTGGTTTTTTTTAATTTATAGTCTCTAATGCTACCATTTGTTCCAGAGAATCAAAAAAAATAAGAAATAACACACTGCTGATTCCCACCAACAGGAACTGCAGAGCTCTAAACCAGCTCAGCTACAAAAGTGGAGATCACTGTAATAACCAACCAAGTCCACACTAATGCTCACCTATGCCATTTGTGGATGTTTACACAGTGATGACTGACAAGGGTCAAACACTGTTCAAATGGGCATTAGATAGAGAAATATGTATATATAAAAAAATATATATACACACACTTTTTTTTACTGGTTGCACCTATTAATAAAAAAACCCATTCTTTATGGGTGTTTCTTCATAGTGTGACAAAATGTCAAGTGAGGAGGAAGTATTTTAAGCCCTGTCTTGATGGGGAGCTGTGCTGGGCAAGACATATTTAAGCTAACGAAGAGGAGCTTTTTGGTTTTTAAAAGAAAATTTCTTAGAGCCTTTATATGCATAGCAGTCTTCAATGGAATTACAAATATACCAAATTAAACAGTGTTTTAATGCCACTTTTCTACTGCCATTTTTCTATTATGTAGCTACATTCAGCCTACCACATTATTGGTAAGTTATAGGTTAAAATCAAA
Source organism: Todiramphus chloris collaris (assembly GCA_025345505.1). Lineage (NCBI taxonomy): Eukaryota > Metazoa > Chordata > Aves > Coraciiformes > Alcedinidae > Todiramphus > Todiramphus chloris. The sequence goes on from JANVCC010000174.1 coordinate 3,784,786, forward strand.
TCTACAGATGCAGTTGTCAAAACCAATCAGTAATAATCCATTTTCAGATTGCTCCTTTGAAGGAAATTCACACTGGATTACAACAATCAGAGCCTAATTTCTTCCATTCCTACTCTTGGTGGACAGGAAACAGCACAGTAACTTCCAGCCATCAGCAGATCAGACAGATATAAACTATAATCACTTTGTGTGTCTGAAATGGTCACCCCACTTGTTAGCCAAAACCTTAAAAATCCAAGCATATAGAAGGGATACTGCCACATTCCATTCCCATGAGTCTTGTTAGATGTAGACACTCAAAATTCTTCTTCTTCAACAGCAAAGTTATTTTGCTTCTTCCGAACATTCCAGTGTAAACACTCAGCCAAGCTTTCAAACCAGTCGCTCACAGGATCTCGGAAACAGATCGAAGGAAGGGGATAGCAAGAGGTAGTGATGCTAATACTGCAACAACACAGGAATACCCCAGTCAGTCAAGGGCAACAAATAGCAATTTTTTAAATAAAAATAATCTCTTCACGAGCTAACATAGCACTGTGTTCAGCCAATCTGGTAAAAGAGCAAGTTGCCATAGTCTTCACATAAACAACAGAGGGGCAAAGGAAAAAACATGTCACCACCAAGGCCTTTAAGTTTCTAATTTTAACTATAAGCAACAGTACTACTGAGTCTAGCATCTAACGAATGGGCAAGTCTCACGTTTGAATCCATACTAGTCTCCTGAAAGATCTGTAGATCTTTCAGCCCCAGAGGCAATACAAACAGTTCAAGACGGAGCGTCATGCCAGCTATATATTTTCCTTCCAGGCAACTTGTATGGACCAATAAAAAAACCAAGTCATCCTGGATAGCAAGTCTACCAGTCACATAGCATACAGTTGCTTTAAATCACCTCCATCAGGATAAGCCACTACATTTTGCACGTTAAACCTGAGGAAGTTCCACACACTGCACGTCGCTCGCTCGAGGAAACAGCATTGCAAGGGACAGCAGCCGTTCACTGAGTTAACACAGCTTAAACCACGTGGCATTACTCAGACCTGCTGCTTACGTGTGACTCCTGTTGGTTTACATCTTCTCAAACTCTTAAGATGTAAGTTAGATTTGCAGAATTTTCTAAAGACATGTCCATTTTCCTTGCCAAGCGTGCAACGTTTACACGCTTCTGTCTTAACACTGCACTTTTCATGGGAAGATCAAAAAACCCTCAAGCTAGAAATTAAATACTTTCAATGTAGTTTGTACTGTAGGAGGTATTAGGGTTTCTAAAAGCCTGTTCCTTCATGCCAACAACCCTTTTAACAGATGTTAGAGAATGAGAGAAGTGCCTGAATCTGTATTTTCTAAACTTATAGAGAGATGCTACAATCAAAAAAAGGCTTGACCTGTCTCCGTGGCATATTTCCTGCCTCTTCCTTCCATCAAATGAAACCCATGCTGTATTCCTGGCATCCGGAGAGAGCATGATCTGAAAAAAGAGAAAAGAACTAAACGTGATCCACAGTATTTGGTTGGGTTAGCCAAGAAATTTCAATTTTTTTAGTCTCTTGAACACCACTGATTTACGTGCACTTTAGTTGAAATCATGTAAAGTTATATTAGTCAAAATGCAAATGGATGCATTCCCATTTTGCAGAATGTTAAACAACTACAATCAAGCAGGAAGCAGAGTAAAATATTCTGCTAGTGGGTATATTATTTTAAATAAAAGATGCATTCTTTAACCAGAAGAATGGTCCTCCCACAACTGAAAGAATGCAGAAGATACCAGCAGTTCCTAATCTCTTGTGCTTTGCTCAGGTTCACATGGTTATTACAAAAGTTTTTAACTAAAAAAGAGAAATACTACAGCATAGCTAACCTTGAGTTCCACTCCAGCAGGAACAACAATAGGTCTGAAAGACAATGAGTGAGGGCAGATGGGGGTGATCATGATTGCAGGAACATTGGGATGAATCATAGAAGCTCCTGCTGCAGCTGCATATGCAGTGCTACCAGTCGGCGTGGAGACAATGACTCCTGTGAAAGGAGCAAAAAAAATGTACTCACATTAGCATTACAATCAGTGCATTATTCCGGAAGAGGACTAAGAAATAGCACTGTTATGAAAATGAAGCAGAGAATGTATCAACTTCCATTTCACAGGAGAACTGCAGTCTTAATACACAAAAATCTTCTAATCCTGGCACAGTGCTTTTGTTCTGTGGCTTCACATAGGTTGCATAAACTTCTACATCTCAGGTTACACAACTTCATATGTGACTTCTTTTTTTTCCCTTTAAGAGTAAGAGCTTCACAGATGAACTTCTGTATTTCACAAGTTGAGATCTTAGGCCTTCAGAAAATTCCAGATATCCAAGCAAATTTTTTCTGAGCTATTTCTTGCCCTTAGCTCTAACATATCACACCCAAAGAAACTGCCACTTGCCTTCACAAGTCCATAAACAAAGCTTACAACACTGTAATGCTTTGCTGTGGAATGTGTTAGTTACCAATGAATAAACATACCTGTTACATGCACACTGAAGTTTCCTGTCACAAGAGAACTGAAGCGTGAGTAAAAAGCTCCAGTAAAATAGCAACAGTCCTACATAACTGAGAAGCAATGCAAATCAAGAATCAGACTCACCATCTCCTTGCACGGTTGTTATCAGGTGTCCATCTAGAAAGACATCTACATTGGAAAGGTAAGAAGAAGGACCACGATCCACTACAACTTCATTCAGGACCTGCCGTAATATGAAACATTACACCAGTCTGCTATCCCTGCCTTGGCAGTGCAATGAACAACAGGCTGAAACATGCTTTCCAGATCTTTGAGAAATTCATGCTGATTTAGTACCTGCCACATTAGACTCTCTTTACACTTCTGTCTTTAGTATCTAAAGTGTCTGCTGGAGTTTTTAGATGGTAAGGATTACTTCCAGAAGCTGGTTGCTAACAACATGCAGGTTTCTCACTTATAAAAACCTTTGGGATATCCTATTTTGGAACTATTACTTCATTCTCAAACTAGAAGGAAACATTGCTACGGGAGAGAACAATATCAGCTCTTGCAATCACAGACAGTAACAAGGTACACCACTTGCTCATTATTTAGTGCCCACACTGAATTCAAGCAGATGGATCTGTCCCATACTAGTGGGCTAACGGAGGGGAACCAAAGAAAGGGGAAAGTTACAATAAATCAAGGACAAAGCAATTTATCAACACCATTAGCTCTCTTGCTTATTTCACCCTCTGACCTGATATTGCATAATTTGCTTGCCCACTTCTTTCTCTATATTTGTAGACACTACTCCATTTTCTTCAATACCATTTTGTACTGTCATTTTCTCTCTGTGCTCTTTTACCACTTTCACCTTCAGCCTGCTCCGCAGAACAAGCGCTGCATTGCCTGGAAGTGAAAGACAGGAGAAAATACACAGAAATGACACACTAGTATAGTGAATACACACCTGTAGTGACTAGCAAACTATATGAAATGCCATCCGTCTATCGCCCCTGCTTTCATGTTCCCAGTTTCATTCACAAGTTAATTGTCTACATTTGGTTACAGCTCAAAACTCATTTTTATTAATAATGAGCAAATTAAAGTCAAATTTGACCCCAAACCTTTCCTCCCTTTCCTCACAGCCTAAGAAGCAAATTTACATTTTATATGGACATGATCAAGTTTGGAAATCACCATTAGGCTCACGTGATCTTCACTAAGACAAAAACTAAGCTTAAAGAAAATCAGTGCATTAGAAACATCTACTAAAAGACAACATTCTAGCAACGTGATTATTTTATACATCTATTCAAGTATCTACTTTGGGTGCAACTCAGATGAGCTCATACTGAAAAAATTTCTTTCCTCAAATGTTTTACTTGCCTGACTTCTTAGTATTTAAGCACTGAACTGCTTAGAGAAACAGACCGGCACAGATTTCAGAGCCACACTCTATTTCTGTGCCTAGCTGTCATTTAACAAACTCTGCATCAGCTTTTACTTGTTTACTCCACACAGAATTATTTCTTAGCCATTTTCCTTCACAGAATAGTACTGAAAGCAATGCACTGCAATACTTCTGTTAGCTTAGTACACAGTTCCTGTGACTCGAGCTTATGGGACAGCCGAAATCAGTTGGTTAAGAAAATCTACTGGTCTTGGAAACAGCTACAGAAAATGTTACAACAAGAAACACCACACCTTGTCCCCTTAAGTTTACCTTCTATAACCTGAGTGACTTGGGACTGAAAATTCTCAAAATTAAATGGAGTAAGAAATCCAAGGGATCCCAGATGAAAAGCCATAACTGGAGGTACACTACCCTATCAATAAAGAAAAGAATTTAAAAGCTACTGAATAAAAGCAATTCATACGTCAACTAATTGGCTGCAAATATTTTGACTATTGATGTAACTTCAAGTGTGCATAATAAAAACAACACATTACATACACTATTTTCAGAAGGTATAGAGTAAAAGAGGCTTGATAAAAAAAGGAATGGACAGCAAAGGACAAATGCCGTCCTCGATAGCAAGGATAAAAAAAACAACAAACCACCCAACAACCTTCAAATACTTTAAAAAGAATCTTTTAATCTATTTCCACTAACCTGGAAAAGTGAAGAAGCATAAAGTAAGGTCCCATCTCCTCCCAGGCATATAATAAAGTCTATCTGATTGGAGATATCATCATAATCTAGACAAACATCGAAACAGAAGATTTAAATTAAGTTTTATCAACATCTTAATTTCCTAACATAAATCAAGCGCAGCTTGCCAACATGCATTCACAAATATACAAAACACAACCAAGATGTAACAACAGCTGTTTGCAAAAGACAAGTCAGCTTCACAAACTTGACCCAAGGACTAAGGAAATACCAAGATAAATAAGCAATGTACTTCAATTTTACTCTGAAGAGATCATTACTTTACCTTCTCTGAAGGTGCAAAATTTCTTCTTCACTGGTCCAAAGTTATCATCGTTAGCTATAGCAGGGTCTTCCAATACTTTCTTTTCTACATACACTATCATATTGTTCTCCTTAAGAGAGGCAAGATAAGCTTGTTAATAACCTTTCAAAATGACAAAATATTTAACTCTCCACAGAACTTGCATTAGTTTAAATGTATAAATAACATTTTACAGCAACACTCTGCACCTATTAGTTGTAGGGCTTATTTTTCATGTGTGGTCTAACACATAGAATTTTTCAGCATTCACAGATCACCTAAGAAATTAAGCTCTGGAATACAGATCACATGATACTGAAACACTGCTCTTTGTTGTTTTCCATCCCATTCCCTGTAACTTAGCATCACAAACAGATTGAAAAAAAGTTTCCACTTTTTTTTTTTTTCAAGCTCTATATGTGAAGTATTTAAGTACAGATTTAAGCTCTGAAACAAGTTTTACTACTCGGCTGTGGGTAAATCGATTTGTTTGCACTGTACAATTCTGCACATTCCACATTCAACAGACCCTGTAATGGAAAACAGTTTAGATGTAAAATTTTTCATTATGGTAAAAAACGGAATTTCCATTTCAGTACCTCAGTAAGATACACACAGAGCTCTTTAAAAGGCTGCAGCAGACTGGCATCACGTATCTTTTTAATAACAAGGACACTCTTGGGAGGTTTGTTCCATGTCAACCGCTGGCTTGCTGGATCCTGAATGTGCCTAGAGGGGAAAAAAAAGAAAAAAAAAGTTACTAAGTTTTGCTTTGACAACATTCTGGCCTGTTAAGAATATATATTTAATTATAATACTGTACATCAAACAGCATAAAGCAATGTCAGTTTAAAAAAGAGGGCAATAGTTCCAACTCAAATATTCTTTGCCGAACGTTCCCTGACAGTACACAGTCACCGTCTCCTCGATACAGTTTGAAGCCTACAGAGGCAGACACAAACTCCACAGATTTTTTTACTAATACTAAACAACACTACCACAAGAGAAGGGCAAATCATTAAGATTCACGTGGCCATTTGTACTAAGCCCTCAAGGTAAGCCTTGACTGCTATGACCAAAGCCTACAGTACACTGCTCCACAACACATTTAGTTGATTTAGGATTACCCAGCTATTTTTTTTTTATTCATTTACATCTACTTCTAAGCTACATAATTTCACAGCTGTGTTTTGCATATTACAAGCATCCCATCTTTTTCCATATGGTGTAGATATAATCCATAAAGCAAAGCAGATTAGCATAAAAGCTGAACAAGCTGAATTTACAAAGAGACTTGGATTTAGCACTTCAAGGGTTAAAATAGATAATGATGCTGGAGATGGAATAACCAGCTCCTTTTCCTTTCCAAATGCCTATATCCTACATATAAATACTACAGATTAATGAAGTAGTCCAATAGCAGTAACCTTTACTAACAAACATGACTATGAATTTGGAAAGCTTCCTGATTTGACTAACCAAACAAGAGCTAAACTGAAAATAAAGTAAAATAAAATCGGAAGAGTTGCATTAATGTGAATATTGCTGCCAAACAGTTGCAAAGGAACGGAAGCTGAGACTTTATATTCTGTTTCCAATACAAACAGTGACTAAGGAAGAGTTCTACTATACTAAAGAGTTCATTTCATAAAATTGAATTCTCCATACTGCTAAAAGGTTAAAAATACACACAAGAGAAACCACCCCCAAACCAATTTCAAAACCGTTTCTAAAGCTGGCAAAGAACTACAGATTGCAACACTGCCTTTCACTTAATAAACCCAGAACCAATACAGACGTCATTCAAACAAAAGACCATCTCTGCCTGTTTCAGCTGTACTCACCAATTCCATGTAGCTCTGCTAAATGAAAGATTATTCATAACATGGTTTAAAATCTTCATGTTTCTTTCCAGGAGTCAGGCAAGTGCAACAACTCCAAAAACAAAAAGAGGCTGGGGCTTTTATCACCTATTAATATACTGCTACCTCAAAAGAAAAACATTCTTCTCTGAACTTTTTTTTTCCCCTAGGTATTTCAATCAGTCCGAATAAAAAGTCGTGAGGCTTTATTAAAAAATCCTGAATAAAACGTTTATTACAGATCTTCAGAGGTAATACTTCAGAAGAAAAATCCTATTCCAAGGCAGAGTTTAAAAACAGGTATTTGACTCTCCTCAACAACGCAAGCAGACGATTCTTTTTTCGGAGTAGTCATTCAACTCATCTAGTCACCTTCCAGAAGTCTTCTTAAAGCAGGTTTTTCAATATACTCATCAACACTAGCACTTCGAGGCACCAAGACCTTCACTAACCTGTGCCTGTACATAAAAACTAAAGTTTGCTGTTAAAAATTTTCGAATTCTCTCCGGTGAAGAGAGTTTAACAGTATTACTGACTGGAGAGAAGAAAAATGCAAACAAAAAGGCTTTGCTTTGTTTGTAGAAGCTGCAACAAAAACCTTACATGTAGTAGGGACAGTCATTTACAATTTGGTCTTCAAAAAGTCCTCCCCTTCCATCCCCTGAGAGCCCTGTTCTCCCCAGCTCTCCTGAACCCTACAGAGCAGCCTGTTCCCTGGCAGGTAGCTTGGCGCTGCCTGCAGCCTCTGCACTCAACTGATCTTGACACCAGGGTTATATTGTACCCTGCTGGCCCAGCCCATGGGGAGGAGCAGTTCATCAGTCAGGTGGGTAAAACACAGGAGGCAAGCTGGGGTTTCAGATGAACTGCAGCACTCCAAGCCACCAGCTTCAGAAGAGGCAGAAAGAATGAGGAAGCAAAGACAAGTTACTGTAAGTGGGGAGATTTCCGCCACGCCTTCGTAGGAACAGTCAGGGTACCACCAGCCTGTTCTGAGAAAGACCACTGAACAAAACTAAAGTACTTACAAACACAGGAGGGCCTGTGAATACTATTATGGAATTTTTAATTTTTTTATTCCCCCCCCCTCCCCCCCCCAGAATAAACTGAACAGTGAAAAACCTCCCATTACCTTAGGTAGTAGATAGTGGGCCTAAGAACATATGAGTCAGGAATGCAAACCAAATAAAATTAATTTCCTTTTATGCCTGTTATCCTGCAGAACGTATTCCAACTGGCTATAAATCCCTACACAGGAATACTGATTATGTCCTGTCATCCCCTGGGAGAAGAAAAACCCCATGACAATCAAACCCCTGTTATACACTTTTCAATATTCAGATCGAGCTAATGGACATCTACTGGGCTCTTCCTTGAGAGCCCAGTTCAGCAGTGCTATCCACTCTCCTCTCAGACTGATGCTTTCAATGGTCAATGTCTGACCAAAACGTCAGGCCAGTTTTGGCTAGCAGAACCCAAGCTGGCAACCAAGCAATGCAAAAATCTCTACATACCAGGTAAAATACAAACAATGCTGATTAGGGGGTGACCAGTGGAAAAGCAACCTTTTTTCCTTTCACACAGAATAAGCATAATACCATTCATCTGACAAGTACTTACATAATCGTTTTAGGATTCTGCAGCATACAGGCCTTTGGTCCAAACGTGGTCACTGGGCATGGTCCATGCAAGGATCGTGTTCTCCTAAATATATATACATATAAAAATGATCAGTAGGCCAGAGAAATGTGATGACAAACTGGGTATAATCAGCTCCCCATCCACCAAAAACATTTCTTTGAAAAAGCTGCACTAAGCAATACAGGGCAAAGTACGTTTCTGAAGCCTGCATTTGTGGCTGACCAGTGAAGGTAATTTTATACGTATTAGCTCTCACATTTCAAATCTGAAACTTAACTCCTGCACCTACTCCCTCAAAGTGCTTTTAATTGAAGCCTCACTTGCAGTTCATCCCATCCACATACTGTGTAATCATTTCCTAAATATTAGTACTAGGCACGCATTCTTCTCATATTCATTTCATCTTCACTTTGTGCAGAGGAAGCATCACAGCCTGAAAGGAGATACGGTCAGGTCTTCTCTAGTTAGTTCTGTGAATTCACGTCATGCCTACAAAGATTCTGTTTAGTCTCAGCTCTTCTGGACACCACAATACAGAACAGTACATGTGTCTCTCAGACAAAAAAAAGCGTAGACAAATTCCAAATTATAAAACACCAGCCATTTTCAGAGTCTCACTGTTGTGAAAAGGAAAGTTCCTATGTTTAAGAAACAAAGCACAAATAACTCCTGTTTTTGAATTAACTATGTAATTCTTAGATATAAAAAAAACCCAAACCACAAGCTTTTTTTTTTTTTTGCTGTTAGAGTAAGAAGGCATTTAAATATCTAAAGGACACATTTTTCAACTCCTCCATTTGTTGCAATCCTAAATAACAGTCAACACAATAACATAAACACGTATTTAACACTTCAATTACTCAGCCAGGGACCTGAGCAGTAGCCTGAACACTTCAGATTTTGTAGGAAGTTACTAAATAACACTGGCAAATTATCCAGTGACAGAGGTGTGGAAAAGACACTCAAAATATCTCTGTAACCACACTGGCTCAGCGCAAGAGCAGCAGCGTTCAGGTTTTCTTACATAATTCAGTAGTCTCACAACCTTCACTTAACAAGTGTGCCTAAATTAATTACAATACAAAACCCAAGGCAGGGCTTTTGTTTATATAGTATAAGCACTTTCTCTTCCACGGTGTTTTGGCATTCATTAATTTCTGCTGACAGTGAGCAAGCAAACCACTAAACATACAAACAAAAAAATACACCCAAGACGGTTGCTTTCGGGCCACGGTCTCAGCAGAAGAAACTACAAGGGCTGTTAGCTGTGTGTCACTGGTGTGTGTGTCGAGGATTGCTCTGCACCAGTTCCGAAGCAACAGCAGCTTCCCTGCTGCACACACAGTAGCCACAACGTCTTTCCTCCTGTGTTTCTACATCTTACATCTTACCTAACAGCACACAATTTTAGAACAGGATACACAGAACCATTAACTCCGGTATGAATACACATCAAACAGCTTAATGAGTGCTCCTCATCTCAATAAAGTACAGTGACATACATAAATTGGGTTTCCCAGAGTAAGTCTTGACAAGCATTTACACTGAAATCTCCAACACCAAGGCAACACCTGCAGATTTTTTTGCCGTGGGCAAGTGACAGTATCAGTGTCCTGATCATTTAAACACTTTTTTCATTGTCTAAATCTTTGCACTTAATAAAATAATACGCCACGCATGCTTCAATTCTAAGGTTCATGGAAATACGTATCTGCAGTACCAGGCCTTGGTTTTGAATAGGTATGAAAAAGTGTGATTTCCATTATTTATATAATAAGAGCTAATATGATCTTTGTCTTCAAATCAGTAGAATCTCTGAAGTGTCATTTATCTTGAAACTTCAATCCCCCCTAGAACCGTTTTCCCTAGCTCTAGGAGGAGATTATCTGGAACAAGCCAGAACTGTTCTGCCTTACTTCCCTCCCACCTCCTTCAGCAAACCCCAAAGTGGGAGTAAAACTTACTCAAGTCATGCAACTGTTGAAACATTATGGAAATGCTATTAGAATTATTCCATTAAAAAGAAGGGGGAAATATGCCTTTCCTGTGCTTAATTCAATTAACACAGGAACTGGTAACTAACCTACTGCTTGGCAGTAAGAAATCATTACTGCACTGCCTTCTATTGTGTGTATTATAAAGTAGCTCAGACCAGCCTGATGACTCACTCTTAGTACTAAAAAAACCCTCAGCAACCTAATAAAAATCAAAACCAGATGACAGGTTAAAAAGACATAATTAAGGAATAACAGCAACATCTGATTCGTTCCATGTCTAATAAAATATGTGTGTGCAAGATCTGAATTCCAGTAATGAAAATTAGTATTTCCTATATCTAACACACAGAAGTGATAGTTGTTTTTCAAATATTTTATTCCATTTATAAATGCAGGCATGACTAATGCAGATAAGATCATTACTAAATGGTTTATAAACTTTACCTTATTTATATTAAAACAGAAGAATAAACAAGGACTGACACAACTCGAGATTAATGTGTTTACTAATATGTGTAAAGAAATGGTAAGTTTCTATCTACTTGTGAATAATTACACTTGAAATCAGAATAGTTAAATAGCACCCTGGAAATACCATCTCTCACTTCTTGCTCCACTCAAGCTTCTCCCAAACAACTGTCCTTTTTTCCTTCTTTCAACCCAGGTCCTTATTCCATGACACTTCCAGTAACTGGCTGAACTATGTTCCTACACGAGGTATTAAATATTCACATCTGGCATTCAGGACACTCAAAGTTTTCTGACCAAGCTCTAATTAGTCATTGGTATACATTTTGGTTGAGATTTTACTTGGCTTTATTAGCACTCGATCTATATGCTCTTTGAGTGAACAGAACTTAAAGTTGTTTGTAGTAAGAGTGTCTTTGCTAAAAATGAACATCAATGCACTGGAAATTACAGAGCTTTTAGGAAAATACACTTGTCAATTCAAAGCAGACAGGCAACTACTTCAATCTGAATACTACATAACAAGCCTGAGAGCACTTCCTGACACTCTGCAAAATGCCTTGTGACAATTCTGCACTAAACTGAAGACAGGCAGTGAATGAATGCAGAGCATTTTAATGCAAAAACCCTCATAAATGGAGTCTACATTCTTAAGGGTTTAAGTGAGGAAGGGAAAAAACCCCAATCTACCAGCATGCTTCTAACAAAGTCTCTCCTCTTGACTGTGACACAGCAGCTACAACAGTACAGGCAGAACTGTCCTTTGTGAATGCTGCCCAAAGGCAGTAAAGCACCCTGACTTTCTGCACTACCCAGGCAAAACAAGTATTTTCCTAACCTTTTAGGCTCTTCAGATAAAGGCTTTTATCACGCCTCCCTTCACCATAAAGCTTCCCCCTGCCATCTTCAGCCTCACCCATATAAGCTCTGCCTTCCAAGCACATTCCTACCAGCAACGCAGTAACTCTGGGTGAGAATTTCATCCGCTGAGAAACTCCTCCATGATTCTGTCCGTGCTTTTTTGGAGTCACAAGGTGCATAAGGTGAAGTGCTGCTACGCTGCCCACAAGCCGAAGACACACTGCTGCCACAGCCTGCTATTCAATATTTACAACGAGTCCAAAGATCACTAAATCAAAAGTTCTGTCCAAGCTGTCCACATGACAAGAGCCTTGCAGCTTGATTAGAAACCTGGCATTTCTCACTGCTGCGAAACAATCTGCGAGCACAAACTTACTCTGTGCTGCCTCACATAGCATAACCTAAACACCCATACAGACATTTAATACACAGCACTAGAGCTCTGTCAGGCCTCACAACCAGCCAGAACCTATTTACATGACCTCCAAAGAGGCGTTCCACTGATGACCACCTCCAACACCCACAGCATGGACCACAACGGGATGGTTCCCTAACCATCTCCCTCTCTATCGCCATGAAACGCTACGTTTATTTCTGCTTCTTAGCACTCATCATAGCTGCAAGACTACCTATAAAAAGATATAGTAAGATAACATTGAAATTATATTTTTTTTCATTTCTCTTAAAGATAGCAACAAAAAGAAAGAACCAAGAGCCGTACCGGAATTCTTTGGTGCTTCCTAGGGCTGGTGACGCAGACAAACTTCGTGACTTAGCTCGTCCCCGGCTAGTACTGCTCCACTCCTCATCATCATGACATGTTGAGCAATGAAAAGCAGCATCTGAGCTCACATCAGCCTTACTGGTACACAGTTTTTCTCGATTCATCTCCATACTGGAAGTGAAGGAACCTCAGTGAGAAAGAAATTCAGTTCCTGTGGAAAAACACCGTGAGAAAGGGGATAGGGAGGAGAGAAGAAAAATCTCAGTATTGCCAGTTAATAGAGTAAGTATTAAACACAGAGCTCACACACTTTGATAAACACTTCTTGAAAGGATCTGGGCAGTTGAGAAATTCTTCAAGGCAATCAAAAGACACTGTAAGGAAAAATGACCAGAATTAGAACACCCATCTTCCCAGATTTAGAAGAGGTTCTATACAAAGTTGTTTCAAGACCAGCACAGGCTCACATCTCCAGTCACATAAACGTATTTTAGATAACGAAGAAGAAGAAAAGCTTTAAACATTTGGCAAGGAATAAAGACTCAGGAAAAAAATATAAAGTCTCCTGTTAGGTGATACTTACATTGGACAAATAAAACTAGAATAGTCTAAACTGTAACAGAAAGAAATCTGTCAAAGCAAGCAAAAAAATAATGTAGTAAAGATAACCTTAATAAACTGAGTTCCTAAAAAAAAAACCCAGAGATTAACATGAAGCTGAGAAGAGACAAAAACAAGCTGGAGGACGATAAAGTTCTTAAATCATTTCTGACAAACTGGGTAGATGGTCCAAAACAAACAAGATGAAACAAGGACAAATGTGAAGTATTTCACCTCCACAAACAATCAGCACAAATAAAAGGCAAACAGCTGGCTAGATAAGAATTTTGCAGAAGTAAAAAAATAAAAACAACCCCAAAAAAACCACAAACTTTAAACAACCATCCTTCCTCAAAACTACTAGAAATCCTGTAAGTAACTTCTCATCACCACCTGCACCAAGGAGAAGCCTTATTAGAATATAAAGCAGCTTTCAGTGTGTGAATAAACACTAAATTATAAACAAACAGTATCTAAGAACACACTCTGGAGGAGCAAGGCATTCCTCAAGTCAGTTCATTTCAAGACAGGGAAAAAGTTGGTTTATTAAAACTTTGCAGATGTTTTTAAAACAGTTTCATCACCTCTGATGCACTTCCCACTACAGCCTGTAGAGAACGGACCATAACGCTACTACAACCACCAAAATGAACCCTGGCTCTGGAAAACACTCACAGAATAATGATGTTTGGCTGTAAAATTACCAGAGAATAATCTCCACATTTTTCCAAGTATCCTGTTTCACAGCACCCCAACTTTTAGACAACAGAAGCATCAATAAAATGAAATTGCCATTTTAGAAGGAGCACTGGTGACAGAACCACCACCTAATGAAATTGGAAAACACTTTTGCTCCTCCTGTAGATTAGGTTTACCCTGAGAGAACATCACTACAAAGAGGCACAATTACTGTCAGCCACTACTAATTTATAAGATCCTGCACTTTTAAAGATATCAATGTTTGGTTGTTGGTTACTCACTGCTCAGCATCACCCGTGGGAAACAGGCATTCCAACACATTTAGAACCTGCACTGCAAAATGGCCATGCACACAAAGATTTGACAAGCCCAGGCAGTTAACAGTAGATCATTTTCCTTTGCTTCCACATTACACAGGTTATCAACTCCTCGTTCCTTTTGATTCAAACACTGAAAGCATGATCTGTTCCTAGGAAAATCAAAATTACAACTCTTGTTAACAGAGTTCATGGAAATGCAGCATCTGTGGAAGCAGTTTATGGAAAATTACGTTTTCTCAATAACTTCACAGTTGATGCACCCTATTCCATAGCAGCACCTGTAACAAAAAGGTGCAGAGAACTATAATTTATATAGTAAGCAATAAACAGGGTGTGTTTCCAAATGACTTCATCTGAAGCACCTTCATCTGACAGGTGCTGACAGTGAAGAAAATAAGATTAGTACAAAACTGGAAATAAGACTGTCTGCAGACCTACTAAATACAGCCTAAGAACTTTATATTCCTCCCATGTAATACTTTCCAATTCAGGATGTTTTAACTACAGCTTAGACCCTGTACTGTTTAATTAACATTCCCTCACAAGACCTTTATTAAATAAGCAGACTTGACATAAGGACAAAACTATCACTGAACAGCTTCCAGGATTAGATCCAAAAAAACTTTAAGCACATATCAACAAACTAATGAAAAGCCTGCTCTGGTCTAAGTCATGTCCACAACTTAAAGCGTTTTCATGTGCACTCATATCCATCTGTATCCAAACTTTCAACATAGCTTCCCATCTCCAAATTCTCTGTCATTAAAAATGAACATGCCCATGAACCAGAACTTCACAGAGGCTCCACCAGACCATCTTTCCATAGAAGGATACCGTGCCGTAACACCCCCACACCTCCACTCCACTGCTCAGCTCACGCTGAGGGATAACTGCAAGAGTCCCAGTTAACAAAGAAAGCCTGAAACCATTCTTCTAAGATTTCACATGTATATATGTACTTCAGATCCGTGCGCACACTCACATCTTAAAAAGCTATCTATCTCCTCCACTGTTTGATTACACTGAATAGCATGCAAATAAAAATCACCTTCTGATGCAAGCAACTATGCGAGGCTACAAACCATCAAGTGATTTAATGCTCGGGTTTGGCTTTTTTTAATGAGCATCCTTGAAAGCTGTTATTTTCTGTCAAACTTCCTGTCAAGTGTACTACCCTAAATCATTATGATTAAAGGATTACTGCAGGGTCCATCCTGACCAAGCATTCCCACTGCCCTTAACGTGCCTTCAAAACTGCAGCTTTTCTACTAATCTCTTAGAAATTGCATCAGCCATTCAAAACGCCTCATTTTGTACCTTAACATCAAGCTTGTATCAGGGCATAAGAGGCCACTGTTATATCCGAAGGTGGCACCACTCGCCCCACTGCGACAGACCCCTGTTTGCTGAAGTCACTTAATTCTATGGAAAAGGTTTTTTGTTACTATATTTCGTTGAAGACAGCACTCTAACAGAGGCATATGACTCCATCCTTAAGGCACTAGAGCCTCTCTCATCCAAAAAAGAGGAAGCGACTGCATCAAGCAGACAAAACTTCCTTTTTGGTTTAGTTTAGAACTTCACATTCCAGTGTGGAGGCAGAAAAATAAACAATAAAATATTCCATAAGGAAATTCAGCGGTCTGACAGCACTTGAAATTTAGTAGAGTGCCTTTTGAGTACATACGCAAGTGCCATTTCTACTGAAAATCAGATAGTATGACTATCACGTGTTAAATACCCAGGAAAAAAAAAAAACAAACTCATTTTGTTAACGCTTCACTTCGGACACACCAACGCCCTCTCCTAAAACACCAAGGCACAGACACGAATAACCCTAAACCCCGCGGCCACCCCTTTAGCCAGAAACTTGGATGTTCAAGCAAACAAAGAGAGGGGCAGGTGGGTCGCTCACACTTGATAAGCGGGCCAGATAAAGTGGCTTCCCTGGTCACCTTCCGCGGCAGCTGCCGCACCGCGGGCTCCCCAAGCCTCACGTTAGCGGGCTGCCCAGGGGTCCGGCCTTCGCGGGCGGCACCGGAGAGCCGGCGCAGGGACCCACAGCCTTCCGGCCCGCCGGACTCGCCGCAGGGGACGCGGGCACCGCGGCTCCCACCCGGGGCCGGCGGCCAAAACCGGCCCGGGCAGGGCTGTCCCGAACCCGGCCCCGGCCCCGGCGCGGCGGGGTCACCTCGCAGTTCTCTCCCGCGGGGACGCGCACCGGGGCCCCCTCGGCGAGAGGCCGCTCGGCCCGGCCCGGCCCGGCTCCTCCGGGGGCTCCCCTCAGCGCAACCGCCCTCCCAGCGCCCCCCACTCACCGCGCTCCCGGCTGCTCCCCGGCCCGGCGGAGCGGCCCGGCCCTGCCCCTTCAGAGGCCGGCACGTCCACCCCGACGGGGGTGGTGGCGGCGGTGCTGGTGGTGGCGGCGGCCGCGGCAGCAGCTCCCGGGCAGTGAGCGGGGCCGGCGGACCCCGCGCGCCTCCATCGTCCTCTCCCCGCCTCCTCGGCCCCGCCGGGCGGACCCAGCGCGCCTGCGCCACAGCCCCGCCCTCCGCCCTTCGCCCGGCCCCTGCGCGGCCCGCGGGGGTGTGAGGGGGGGGGGGGGGGGGGGAGAGCTCCGCGCCTGCGCAGAGCCCGCGGGGCCGCGTGCCCGGCGCTACGCACGCGCCGAGGGTGGGGCAGCAGCGTCAGAGGCCGCGCCGGGCGGGGCACGCGCGAGGAGCGGCCCGGGGCAGAGGCGCTTCCCGCCTCCCGCTTCCCGCCTCACGGCCCGGCCCGGGCCGCGCCCTGCGGCCCCCGCCTTTCGTCCCGGGCCTTTCGCCCCTCCTTATCGCTCAGGCACACAAGTCACCGACCTTTTACCGTAACTTTCGCCTCAGATCAGCGGTTACACGTTTTCTGATAAAAAACTGGTGCTGTGGAAGGCACGACACACTGCGGGGGGGAAAGCACCGGGAGCCAGCTACAAGCAGGAGCTCCTGCGCTGCAGGACAACATTTCCCAGCCGGGCCTGGCTCCGAAATCCCACGTTAAGCACGGATGAAATGCAGAGGAAGGGGCCCTGGTCTGTGGGAGCACGCTGCCCGCTCCAGCAGCTTTGTCACAAAGCCCGGCCGAGGTTCAGGCTGCAGGAGAGATCCCGCCAAGAAAAGGCTGCTTCACAGCGACCGAAACGGAGCGGGTTGTCTGATTTCCAAGTCACCTTTTCCACCAATACAGCTTCAGAGAGGGCGTAGGCTCCTACAGTAGCTCAGGGGGTGTGTATCAGAACCAACCCACAAGTGTCAACAAGGGCAATGTGGCAATGTGGAGGTTTTTTTTTTCCCCCTTCGTTTGTGTTTTCAGGAAACGGGGGAGCAGCAAGGAAGGGACAGGCAATAAATGACGAGACAATAGCGTAAAAAAAGGAAGCAGTTGCCACACATGGGGAAGTACCATCAGCAAGTTACTCTACTGTCTAAAAAGTGCAGTATTTTGAGTGAGAATTTCTCTTCAGACCTCCTTCTGGACAACGTGAAGATCCCAGTCTGCAAAGAACTGAGGAAGGAATACACAGTTCTGTGAAGTCAGTGATACCTTGGAGACTCAAGTGTCTTTCAAGTGCTGAAAGAGATATTCCAACTGCGATGGGAACACAACGTCATGCTAGGGAGGGACACAGCACAAAGTTTCACACAATCAAAGCCTTCGTCTTAACCACGGCAGTCAAACAACCCAGCCCAGCAGAGGAACCAGGCTCAGGCACTGTGCCTTTGTTAACTGTGCCTGTCCACGCTCAGTTACCAACTACAACAGCTAACCAAGGGCTATATTTTCATTTGATCTGGGATCGTCCAAATTCAGGAAGGGGAAAGTGGTAAGTCCCCACTAGAACCATTTTCCATAAGGATATATATTGGCTGTTAAAAAATAAACATTTCCCAGTGTCAGGGATTTTCCCCACGCACAAGCAGTTTCTCAACATTTTGTAAGAGGCATGAACTCTGAGACACGATGAACACTTAACCTCTTTAATTGGTGGAGATAAGACTGCTGCTAAGCAGCTGAGCCTATCCTATTTATAGAAGAGCTGCAGTTACAACAGCAGCTCTTGAGTTGCCCAGGTTCAGCAGCGACCTTGGAAGCTCTGCTTGCTGGTCTGGATGAATAGAAAAGACACCTCTTCCATCCTCTACAGACTGAAGTGCCCTGAGAAATAGAAGAGTTATGTCACTTCTGAGAATGTCCTCCCTAACACCATGATCAGCACAGTGTACCTCAGGTCTCTAACCCAGGTTGTGCTTCCTTTCTTCCAGGGAAGACACTGGGGCAAAATAAGAAGAGAAATGTCATCAGTAACACTGAGAAATAAGCATAACAAGATACTGCTTTTTCCTACTAAGGTGCTCAGTTCTGTGAAATAATTTGACTGGCTTTAGATTAACAAAAAAGTGTCTCCACCTACCACTCAAATCTACCTTCAGCAGAAGGTATTTCCACCGAACAGGAAGCAATTACCAAATTGACTCCATTAACACCCAACAAGGCTGAAGACCATAGTTCTTACCTCTGAAACTTCATTTCAAGCAGCCTGATGACTCAGAATTCCTGAGGAATTCTGAAAAATAAAAATGTACCACAAAGCTTAAATGAAGATGAAGACGGTGGCACATGAGTGTGACAAATAAACTGTTTTTCATTGGTCACAAACTACAAAGCCACCGATGTAAAGACAGAGAAATGTATGTCACAGCATTGCATTCATTGTTCAGGCTGATTACAAACACCTCCAGTCCTTATGTAGATGTCATTATCCCAGTTTTAAAGACTGAACTAGATTAATTGACTTGCACAAGGGTTCACGAATCTGTGGCCAAGCTGAGGTAAGCAATCAGGAACGTTAGCGTGTAGCCCCACACTCAATCCACTTGATAATACAGATCTTCTTTGACAACATCAGGATGGAATCGAGAGCTGGTGGCAGCCAGTAAAGAAAACTCTGGTGATAGGGAGTGGAGAGATTTTGGAGAAATCTAACATGGGAAGAGTAGCATCAAATAAGCACCAAGGACTTGCCCCTGACTCCACAGCAGGGTACAGAACAGAGACAGACCTATGGAGACTGGCCTGGGGTACAGCTTGGGGTGTCTGGGGAAGTGTTCCTGCCTGACTTAAGGAGACTGGTTTTCTGCCTTCAAAACAGATAAACCCAATTACTTCCCTCGTTATCAATCTCATCCAAAGCTGTGATCACACTAATACAGGAAATGCCTCTTCACATGCTCCTGAGAAGCATGCAGCCTGTATGTTGTGGATCTTCAGTTGCTACTGTAATACAAGAATCAAAAAAACCAGATCTACTTATTACACCACTTGCTGATCACAAGAAACCCGGTAATTCTTTTTAGAAGACCTTGATTCACAGGAGATCTTGATTTTTGTACTTTTTTTTTTTCCAAGGAAAGCAGCTTGACTGGAAAATTTAAAAGCTTGTGGTTGCTTTAGTTTCCCCTGGGAAGGCAAAATAAAGTTTGCTAGACAAGCACACTGCTGCAGCACTGAAGTTCAGGCCACGTTCCTAGATAGATGTGTGGGCCAGAGGAGTTATTTCTGTTTTCTGTAGGACCCCTCTGAAGTCAAACACCCCTTAAACCTTTACTAGGCCAGACTTTCACATTGACAAAGCCAACACTGTCTGCAAGTCCAAGTGGAGAGACTGAAAAGAACTCTGGGTCCTTTACTTACCAGAAGCCATCCAAGTTAAATGAGTAAGATAAATACTGTAACAACAGAGGAAGTTGGGTCACAAGTTTTCACAATTGCCCAAACTCTGAAAAGTCTGATGAGCAGCAACAAAGAAACAGAGTGAGATGGTAAGGGTACATTCGATTCCTCTTTGTTATCATGTGTCATCAGTCACACTGACATCTGGAGTCCATTACACATCTATGGAATGATTTTAAATAGCAAGAGGTACAAGTTCAGTATGTGACATGAAAAGCAAAGTGGTCAAACCCTGCTCCATCACTAGCAAGCGTTCGCAAGTGAAAGATTTATCACTGCAGGCTTTTCTTGCTTAAGTGCTGTAGTCATGAAATGTAGATGGAAGACTCCTCGCTAGGGTACCTCAGTGAAACCTTATCACAAGCTAGCTCACTACAGTAAGTACCAAGCAGCCACACCGTGCACTGCAAACACACATTCACTACTGCCGTGCTGCTGCTGCTGGTTAGCTCAGTGTCACACTCAGATTCTGCACTGAAAATCTGTAAGGAGCTTTTCACCAAGAGGTGAGACAAACTAAGGCCAATGCCAACACTATGTGGACTCCAAGAGACAAAATCAATGCTTTGTGACCAAAAAATACAACCAACCAACAAAAAAACCCAAAAGAACCACCAAAAAACCCCAAATCTATGCAAAGGGAAAACTTAAATGTATTTCTGAAAACAGAAACATATAAAACCAGTTGATATGATCAGTACAGCAGAAATGCAGAGGAAACCAGTCTGGAATCCAAAAGCTTCAATGCATGGTAGGATTAATTCTGAATATAAGCCTTACATCACACCCTTTTAACTGTCAAAAACAGAAATGAAAAGAGACTAGTCTCTGCCAACTACTGGCTCATTTGCATTAGAATTCTCCATACCCCAGCATTAACATTCTTCTTTTCATGTATTCAACTCGCTTGTGTTTTGCAGATGCTCAGATCACAGACGCATTTGAAAACCTTCCTATTCAAAACCTTTGTTCTAGTCCTCAGAAAGCAGCAGGAAGGTGATGAAGATATCCTGTTCCTTTGCACAAAAGGAAATATGCCCACCAAATGCCCCATATTAAAAGAGCAGCCTGCTCTGTAGTTAAATGATGCCTTTCTTCATAGAAGAGAGCAAGGTAATTTCTCAGATAAAATAATCACACACAAGAGATCTGCACCTGCATTTACAACAGCTTGGGTAAAACCTCTGGTCTGATTACCTCAGACAGAAGGCTTAGAGTGCCTGCGGAACCCCAGGGAAACCTGTCCTTTCCTTGAGACATTCGCATTAGAACAAGCACCAGAAAGAAGCACCGGGCTGCTCTTGTAGGAGCGACTTTCTCTCCCGATTGCTATGCTTAGGCACCAATCTACCTCATCATTCACAGAGAATTTTCTTAATTCAGTGGTCAGGCAGCTATTAAAAAAAAAAACAAACCAAAATATTATTCAAAAAGATATCCCTGCACGTTGGCATCTCCCACCAGACCTACGTCTCTGCCTCATTTCCCCCAGTAACTGTCTCTTCTTTAAAGCTTGAGTTTCTTTCTAAACCTAACAGGTAAATTCCAGTGTCCCGTGTTTGCAGATTTCTTCCTCTAGTGCTGAAGAGTAAACGTTTCAGCATTGCCAGTTCTGGCAGTGTTCCCCACTAACCTTCAAACCTTTTCAGTAAGCAGGGCTGATCCTGAATCATGCTTTCATTTCCTGTTTTGCCTCCAAGTGTTCACCTCCTGTGAGACAGCAGGTTAGTTATTCCAAAAACATGTGTAGTAACCAGGTCAGCAACATAATATTTATAAGTCTATTAATGCACAGCTCCTAATCATAGGAAAGCAGGACTTGGTGATAGCTCAAGAGGTCATATATTCCTCTGGCCCAGGGCAAGATCAATCTTACCCATGTCCTATCTAACAGATATTTACCAAAACAGTGTAGAAACACTGCAGCAGCCTAAGGACATATATTTTGGTGTTACTTAGAACTCTTACATTACTAAGCTTTTTCTAGAGCAAAACTTCCTTGACAAATTCTGAACTCCCTTTACTTTTTGTCCTATTTTCAATGGGGGGGGTGTGTGTGTGTGAATATATATATGCATATATTCCATTAATTCCAGCAGCCATTTACACAGAAGCTTGTTTCTCTTCAGTGTTTTCTTTAGATTGAAATGCTTCTATTGTTTTAACAGTCCTTACATAGCATGATGTCGACATCGCTGATGTTTTCATTGCTGTCTTCTGGATATTTTCCAGTTCATCCATGTTTTCCTGCAGAACAGCACCTGAAATTGCAACTACTACACTGTCTGAGGAGCTTCCACTGCATCAGAAAAGAAAGCTACTTTACAGGGCTTGCAGAGGTAATTCCATTTGTACAGCCTAGTATGATGTTAGCCTTTTCTGCAGGAGCATGACATTGTTGACTCCTATTTAGCTGGAGATCTGTTTTAATTCTGTAATCCTTGTCTGAAGCACTGCTGCTTATATTTGTCTTCCCCTTTGTTTGTATTTTCTGCATTTTATTATCCTTCCTAAGTGAGGCAGTACTTTTTCCTACCGATTGTCATCTATTTTTTCTGGACTGTTTCTCTAATTGACCTCATCACTGCAGATTGCAGTGTTCCCTGATGTATTTATAGTCCCAGTCAATCTCACATGATTTACTCAAAGCAGAGCCAATAAAAAGGTTTTCCTCACATCTTCTGCAAGTTTAGTTTTAGGTTTGAAGCCTGTGACACAGGTCGGGGCAGAAGGTGCAGTTGCAGCTGCTCCTATCGCATCTCTACCCCCTGCTCCAAAACCTGCCCGGAGATGAGGAGGGAGCACTGGCTCCCAGAACCCAGGGAGTAGCTGCTGGGAAAGCTGCGGCACTGCCCCCTCTAGCGTTGGTCAGATGGCGCAAAGTCTTAATTGAACTTTTTAATTAAGCTTAAAAGGTTCACCGGTTCAAGCACAAAAGGTGCCAGACCAAACTGGGCATCGACACCAGGTGCTTAACTAAGCTCCCAGCGCTACTCACACGTCTGTGACGGCAGACTGGCCCCCAGCCAGCTCCAGCTCATTTTTGAGTCTTTTCCAGACAGTTCCCTGCAAGTAGTTTTTAGGTCAGCCCAGTTTGGAACGCGCGAGAGGTCGGCTCTGCTATTCCTGTACACATTGGCTGTAAAGATTGAGAGTGCAGTAGAAATAGTATCTCCTCGTCATACTTCCTCTCTGTGAACGAGCGCAGAAGATTCAGGAAAACAGCATGTTTTTGCCGTGGCATCCGAGAGAGACAGAAGGAAGCAGTGAGTTTGTATTGCAAAAGAGTATTGTCTGTAACAGTCTCCCCTCACAGCAGCAGCTGCATATCCCCAAGCCACTGGGAAATACAAGAGACTTTGGAAACTATAAATCCTGGTATAAATCATGTCTTGGAAAAACGCTGCTGGCTGTCAGCCCCTCTGATCCTTAGAGCTGGTGGGAAGAGCCTGCTGGGGAAGAGAGGGTCCACCTCTCTCCAGGGACCTGGGGGTCTATGTAAATCAGACCCTAGCAGGAAAACATAAGAGGAAAAAAAAGCCGACAGGGACTCTACTGGATGAGTAGACCAGTGAAAAGAAGAAGCCCCAGGTTTCACAGAACTTCCCCCTGTTGAGTTTTCTTCTCTCAGATCAGCAGGTTTGAAAGACAGGTTTTGAGGAGAACACATCACACCCCCTCCAGAATAGCCTTCTTACAGTCTGTAAAGCAGAGCTGGAGAAGCAAAGTCAGGCTTTCTCCAGGGATAAGCCACAGTAGAGGTATAAAAGATCCCAGGCTCCTCCAGGGCATGCTCTTTCGTGCTCTACCAGCTGCGGTTCCCAGGTGTTCACCACAACAGGACTAGGGCAGAGAAAACATTCCCTGCCTTTGGTACCTCATGTGCCCGTGGGCCACACCTTGACATCGAGGAAGACCCCGACTCTTGCAAAGCAGCATGGATCTTTGTAGGACAGGCTCCCAGGCCAGACTGGACCTGGACAGCAGGTGGCAGTGGAAGCTACATCCCGGTGCTTTCCGGCACACAGGTTCCCATTCGGTGCAGTCAGATTTTGTTCCATCACACGGCACCCTGGATACAGCGGACGGAACGCGGTTTTCATGCTCATCCCGGGAAGAAATCTTGCAAAAAAAGCTGATTATGGGGCCAAATACATCAGCTCTATCAGTTTGCAAGGTTATGCCCCACTGTATTCTGTGGGTGCAAAGGGTGCCAGGACAAGGGTCTCTGTACGTCACCTCACCCAGCGGCTTGCAGAATTGAAAGCCTCATGTTGCTCATCTCCAAAGTGCCACTTTCTCCACATTCTAAACACATTCTCCTAACACAGTCAGTTACATGGTACTAAATCACAAGTGCATAATCTTTTTTTTTTTGTAGAGAAAGGTTTAAGTTTTAGCTCTACTTTAATACATGACCATAAAATTAAGAAAAACCCTCCCCTAACCTTCACCTACGGCAAGACAGACTGTATAAATGCTCCCCACTTTGGCAATTACATTAGCAGTGTGAAGCTGCAGAGGAAGCAAGATTTAATTGTACAGGATTCTGCCTACAAAGTAATAGGAATCAAAATTCATATCTAAAAAAGGTGCTGAAGAACCTTAGAGTCTTGTTCCCTTACGTCTCTTATATTTGTTTGCTTTCATACAAACTGGAATCACTTGCACCCTGTTACACCAATGGATCTTAGCACTGGACTACTAATGGAAGTTGCTGGCTTTGTGACATGGAAACGGAGGGAAAGATCCAAGGAACTTTCAGATGTGATGCAGTTATGTATAACTTTTCAAAGAGCCCGAACAATTATTTTATGGTCTGGTCTTCCTCCACCGAGCTAATTTCCCTACTGCAAAGCACTGAAGTCTCTCAAACAATACCAAGAAAAATGGGGCTATCATCTGGGTAGGAAGAATGGGTTCAGAAATCCCCTTGATACAATTGCAGAGGATGTCCTGTGAAGGACTTGGCCAAACATGACCCCCAAGATTCTCTCTCTCTCTCTCTACTAGAATAAACTGTAAAATTCAGAATATTTGTGCTTATCTGGCCTAGACCCCAATGTATTACCCTTGACATTTCTTCCAACAATATGAGCATGTCACATTAATCCCCCCCTGATCCTGTTGCCATCATCTTTTTCTGCTCACCAGAGTGATTCTGCATGGCAGAAAATGATGGCAACTGCCAAGATTCATCAGCCTGAGCAAGCGGCTGTCAGGCAGGAGCAGCAAACGCGGAGGAAACCTCGCTGCTCACAGAAGCACAGGTCGGGGAGCGGGCCCGGGTTCCGACTCAGCCATGACGTGACAAGGGCAAATCCCCTGACAAGGGCAAATCCCCTCCCTGGAGGGACTCCCCTCGGGTACAAAACGGGGGAAGCTCCTTCCTCACAGCAGTGGGATGAAATCTGATGGGAGGTTTTTGCCTTTCTCTCTGGAGAGACAGACGCAGGCTTTGCATTATTTGACAAAGTGCTTCAAAAGGGCACAGGCAGGTTTGGCAAGGGGTTTCTTGAGTTCTTAAAAAACCACCAAAAAACGTTGAAAACGGTTCAGATAAAGAGGATTCTTTGCAAGCATCACATTACTGCAGGATCGCTGCGGAAGAAAGCTGAGGTGCCTGCTACAGCTATCGCTGCTGCCGGCCGTTCAGAATGCAAACAGTGAAGCATTAGCAGTAGTGTACGAATGAGGTAAGCTATGCAGAGCCAACGTGAGGACAGAAAGGCTTTGGAGTTCTTAGCAGTTGTACTGCTCACCCGAACTGCACATTTTTCACCCAGTGAACACCACAAATTGTAACTGATGATTCTGGCTGAAGTGGAAAGAACTGACAGAGTCATTTGGAATGTGAGGGCGAGGAGGATACAGCCGCCACACCGTAGGGCAGGGCCAAGAGTTTTCTGTTTTCAGTAGAGAATGAGAAGCTAGCCCTGTTAATTTAAGCTGCACAAAACCTGGTCAGGAAGTTTCACTTTTACCAGGATCAGAGCTGAGGTCAGAAGGCTGCCTGGCTCCCATCTGGTCTTTCTGGTTATGTTACTCTTTGCATATAGAACTGTGACAAGCTTCAAAGGACAAGAATGCTCCTTTTGCTTATGAAAGTTTAACTTGCAATTCTGATAAGCTGTTTCTTGAAGTCTATCTGTAATTGCTCGATTTCCTGTCATTGTGTCTGATGCTATCACTTGATTGAAGTAAGCCACGGGAGGAGAAAGATAGAATTGCTCAACAGGACTATTTTTTACTTCCAACATTACTTCTTAGAACTGCGGCCACCAGCCTGGCCCCTGCACCTCACTCATTTTCCTCCACACTGAACGTTCTTAGCTCTTCTTCCTTTCTTCAGCAGTACCTCATACCCTGGGCAATTCTTTCACGTTACTTGACAGCATGAACCTGGGACAAGATTTGACAAGCGTTTCAGAATGCAGAGGGTTAAACACACATCTGATGCTAGCAGGAGATGAAATATAGAATTGTTCAATTAAGTGATGCAGTCATCCTTGGAAAGGCTCCCAGATCTCTCATTAGCGCAAAGTGGTGTCCATCACTCCCAGAGCTGACACTCCTTGAACACTTACTGTTCTTTCAAGAGCTCAGATCCCAGCTAGGCAAAAAAAAACCCCCAAATTACAAGAAAGCATATTCCAAACATTTTTGTTTGGTATCAGAAGGTGGCTGAAATAACCTTCCATGAAGTGAACTGTACCTAGACCACTCTGTCCACTATTTAATGTCCTCTGGATATTAACACAGTATTCTCAGCACTTCTGATGTATAGGAGAACACAGTGCAAAAAACCTTTTCATTATAAAGCTTGAGTAATTTTAAATGCCAGATGTTGTCTGCCACTCACTCTAAATCTTGTCTTGTTCTTCCCACTGGATGAAGTACCAGCTTCAGGGAGCCAAGCGTCGAACGCAATCAGTCCCACTGCTCCTTATTTCAGTTTTGTTTGTAATATCACAGAAAGTAAATCTCTAAAATAAGATAAGGAACTATGGTGAAAAATCAATGGAGATTTCAATAAATATATGCAGTTACATATTGTTACAGTATGACTCACACTGTCAAGCACCAGCCAGGATCTGCTGCTGCCTACTTGCACTTCACTCGACAAGAATCCTTATTTTGCAAAAGAGAAAAAACCTAAATATTAGAATTCTATAGATCTTAAAATACTTTGCTTTTGGAAACAAGGACTTGGAATTTAGGTGATGGTTCTACCAGGTACAAGAGCAGCTATCACAGCACTAGTCCTTTCCACTGCAGAAAGGTACTTCCCTGTGCTGCTTGATAGAAGCGGACAGAGTCTGATCTTAGCATGAATACCTTGTCAGTCAAGATGCCTTCATTAGAAACTCCAGATCCCAATTCCTACTTAAAGCAGAGGAGGGAAGCTAAAAAGAGCAAGCACTTTGGATTAGAGCTGTGACAGCGCGTGTCAAAAATGTTGAGAGGGCGTTCAGAAATATTGGGGGGTGAGCAGAGAGAAGTGCAGGGAGTTCCTGCGGCTCTTCCTGATCTGCATCCATTGTTGTCTAAATAAGGGTTGGGCTAAGAGACCCTGCTCCAGCCAACTCTGGCTGATTTTAACCTCCCCACCCCTGCCACCTGAAGGTTTTACTTAAATTAGTAAAGAAAATCCCTGATGAAAAAGTAAACATTAGGAAAAGCTTGCTGTTTGTAAGTCTTAGTGGAAAAACCAGAACATCTTCAAGAGACTCCACAGATAAATGCAGAAGTTCCACGTACTAGGAACATACTGCAGCCAAATTCAGCACAGGCTGCTCTGTCATACGCTTGCTCTACGCTGACCACCCGTCTTCATTGTGTTGTACACCACCAGATGGAGCTGCACTGTTTGTACTTCACAATTCTCAGCAGAGCTCAGCGTTTTACCATCTTGAATAGTTCATCCTTTTTAACAGACTTTTTTTCCTCTCTGATCTATTTTGCCATTTAAAAATCTGTTACATCAAATAAACTTTCCATTTTCCACTTCCAGCTCCACAGCACCCACATCTCGGGGTCAATCGCATCTCACTGCGCTAATCTAAAGCAAATGGCTTATGAATAATTAAAGAAAGAAAATAAGATGCTCTTTGTTCTATTTCATGACAAAATTGACTCGGTTTAAGCCTGGAGTTACTTGAATGAGTATTTTGCAGACAGCTTCAGAATCACTCCACTCTGCCTTCCTTTAATGAACAACATACTTTGAACGGGCCCAGATTATCAGAGAAGTGCTCTGGAACACCAGCTCCCTCTCTGGGACCCCACAGTTGTCCATATTTAACAAGACTTCAGGAATTGCCACGGGAAGTGTCAGCTCAAGCTTTCCTCTTTCCACCGAACTGATTTAACCCATAAAGCCGGTGTTACATGAGGAAACTTCTCCCTGGTCTGGATTTCAACCCCCAGGTTACAAACTCACAGGCAGCAAAGCACAGCTCCAGATGTGAGGCCCTGGGGTCAGGAGGCCAGAAATCTGCCAGTCATGTACCATGTCCTGGCAGGAAACAGGAACCGCAGACTGTCCCAGCAGCGTTTCCTGAGGAGGTGGCTTAACGCCAGCAGTTCAGCCTGGAACAACACCCAGCCACATCAGCACCAGGGCCTTCCTTTCCTCACTCCAGGTGAGGGACAGAGCAGGCTGGTGGGTTCTGATTTACCGGCGGATCAGGCTTCACAAGAACAGCAAGCACCCAGTAATGTTTAAGACAAGACAGAGAGGCAGAGCAGGACTTTTTTTAACTTCTCAGGTACACTGGACCAGAGTAGTAGCATTTAAATCCGCAAATAAGACTTCCAGAAGAAAGCCCATCTGACGGGATGCAGGCAGCTGCCCTTCGATGGCTGCTCCCATCGCCGAGCATACAGGGAATTCTCACGTGACAGGGCCACTCGGAGCAGGGCTGCCAAGGGGACAGGCTAAGCACACCACTTCTACAACAAACTGAAATCTACTGTTTATTCTTTCCAAACTTTCTCCAGCTCTTCTTCCTCCCTTTCTCATACAACCCCAAACCAGAAAAAACCTCCAGATTTTCACATACTTGGGAAGAAGGATTACACATTAGAGTGTACTACAGGTAGAAATGGACCCATTCAACTCTGATCCATTGAGTGGCCTCATGTTTAAAGCAGAGCCAGACTTTAGAAAGATTACATGAAGAGAATAAAA
The DNA here is from genome assembly GCA_025345505.1 of Todiramphus chloris collaris. Lineage (NCBI taxonomy): Eukaryota > Metazoa > Chordata > Aves > Coraciiformes > Alcedinidae > Todiramphus > Todiramphus chloris. The sequence goes on from JANVCC010000174.1 coordinate 3,813,861, forward strand.
ACAGAGCATCACAATGCAAAATAGCCAGCTGCTGTTAGAACTTGTTCATTAGTTGGTTCTTGTATGCTTTCCCCTCCAATCTGAATTCATGGTTACACTTACACTAAAAACAGTGTTAATCATAATACCACACAGGATCCCGATATGGTTCAGACCAAGATACACAGAACTCACCAAGTGTGACAGGTTTTATTATTCTTTATTTACTCTGCCACTTCCCAGAGACCAGATAATTCTATTTTTAGCTCTTAGGAGGGCATGATTCCATCAGTAATTTTGTTTCACAGCTGATTCAAAACATGTGCTCCAGGGCACTTAACGAGAGGATTCTATCCCATGGAACTCCATTCTAATACCATGACACTTCCCAAGCCAGGTCAAGACAACTGTAGCCTTTTATCCCACCTCCACACCCACTGATGATCCAACTACCTCAGATCCATCAGTCTTGTCCACCTTCACCATCTAACATGCTTCATAAACACGTAAGGTTTTACTGCATCTTCCTTTGCAGAGACATCGCTCCTCATCCCTTCACACATCTCATACTGATCAGGAGCTCACAGGTAAGAGCCCGCAAGCGCTGCCACCAAGACCAAGGTGAGACAAACTGTTCTCTTCCACGTTAGTGTTCTCAGTTCATGAAACCTCGCTCTGGAGATTTGCCAGCAGCTAGGCAGAGATGTGGTTTTGAATCCACAGCCCAGAATTTGTCAGAACCTATTCAGAGCCTACAGGAGGTTGCTACAGGTAAGATTCTGTAAGTTATTTCAGTTTGGGTACCGATCCAAGCGCACCCTAAAATTAAAGGCATTCAAAACTCAAAGACTTGGCCCAAAGACAAAGATGCAAGAGTTCAGTGATTCTCACTTTGCATACCCATTTTTCTTCAGTTACAGCTCTCCGAATAATTAAGCATACAGATATTTAAATAATACAGTTTAAAGCTTCACATCTAACAGAAGCACTGTCTGTAATAAAAGGCACTTTTGCTGTTTGCATTTCAAATACATTGCACTGCACATGAGTCTCTTGACACAAGATGTCTTGGCAGATACTTTATTGCCAGCAAAGGCATTCTCAGCACAGGCAGGAAGCAGTAATTCAACATATGGATAGAGATTAAGGAAGGTAAGGCAGATCATGCCTGCACTGATTTTAGTATAGACTAGACAAAAATCACATATGAAACATCAGAATAAAAATATACCATGTGAGTGGAAAAAACAGCTATACCGTTTGGAACTGGAAAAGACTAAATTGGAATTCCCAAATTTAAGCATTTCCAGCCATGAGCTGCTTACCAGCATTCTGCACTCCAAAACCCAAAGCTCACAGTTAACGGCTGCTAGTTAAGTCATGTCACCATCATATTTTCCATACTTGCAGCTTTTAAAAACTCCTCTGTTGAGGCTGAGAATTTCCATGTTTGGTATGAAACCAAGTCATGGCACTGGTATTTCTCTTGGTTGATGTGAAGAGGGAAAATCCACTTTTGTTTAGGTCAAAACAAGAGACTCTACCCACTAGAAATACAAAACCAAACCCTCAAGTGGACCAATACCAAGTTGTTAAACCAACTGCCTTTCAGCATCTCTTGTTCAGGAATTTGCTTCTGTGCACAGAAAATACTCTTTATTTTTATTTTTTTTCCTCCTAGATATAATGCTGCCTCGTGGAGACTTTTTTTCTTGCTGAGCATTGAAAGGACAACTACTTACCCTTCTCAATATCTACAGTAAGGACAGCTAACAATGACAGAGCTTATTTGGCCAGATCCTCAAGTGGCAATAACAGAAGATGTTCCACTCAATTCTTTTCCTATTAAAGGACGTATAAGTTTTTTTTTAAAGTTACTAAACATTTTGCTCTGATTTCCTACTTCAGGTGCTACACTTTTTTATATTCCACAAAGCATTTTTGTGATGCATACCACATGAATCATACTAGCTACTTCCATGTGGAGTTTGAGCCAAGAGAGCTACCAGCGGATTTTGATTAAGCTCTAGAGGAGCTCCTGCAATCAAACCAAAACCAAGTCCATCTTAAATAGTTAAGAATGGAAGAAGCAAAGTGCCTGCAGCCACCAAGCTCCACGTCCTCGCATTCAGTGTCAGCACGTGCTGCACATCCACACGCACGTTCGCTGCCGGCGACGCTTTCCAATAACAAAAATTGAGAGTTTTTTACTTCAACTTGAAAGTGCTTTTAGCTTTAAAACAAACCCCACATCCCTTCGTACGGATACACACCTTTCTGACACAGCCATTGAAAAGCCAAGCCATTCTAAAATACCATTTGTTTTGGGGCAGCACAGACTTCTCTCACGTGTTTATTTCGTAACTCAAATCCTGACAGAAGCTGTTTGGTGGGTTGAACAATAAGCTGCAAAACAGATCAGTCGAAGCTCATGTCAAACTGCTTTATTACATCTTAAATAACATTACATTTTAATATAGTATCTATCTTGCATCCAGCTTTCTTGAAGTACACTGACTTTAAAATTAAATACAAAAGGTGAAGAGGGATACAGGGCGTGGAGAAAGCTCTACAGAGTAGTCTCATGAAAGAGAGTAAGAGGGAATTCATCTTTTATGCCAAATCCAGGCCTAACGCACAATTACAGCACATTTTTGTACAGAATGTTGCAGAAAAAACAAAATGGAGGAAAGCTACTACTGCTGCTAGGAAGGAGCATTTCTGGATACAGTGAGAAGATAGGAAAGTTTAACAGAACAATCTGCTGTCCAAACACTGCTGCTTTTAACATTTTATTTGAAAAGAAAGCCAGGAAAACCTGCTCATTACAAAAATGACTCTGATCAGATGCAAAGGACTTATCCTACAAGAGGAACTGGCTGTGAGGAACTGATTTATAAAGAAGATGGTCTAGGTTCCCTCCTCCCACACCCCAGAATCTTTGACAGCGATTGTTTGAACAGGCTGTTTCTTTAAAAAAAAAAGTGACTTATCACGCTACTCCAAAACGTGCATAGCTTTGTACTTGAGTTCTTCATAGATTTATGCACAGAGTAGCAACAATAAATGAATACAGCGACAATGGTTACAGTTTTTAAACAGGTTATTTCTTCAAAGAAAAAACATCTAAGGACTTAGTCCAATATGCACTTTTTAGCATTTCTACAGCATGCGATTCTAAGAGTAAACCCACCCAATATGGCAAACAATCAAAAAAGGTTTTTTTTTTTTGTTTAACTTAGAAAGTTCAAGATCATTATTTTCAAAACATTGATTTGTACATCATTTCATACACAAAGAATTGACTCGATACCCAAGTGTAGGATAGGTCTCTTTTGAAAACAGAGATTCCTGGTTGTTGAGACTTATAGGATAGTGTTAGGATATATAAACTGCCCTTTCAAGTGGACAAAACCAAAACAGATTAAAAAAATCAGTGTGGTGAAAAAACAGGGGGGCAGGAGGGACCAAGGATTGCATTTGTTACCCATAAAAGGTGAAAGGATTCTTTAAACAAGCATTCATTACCTTTTACAGCATGTGCTTGGTTACCTTACTGCTTAACATTATCCTATATATGCCAAGTTTTGTGCAACAATTATCTGTGATACTAGAAAACAAAATAAAAAAAATTAGGGACTAAATTTACAGCGTTAACAACCCCCAGATGCTCTGGGCTAGGACTCCCTTGTTTTGCTCAATTAAATACATAAAGAAATGCATTTAAAAAGGAAACTTGAAAAAAATCCTGCTACAAACATGAATTTAAAATTTGCAAGTGAGAGATAAAGTCCTTAACTTCAACTTGGAAACTACAGTGAAAGCTGTTTCACAATTATGCTCAAGTTTGTTTTCTGGTCATGCTCTTATGATAGTGTTTCATTTTTAAATTCTCAAGACAAAAAAAAAAATTGGAAAAAAAAATGGTCCCAAAAGGAATGCACAATTTCATTTTGCTTACAACACAGAAATTCTTCTTGGAAAGGTAATTGTGCTCTTCATTTCAGCAACAGGAGACGGAAAAGATCTTGCCCTTTGAAGTTGGGGAGGATGGGGGTCCAAGTTAGTATGGTTGGATTGGATATGCTATCATTTTTAATTTTCAACCGTTGGAAACTTCTTCCAGTCATGGAGTCCGCCGCTCTTCTGGCACACAGAAAGATTTGTTAAGAGTTGCACTTAGATAAACTGTAAGCAAGTTTCAAGCTTTCCTCTCACTCCCCACTGATGCATTCAGCCATTATCTGCCCATTTTCAAGAACACCATTTATTTACTAACCCAGATTCAAAAGACCAAAGAGTCATCTCTGCCAGGAAAATAAAATATGCCAAAGATCGTTCATCACGTTTTGGTGACTTTCCTAATCTGAACTCTAAGCTTGCAGCACCAGTAAACCAGCAGCCTATGGACCTGGAAAAAGCATTCTGAACACCAAACAAAGACAGCCTTAATTAATTGGATACATACCTACTTCAGTTCCAGATCTTGAGGAAGCTGTCCCATGATCCTGTTGCCACTGCCATACCATCATCAGTCACACCTAAGCAACTGACACGGTTATCGTGACCGGCAAGGACACCTATAAATAAGAACACATAACAACCGTGTTACATTTCTTTGATTATTTCCTTCTTCAGTTCAATTAACACAGAGGCACGCACATTTGGATTAGTCAACCTAAGACATTCATAAATCCTGAACAAACATGGTTGGAATTCGTAAATGCTTTTGATTTTATAAGCACAAACTCAGCTGTAACTGGGTGGGTTCGCGAGGGGGTAATTCAGGAAATGCAGCACTCCAGCATTTTCCTTGCATATTCCCCACGTCATGACATTGACGGACTTCTCCCGAGCTGTGAAACCACAGCCCCAAAAACTCTGCTGCTGGTGTCATTAGCAATAGGTGTAATCACCCAGTGTATAACCCTTCTTATTTCCTCTCTGTAGTGATAAAGATCAGTTAGATTTTACAGTTTCTTAAAACGTGTAAAATCGGAGGTTAAGCTGAATTATGTTATGATCACTAAAGCATTTTTCATCTAATTTTATCTTACTCCGTGTACCGGCACTTACAAGACAAACTCCTACATACAATCTATTTGTCAATATGGAGATCTGCTACAGTTCAATTATAGCACCATTAAAAAAAAAAAGAATTGAGACATTAAACAGAAAAATTAAAGGGAGCCAGCATTTTCCTCTGACTCCTTTAACAGTTTCAAGGAGTTAAAAAGAAAACCTCATTATCTTCAAGCTCTTCCCAGTCCACAGAACTGAACTAAGATATTCTTGACAGATTTAATCTTTCTACAAAAATTACACTGCTCACAGGACTCTCATTCATATTTTGGGCTTTTCCCCTCCGCTTACTATTCTCCAATAGAGAACACAAATTCAGTCAGTTTTAGTTCTTAAACCACTGTGTTTAAAAATTAATATTTTTTAACTGTTGAGTGAAAATGACTCCTTCATACACAAGAATCCTTAATGTTTGAAGTAGTAACATTTCTGATATACTTTATAAAAGCAGCCATGCTTTGTGAGTAACACCATTAATCTCCAGATCCTATTAAACCCATAGAAGTGCTTAAGCCCCAGCACAGAACTGTGCATTTCTGCAGAAGCCAAATCCCAAGTGTTGAAGCAGATGATACAATCTGGAGGAAGTCAGCGCAACACAGAAGCCACCTGCCAGAGCTAACAGAAGTACCTAGGAGTTACCTAGAATTTTACGTGGAAATAGCATTAATACATCAAAATTCAGTCTACCATCAACTTTAGTAAAAGTGCTGCAATGAAGAGAGGGCCAAGAAGTCTTACACAATTTGAACTGAATACGTAACCACAAGGGTGTTTAATACAGAATCAGGCACAATAGAAGTGTCAAATCTACTCAGCAATCTTAAGTCTCAACATTTCAATAAGCAGAAGAATTGACAAAGTAGTAATTCAAATCAGTTCTAAAACCTGGCATTACAGGATCACACTTTATGCCTGCACGGACTGCAAACCCAGATCAGTTTAAAGAACTGTTTGCCATCGCAAGGGGTAAGCTAGCTCACCACCTCCCGTTCTCTTTCTTAATGAAGGTCTTAAAGAAAACAAACACTAAACAAAACCAAAACATCACATATAAATGCTCTTACAGTACTTAAATACAGCTAATTAACCAAGACATTAATCAAGAGAAACTTCTCAATTCCTCTACGTGCTCATACATGTCTCATATGTGGTCTCAAAGTAAAAGAATCTCAAGTGGTAAATCTCGAAACAGACAAGGCTGGCAGATAAAATGCATTTCAGTACTGAAATAATGGCATTTAGCACCATTAACCTGCAAAAAGAACCACATGCTATCGTACAATGTTCGTATTTAAAACCAAAACCATTTTACCTGCTCTATCAGCTTTCAGTGTATCCCAGACATTGCAGTTGAAGTCATCATAACCAGCTAGGAGGAGACGTCCGCTCTTGGAAAATGCTACAGAGGTGATGCCACAGATGATGTTATCGTGTGAATAAACCATAAGTTCCTGATCAGCCCGGAGATCAAAAAGCCTGCACGTAGCATCATCTGAGCCTGTGGCAAATGCATTGCCATTTGGGAAGAACTTTGATGAGGGAGCAGGGAGGGGAAGGAAAAAAAAGACATGTTAATTCAGAGTTGATTTCTCTCACTGAATATAGCATTTTGTACAGACCACACGGAAAGAGAAAGCAGCAGAGAAGAGTCTATACCTCTGCACTACTGGGACATGGGCAAAACCAGGTACGTAATTAAAAGCACGTGAAGAGCAGCCACTGCTTCCATTTGCCACATAGGATCTGAGTTGTACAAATTTCAGGTACTTCCCCCAGCTACAAAGATTACTAACTGAAGAAAATATGCCCTAACACTACACCACACTATGTGCTTATGAGCCAAGACTGGAGAAATAGAAAAACAGAAGCGCAAGCCCCCTGGGTGCGCGGGGGTCGATACGTACACAGATGGCATTGATGTCCGACTCGTGGCCGGTGAAGGTTTGCCGACACATTCCTTCTCTAACATCCCACAGTTTGGCAGAGGCATCACAGGCACCAGAAACAAAACACCGGGCATCAGGAGCAAGGGACAAACTCATGACATCTCCAGTGTGCCCAGTAAATGTAGTTGTCTGCTGACCAGTTTCTATGTCCCAGAGAGCGCTTGAAAGAATAATTAAAAAGGCAAAAAATCAACACGTTTGTACTCCAGCAGAAGGTCTAGACAGCAATTCTGGTCTAAACCTTGTCATTTATATCACTGCTAAAAGGAGAAACTCCATAAAGTATTAACAAATAAATAAACAAACCCCTGAGAGCAGAAAAAACACAAATGTTCTTTGTTGAACTATTTGGCAACGTTACAGGATAACTGTGCACAGAAAATTTTAAAAGCCATGATCAGTTTTTAAATATTAAGGGTTTTAAATTCTGAAACAGTGCACAAAATCTAATGGCTGGTTTTCCACAAAGTTCTTGTGATACGTCGATGACTACTGCCCAGTACCACCACAAGTCTCAGTTAAAGCTACAGCAAAGGCTGAGTCAGCATTTCTTAAAGGCTCACTGAGGATGTGTAGCTTTGGGAGCTTTGCCTGTCATCTTAAAGCTGCACCACTTGCCCAAGACAGCAAAAGCACTACTACGATGAAGAACACTATCAACTCCCTAACAAGATGTCTAAACATTTAGGAATTTTTAGTTTCTGTAATTTCTCACTAAACCAGACCCATCAGTGGCAGATTTGCTCTAGGCAAATAAGAAATGACTCTACTTCAATGCTGTACTTCGAAGCTTAGCTGATGCAAAGGACAAACTCTTATCCAGACAACTGTAGAGTTACTACAGTAACTCCTGAAGCAGCTGTATTAGAAAAAGCAAAATTTCAACAAATCCTGTTTGTTTGGGTTTGCAGCAAACAAAATGCAATCAAAACATCAGCATACATTTAGAAACATCTCTGTACAAAACCCAGCAGTATATACTCAGCAGATACTCAAAATCAGTGGACCAACAGATGAGCATTCAAAGAGACTGATGCTGTGTAGGAGGGGTATTTATTAGACAACCTCTGCTATAGGAAGTGTTGCTTGGGAGAGCTGCGATGCTTTTAAGAATTAGATAATTAAAACAAAAAAGAATACAAATAATTTGAGGTCTTTTTTGTTCAGTAGCTAGTAGTTATTAAGACTACACCTACAGTCTCCTCAAAAAAACCCATCCACTGTCACTGTGGATTATTTTCTAGGAGCTCTTCTGAGTAACAACAAATTAAATTATCCATTAGAAAAATGCAGATAAGACTTTTAAAGTAATAAATACTTAATACTAAAGTACAAGAAAAGTCAGTCTAATACACTTATTTCTGAACACCAAATAGTTATAGTAAAATAAAATTTAAATAAATTCCCATGCCATCCTAACACAGATTAATTAAGTCAGGCTCTTCAGAACATGGGCACAACTTGAAAGTCCAAGTTTTCCACATAAAAATGTGATATGTGAACAATAATTAAATTTTCTCCACTGGATAACTATTATATTTACACAGAAGAAAGTTTCCTTCAGTAATAGAGTGTAGCTGTAAAAAGTCATTACTAACTATCATACCAAAATTTTACTGCTTACCAAGTGGTGTCACCAGAGCTGGTAACAATTTGATTATCATCCAAGAAACGACAGCATGACAAGTATCCTGAAAACAAAATCAAAAGTCGATGATTAAAACCAGAGACCACCCTTCACATCGCATATTGGCTTCCTTACATGTTGCTTCCTAATCCCCTGAAGATGCAGCAAGTACTGCTATGTAAGCCTAAAGCACATCACAGGCAGTGTCTGTACAGTAACCTCCAACATTCCAGACAAAGTGTAGCTCTCCTTTTTACAGCCCACGCCCAGTTCAACCGCTACACTCACACAGCTACACTCTGGTATCACAGCAAGTCAAGGCTTCCATCTGAACGCTCTGAAGCATCACTGCACTAAAACACCCCGTGCTGAACTACCAAGGAAAAAGCCATTTCAAAGCTGGCAGGATGTAGCTAGGGTCCTGCCCGAGAAATAAAGGTGCACAGTGAAGTTTATCCTTCTAAGTAGGAAACTAAATTTGAAAGATTTCTGATTTTTTTTTAACTCTTCACCACATGCTTGGGTGACTTGGATCGTTCTGCAGAGGCACTCACCTGTGTGACCAGCTAGCTCGCGGCTGACGCGTACATTCCCTTCACGAGTTTTCAAGTTATAAATGGAACAGATGTTATCAAGACCACCACAAGCCACATAATTTCCAGAAGGAGCATATGCACAAGTCATGACCCAGGATGAACGCAGGGGAATAGCATGCACCTGAAACAAGCACATTAATGTAGTTCAGCTGCAAAACTGGTTCAATAGTTTACCAGGAGGAAGATTTTCACCTCTCAAGACATACATCATCTTTTTGTCAAAAGGACAAGAAGGATACAGGGGAAAGTCTTTGGCTGTTTTAGTATCACACTGTTTTGAGAGTAACTGGCGTACGTCATGCGTCAGACGAAGCAATGATGTAATTAAAACCTCAGACTCTCCTCACCTCAATCCAGATTCACACACAATTTTGGTAAAATCTGAATAATTTCATTTCTGCGCTGTGATTACTATTGGTTTATTACAGAGTCAGGAGAAGAGTGACTTCCATGTCTAGTCAGCAAACTGCCAGTTCCAGGGTTTAGCTGCTGTGCTGTGAATGAGTAAGTAAGGGAATCGCTGCTTTCACTGCCATTTGAATCCTTCTTTGGAAGCCCACTACAAGCAATCAAGCTTCATACTTCAATAACTACCCCATGTTTCCTTGTCAGTCTGGGCTCAAAGAACTTCATTAAAAACTGATTGAAGCTAAACCTATTCTGTCTTGTTGACTCTCTGCATTCACCCTTCAAATCTGTTAGTAGCATATTTAAGAAAGAGATCGTATCTTTATATATATTGTGAGATTTTATGCAATATTAACAGTCCTCCTCAAATAAACAGCAACAATTTGCTGGCTGTCCCTCTGCTGCTGCAGTCTTCTACCAAGGAACTAATTAGAATAGTCACCTTGAACCACTTTATTTTATCGTTAAGAAAATACCAATTTATGACAACTGTGTTACCTCCCATGTGTGCTGGCTGGAAGTGACAAAAGAACATCTGCAGGCTGTCATTCAGGTATTTTTGCACTAACAGCTTCGAGGTACCAGTGACATTTAACAGTGTTCCAACACCAAGCTGTTTGCTACCTGTAATTCCAGAGGGTTTGTGGTTTGGGTTTTACTGGCTTGGGGTTCTTTGTGTTTAACTCAACTGCTGTTTCACTGAATCAATACTGCCAAGTATGGGTGGGGGGAGGATGTTTTTGCAGCTGAAAAGCTCTATTTCTGATTCTAGGAAAAATTAACCAGTCTATTAACAACCTCAGATTCCATTCCCCTCAGATATGAAAGCTGCTCTCTGCCTCTTGATGATGCCATGGATTAATTGGCATTCATATAAAAACTGAAGATACCAATATGGAAATCATGGTATACAAGTCACTATTTTACCATCTTATCTTTCAGTTGTTAATTTAGATCCCATTTACCTGCAAGCTGGGGTCAAGGGAGAAGCATGAAGGCAAAGTTCATTTTTATTTTTCAAGCAGTGTTATTACTCTTCAGTAAAGTTATGGATTCGTTACTCTCACAACCAGGATTCAACAACAATCCCAGCTGTAGGGAGCTGCTGCTGCAGTTGTTTGTTTCTGCTTCTCTCCCCTCTGTAGCGTGCCATTTGCTCAAGTGCATTGGCAAAATTGATTTTAAGGCTATGATGAGCTAAGTCAGGAAAATGCATTTGAAATAAAATCAGCTCCATACTCCTGTGCACAACAGACATAAGCAGCTCTGTCAACTGAACTCAAAAGGGGCAACACGTTCTTGGGGCCAGCAATGATTCACGACAAGCCTAACCAGGAAATACCAATCACTGCCATCCAAGAGTAATGCTGAACTGCAGCATGCGACGGCAGCCAGGAGGTGCTGACCCATTATATATCTCAGGTCTTTCATTACTTAACTACAGGCAGCAAATCACTATGACTATGCTTAAATCTCTGACCATTCTGATGTAACATGCCAATTACTTCTTGTTTTCTGTTGACCAAAATAAATCAAAACATCCTCTAGGAATTAAGAATTGAATTGTTTTCCATTTGTGGTGCACCTTTCCATACACAACACGCTTAAGACGCTGCTGTATTCTTGAAATGTAAACTTCAGTGTTTTGGAGAATTCAAAATTTGGTCTTAGGACTATGAAAGTAATGCAGCCAGCATCATGACAGGCAACATTTCCTTCCCTTGCATTTACAATTGCATTACACAGCAACAAGGCAGTTACTCTTACCTTGTTTGTAGTATAGCTGTCCCAAATTATGAGTTTGCCATCCTGGGAGGCACTAACTAGAAGCCTAGAGAGGAAACAAGACGTAAGCACAATGATTGTAGGCAGACAAGAAGGAACATGTTTGTGATGCATTTCTCTCCAATATCAAGGCCAAGACACTTGAAACTATTTAAATACAGTCTGACACTGCACAATTCAGTTATTAGCACTATAGAAATAATTTCCAAGCACTCAATTTCAGTGCTAAGTATCATGTAGAGTGTGATGGAACACCTACACGTTAACAAGGTCTGACCCGAGGAGGAACTGTAGCCATTCAACTAATATCTCAGTCTTGAAAATGGCATGGAATCGGTGCTTCTGTGTTCTACACACAAGCTTCAGATTCATTTGAGTTTGGGAATCTATGCTATCAACATGTTTTCCTTTTTCCTATTTTTAAAACAGGAATTTAAGTTCTAGGACATCCAAAAGCTCTGAATGAACATCAGCACTGAAATACAATGGAAATGGAAATGAAATGCAGCAAAGGCATCACTAATGAAAGGGGCAGTGTTCCCAAGATCTTTACATCACCAGCACCTCAGTCCCTTACCCAGCAATCACATGTGAAACATGATGCACCCAGTTCATTGTTCAGAGCTCTCTGACCTGCTTTTAATATGTTTAAAGATAGATCAGATATGCTGACAGGAAAAGTCTGTCTAGTCCTCACATTTTCTAACTCATTTTGGACAACACACCCCACTATGGTACTCACATTTGTTCTGTGCATCTTCTTCTGACCATTTCCACCCTGAACAATACAGTGCAATCACTGAAGTACTCCAGTCTCTCTGCATTAATTTTTTTTTGCTCTAGGTTATGTTTTTTAGAGCTGGCTTGAAACACTTTTGCCAAAGAAGAAATTGAATCCGTCTTTTAAATAAGCTATATTCCAGAGAGGTGCCTGAAGCAATGAATTCTACATATCTGTGGTAAATTAGCCCCTTCCCCAGGTACAGAAAACTGAGGTGCAAAACACTGAAGTTTAACTCAAAAGTAACAATTGCATTTGTTCTGATTTTTAAGCACCAAGCAATTTCGAAAGCAGAAGTATAGCAAACTGTGGATTATTTTTCATGTTAGCGATGCATCCGGTCGTCTTTGTTAAGCTCTGGGCGGTTTTGCTGTAGTGTGTTTGCTGTTTGCACACACACAAGGAGTCAGGCAGCTCTTTCATATGGCACAGTTTCGGTGAGAAGGCAACTTGAACAACATTAAGCTTCCTTTGAAAATCTGGACTGAGTATAAGGAGGCTGTAGCTTCCTAACTCTTTAGCTGTAACTTGAAAATTCCTAAGAGAAACTTTTTTTAATCTCTTCCTGCAAGGCAGCAGCAACAGATTTTAACTGAAGTCTGAAATTTGCTGCCATCAGTGTGCCTTAAAATTCTTGTAAATTAAAGAGAATTAAAGTAGCTGAAACTAGTATCATTTAGTTTCTCTCTGAGCAGCAGTAGTTTACAGGAAGCATTTAAGGAAAGAAACGCAAAGAAATGACTGATAATGAAATCTACTTCCACAGTGGCTCAGAATTCATGTGGTACCAGAATTATATTATTTTTAGGCATGTAAATGGAGACTGGTGTTTTGGAACCAACAAAAAAGTGTGTATATAAGGAGGAAAGAAGTGATAATAGATGTTTCCAAATTCTCTTGGCTGGCTGAGATGTCTTAAAATTATTGGTTCCAAGTGGTAGGAACAGGAAAATTAAGACAGTGCTGTGCACTCAACTTCCCAAAGAACAGTGAAGCCACGTGAACAGATTCTGTACCCCCAGACCCACCTGGAATCAGTCCCCCAGTGCATTGCATAAATTTTAGCCAGGTGTCCCCGCAGTGTTCTCCTAGTGCGCATCTGAATTCTCCCCACTGGGTCAATATTGGCTGTGATCTGAAACAGGAACAGGGGTCATCCTCTGAATTTTTCACTCCAGAGTTTCAAAAGTAACACGTGCACAACTACATTTAAATGAGCATTTCAAAGCAGACCAAACTCCCACATTTTGCATATTGACTGAGGTTTTTTTTTTTTTAGATGGACCAATCAAAAGTTACATCATTTTATGTAATATGGTTTTATCAAGGGAGGAAAGCAGCCTCTCTATTGCATATTACTTTGTTTAGGTCATCTCTTCTTAGACTTCTAAGATTTCAGACCTTCAATCTGGGTTTTCTACTCCTGTAGAGATAAAACAGGGTAGACTAATTCTTGTTTTCCAGAAGGGTGGCTGTGGGGAGGTTTATCAGGCTTTAAACATGTCTCCACTTTTAAAGGCTGAATTAGTAAAAAAGTCTTGCCACCTCTTCCAATATCATCAGAATCTGTTTCAGTCTAAATTCCTACCAGGAAAACAAAAAACCAAACAAACCACACCATATCTCCATGAGATGCACTACAGAGTGTACGTCTCCCTCTCCCTGAGTTATTGGTGACTGAAGTCAAGCCAATAGTATTAAAATGTACAGTACAGCAAGACATAGGTTCAGGAGCAGTTCAGACATAAGTGCAGCATCATGTGGAAATCAGTAACAGGTCAGGCTGTCACAGTAAACCAACTGTACTACCACCACAGCCACGGGAGAACACTGGGGCTCCCCCACATTATTTTCCACTGAGTAGTAGAGATGTGCCCTGAGCCACTTCTTAAAGAAACTACTGGTCAAGGCTACTGGGCTTTGTAACTGGACAAATACAGACAATGTACCTATTTCTGGAAGAAACCACCTAAAGGTTAAAAAAAACCAAAATATATATAAGGAGATAAAGATGCACCTGTACTTTCCTTACACCATATTCTCTTTCTGTAAAGGACACAAATTTTCATAATTCACGTTAAACTCTTAAACAATTACCTGAGCCAGGGTGGCATCTGCACATGCTTTCCTAGCATCCTGCAACAGAAGAAAGAGAAATCAGAAGTTCTGTACATTTCTTTATCCTCTATCTCCATTTTGTTGAGTTGATGAAGCACCTTCAGAGAGGACCCATCCTAACCACAGCACAAGCATAATGTTCCATCTGCTGCCAAAACACGTTGAGCATTTGAACATTTCACTTAAAAAACGTGGTGTACTATTGAGGGAGATAATGTGATTTTCACCATGAAGACAATCAAGCAATGTAACTGCTTGTCTAGGTGGGCTGTGCAGTCCCCATCCTCACAGGTTTCCAAGACCTCACTGGCAAAGCCCTGAATAACCTAACAGAGCCGACCTTATTTTAAGCCGGAGGTTGCTTGATGTTGGCTATGGCCTGGCTCACAAACTTCAGTGACCATCAGTTTTCATCTAATCCATTTTTGGGCCTTGTGTCTCTATTATTATCCAAGCAAAATTAAAGACCAAAAAGTCATCTCCTAAAGCAGTTACATGTGCTTGCCCTTTCTAAATACCCACGACATTAACTTCAACACTGAAATCATTTAAGTTAACACATCATTTCCATCCATCTCTGTTCTCCTCAAGACATACAAGTGACCATTCATCTGCACTGTGGTTTCCAGATCCACTGATACAATACATACTCTGATTTGGTTTTTCAGTTGCTCAGCCTCCTGGCGTAACTGGTCAAGCTCACTCATTTTCCTGTGCTAAAGGTGTGCTTCACTGCCACCTCTGAAACAACCAGAAATCTGAAAGAGAGGTGGTAATAATGAGAATTAGTAGAAGTCATAGCTTGAAATCACTGAAGTAGACAAGTCCTTTCAACAATCTCAAACAGCACTTGAAAAAAAGGTAAACTGGTTTATAAGTGCTAGAATACAGGTGACAATATTTCTCTGAAGTCTCATCAGAATAAGGTATTACCACACATAAATGTGCTTTGCTTTTTTCCAGCCACGGTAAATTAAATCAAATTTGAACTTAGTCCTTTCCTCCAGGCCTCTTTTGCATTTTTTTCCCCCCCCATTAGTGTTTTCCTGATTCAGTTTTGTATAAACTCAAATTTCCCAGGAGTGAAGCAGCAGATAACAGACCTTCTCTGCAGGCCTTAAGAATAAAGGCTCCTCCTATAAAAGAATAAGCACTTTAACATTTCTCACTAACCATCAGCTATTGTCTAGAGTTCTTCAACTGCTGGACTGTTTTCCAATGTATGAAGCATATAGATATATTTTCATTAACCATACAACTATCTTCAAAAGAAAAGTTGGCATTTTTACTAGCATCCCAAACCTAGAACTCAGCTGTTGTTAAACTTTGTTTTAAACTCTCTGCAGCTTGATACCAGTATAAGATGCTGAAGGAACGTACTGATCGAGTTTCTCTGTTATTGCAGAATGCAATAAATGTTTCCATTTTCAAATGCTACACAGAGCACATGGAGTTTATAAATACACACTGCTAGTACATTTTTAGAACATTTTATTAGCCAGAATTGACGCTTTACTATTAAAGCAAATGCTTTGCTAGCAGCTTTACATATTATTCTGTTAAGATTTAATCAGCTTATTTATCTCTGCAAGTATGTGGGGTTCACTTTTTTCCCTAAAGGCCTTCCCAAGGAGAAAGATGAGGATAACTTCCAAATTTTTATATTAACAGAGAACTTAGTATAAAGACAAATTAAAGCAGTAGAGCAAAAACACTTTGAAGGAATTTTCCAAAGGGTTAAGACTATAACATTCCCCAAACACTGCTATCCCATATAATCACACTTGCCTCAAACTCACTTCATACTAGTTAGTATTCCAAACTAAGGACCTCAAGGAACAAATGTCAGATTTGTCGTCATCTCTTAAGCTGCAAATGTATACTCTTCTCTGAAACCAAAAATATTTTGGTAGAGGAATTTCGGTGGCTTCTGTCTTAATCTCCATCCACACAACTTCAAAGCCCTTTCACTTTATTGTGAAACTAGGTGACTCCTTTCTCTCTTCTGGTTCCAGGGTCATCTTTAAGCCCCTTTAAGATTGCTTGTTCAGCTTAGTCCAAAATCCAGTTAAGACAAAACCCATCAAGAGTGTTTTGTTATCCGTAACCACCTTCTTTTCTTCTCAATACCCTTTTGTTGTTTTGTTCATTCTACATTTAAGACAAAACACTCTGTAGCTGGGTCGCAGTGTAGCTCACACTCATTGTGAAACAGCATGCACTGCTCTGGCCAAAGGAATTAAATTGCTCTGAAGACTCTTCTTAAGAATAAACCGCTGATTTTCAGATTTTGTAGTTTTTTGATATCCAGTTCTGTATCTGCCATTTTTAAAGTTAATATATAAGCCTATTTCCCACTAAGCAAACACCAACCCCTCCACGCAGAGGGAAAAGAATTTAGAGATGGTATCATTCCTATTTCAGAGAAGGAAATCATGATCCAAAACTTAAGCATTCTGCTCAAGGTCACAGCAATTCAGTGGCAGGATTAAGATAAAGATTTAGGACACAGAATTCCAGCTGCAGTTACAGGTAGCTGCACTGAAGATTTACATGCAGCTTTATTTTAAAATATAATAGGATGAATAATCTAATGTCTGTCAAACCAGGTACATTCTCCTGTAACATGCAGCTTAAAATATTGCCAATTGCTTTCTGCCAGAATTTGTGCACTAAACAGAATTCTCTCACAAGTAAATAAAACAACACTTCTTTGTAAGGAACAGGAAGAGGCCTAAGGAGATGAACACTAATCCTAGGAATAAAGCTATATTGAGAAAGTTCACTTCACAAAAAAATGAAAACTCAGTGTCTGCAAGTAATTTAAAACAAATGGTACAAGCTTATTTCATGTTTGTGCCTTATTACTTAATACAGAGTGCACTGAAGGGAACACCTGCATGTGCCAAAGCCAGATGGAGCAGCCAGAAGCATCAAGGGTCTTCTGCACAAAGAAAACCCCTGTTACACTTTGGGGGCCTAGCACAGTACCTCAGTATATAACAGTAGCACAGGTACACTTCGGTTACAGAAGAAACTCTCAATTCAGATTCAAGACAGTACTCTGCACTTTGCTTCAGTTCCCTTCAAAGCCCCACTCTGCACAGGGGCAGAACAAGCCAAACTCCTTCACAGTCTGTAGGAATTAACTAAACCCACTAACAGAACCCAACCACCAGAGTCATTTCACAAATGCAGCTTATCACACAGTTACACGTGGATTTCCATAACCTGCCTTACCTACTGTGCAGCTAAGCTCCTAAAATGCTTTATCTGTGAACTCCACATCAAGACAATCACTCACTTATGTTTTCAGGAAAGCTTCCTTTTAATGAACAACTACAAAATAGTTGACCAACACTACAGAAACCTTTACACCTACGTGCAAGGTACTGTCTCCATTAGCACAGGCAGCAAGGAGTTAAAGGAGCCTGACTACTATTGCTAAAGCAGCTTCTGTGGATCCTGACCTCAGTCATTAGCTAGGTAGGACTCACGTTTCAATATTCACTGCATGACAATTAGTTGCTGAATGCATACAGCCCTTGATGTCTTTCCCACCTGTAATACATATATATTTTAATATAAGTTCATATCTTGAGGTCTGTAACTGAAGGAATATCAAGCTAGCCCCTATGCATTCCACACAACTCCAGACTCTGAACTGTATTCCTGACAGCATCCATAGGAATTGTTTAAACCCGATTTCCACATTCCCTTTGTAGTCTTTGTTGTTTCAACATTAACAGGAAGTTCCAATTCCTGCCAACATGACTGAACTCACTCACACTCAGGAAACGAAAATCCTGATGAAGCCAAGAGCATTAAAATATAGTAGTTCTCTGAAGCAGGCTGTAAGATTTATGGAACAACCAGCCAACCAATTTGACTATTCCTCTATTTCTTCTACACTAAGTCTTTGGCAATTAGATTTATGGCAGAAATGTAAGATCATGGTGGGAGAAAAAAGTTTTCCACCTCCAAAGTGTTGTCGCATGCTTTTCATCTCTACTGTAAATCATCAAAGGTTATGAATACCTAGTATTCGGGGGGGGAATTAAAAGAGCAAGAACAACAGGTAAGCTCAGGAAAACATAAGGGAAAACAAGTATTTTTATCTATTCTCACTCAATACATAGGTATAATAGACACAGAAGTAACAAGCAGAGGCTGCTCAGTATGTGATGGCTCATCACGAACTAGTACAATTAAACAACATCAAGTAATACACTTTTTGTTTCTCAGCAGGTTCTAAAGGCATTTAATCCCATTTAAAAACAGTTTCTAGGACAAACTGTAAGCTTGATATGGGGGGGGGGGATTGAAAGAAGTTAGTAAATTGCTAAATCAAGCAAACCTCAGGCAAAATGTCACTACAAGTTCCAGATGCTTTTGTTCCCAAATGATCACCACCACAGCTGTGAAGGAACAGGCAGCAGCCAAGCTCATGCTTACCTCACTTGCTTTTGAACACGTTAGTGTGCTCTTGAAGGCAGGCTTCTCCAGAATAACACATTCTCTTTGCTGAACTCACTCAAGACCTTTCCAGAGGCTGAAGCGCTTAAGTGTCTCTGCCCTAAGCCTAATTCTCCCTAATCTTGTTGACAAGTATACCTTGTAGATAATTCTCTTCTTGCTAGGGACAACAATGTGTGTACTTGCAAGGTAGTTTACTATTCTTTACTACTCCAAATGACCCAAGTCTCTAATCTCTGCTTAGAAGTTACCCACAGAATCATCACTTCATTCCTCCATTTCCCACATAGAAAATTTTTTAATTTGACTCCATATATTGACTTCAAATACTGACTTCATCTAATTTCTTACTTTACATATATGACAAAACTTAACAATTCAACCATGTTAAAAGGATTTATGTCACTCAGCTCCAAGTAACAACTCCTGGGTTTGTTTTACTCTAAGCTCCGTGAGCCATATTCTTACATAAGAGGAAAGTTCTGTGTCCAAGCTGTCAATTTTACGTTGAACAACTCTGCACAGAATCTTCGGACTAAATAAAAGCCTTATGAAATCTACAAAGCTTCCACATACTTCCTGCAAATGGAGATATACTTAGGATCCCAGCTTAATAATTCCAATTTAAAGGTAAAGCTCACTACTCCAAAAACAGTGACAGGACAATTCAAAGGCTAAGGAAGAACTCAGATTCACTCATTGCATTGTTACAACTTTAATGTCCTTCCCAGAGCTCAAGCTGTTTATCCAATTAAGTCCAATTACTGAAACCAAGGTATCATTAATGCCACCACATTTATATGTAGACTGATGCTTGCCCGCATTGCAAGAGAAATGGGAAGAGCTGAATACATCTCATCTAAACATACATACTTGGATTAAATAGGATTCCTCTCTAAGACTACCTAGTAACAGCAATGAGGCAACACTTACTACACACTTCATTATTTCATTTTCTTGCACCATTCCTATTAAAAAGATTTAAAAAGGATGAAGTCTTCCATCCTCTCCTAAATAGCATCTACAGATTAAAAGAAGAAAACACAGATTTGAAATCACAGCTATCATTAGGTCAAATATTTAGAACTTCCATCCCTTGATGAATAAACTTTTTTTGCTACAAGGTATTTTCACTACATGTTACTACTACCACCAAGTAATCCCAGCAAGCCTTTGTTACCAAGGCCGGTAACACAGAGCGTTTACGTTTATGTTGAGGGAGTATTACCCCAGCACAGTAATTGCCTAAGAAGGTTACCCAAACCACCTTTCTCCCAGATTAACAGGCTGGCTGACATTGGTTCCCTCAACGTCTTCCCTGCTAACGCGCATCACTCCACTGTGCATGAAACAGCCAGAAGAAAAGGAACACACATCATCTGCAAAAACAGAGCCAAAACTTCACAGCCTTAATAATGAGTTCATGTTATGCCTCCCAGACAGTCTCATAGCAGGTCATCTGATTAAACGAAGCTGTGCTAATCTATTAGATACCGTAAATCCTATTAGTAACATGCACAGCAGCTTGTACATTTTCACAATGACAAAGGAATTATACACAATCCACTGTTAGTCCCAATGTTTTGACATTATATTGGCTTTGAAAAGCTGAGGTTTTATTTATTTATTTGGAAGTACATATTGATTCCTATTTGACTCTTATTCATTAGAAAACACAGTAAGATCAGAACTGCTTGTGGAACAGATCTGAGGTGTTCTCTGTCCCATTTACATGATCCAAAATAGAATACAAAAACAAGCCAAAACAAAACCACAACTCAGGGCTGCCTTCTGATCCTGAAGCACACACATCTCCAGATAGGGTGATCACCAAAAATAGAAAGGTATAAGATAATTTTAGAAGTCAGAAATAATAGAAAAGGCATACAGGAACACAAGAAATGCACGGAATCACACAAGCTTCTGGGATACAAACTTTATTTAAAGGAGAAAAGCCTCTTGTAGAATGTGCACTGAATAGCTCAAAGACATTGGCTTAATACCCAGCACTGGTTAAAACAAAAGGTTATACAGAAAACAGGACAGAAAATACCACAGTGCCACTGAGAAAAAGCATTGTTTTGGCTACACTGGGAACACTGTGCTCAGATGCAGTTTCTGCTCCTAAGACCACCCACCAGTAAAGGTGTCCAGGGCTGACTGGGGTAAGTGGTTAGAGAACACCTCAGGAGTCAGGTTTAGAGCAAGAGACAGGGGTGAGCTTGCTACCTGCTTTTTGAAAAACAGGTAAATATCTAGTCATTAAACTCTAATACCTTCTACACAACACATGGCTAACTAGCAGCGCTGCTCACAGGCTACGGGCCTTCACAAGAGGAAGAAACATTTCAACTTACAGTCTAGAAGGTAATGAAGAGGTAATAATTGTGATTACACAGAATACAGACTCTGGAAGTTTGAGGTTCTGTTGCAGTAATACTGACACATTGAGAAGAACTTTCTGACAAGGGCCACTTTTCTCTAAAGAAATTTAGCTTTCTTTTGTCAAACATGGCAGATAAGTAATTTTTCATTCATGAGAGAAGCACTATTCTCATCATTTTATTTATTACAGTTCCCTGTCCCACTGAGATGAAACAACTTCATCTATGGTCTCCCCCTGCTTTGCCAGTTCCATTTCTGAAGAAGGCAGGCACTAACATCTATTATTTAGCAGGATTCCTGGCCATTTTAAAATCCTTCCTGTTGACAAGAAGACACATGCTGAAGTAGAAAACAGGTAGGCTTTCTGCTTGCACAGACTGACTGCTAAAAACCTGAAGTTAGCCACTTTAAAAATTAGTTTATCAGGCACTAGAAAAAATAAATTACCTTATTTCTCTACTTACATTTTCTCTCACTACAGTAGAAAGCCAACTTCTGCTGTCAAACATGTAAATTCTGGAAAAAAAAACAAACAGAAAAACCAGTTAGTATAATTATCAAGAAACAATACCAGTTTCTTAACAAATCTAACAGCAATTAAAATACTACCAAAGCTCAGGCTGGTTTTTGTTGGCTAACTGAAAGAGCCAGCTTATCTTCGTGAAGGAAATGGGCACTGCTTGAATAATACTAACATAACCAAAAGACTTGCTCGTGTCAAGTAGCTTTTAACATTCTTTTTCCAAGAAAACTATTCCAATCCTCAGATCATTAATTCTCCTCCCCTAGGGATACAGAATTCCACGCTATTAGAATTTAGGATTGTACCAAAATGCTTCTATGCTTGTCTCACTCATACAAGGCTGTCATTTTGACTGCACTACAAAGTGCCCCCCATCTTCGTTTTCAAAGCATTGAAATGATTTCTGCTCACTCCTGTTCCTGAGGTATGCTTGCTTTCTCAGCACAGTTATATATCTAGATATCTATTTTATCAGAAGTTACATAAACCTCCTACTAATGAGCTCAAGTGAGAGCACAGCTCTCTTCTAGAAGAGTTATGACTTCTAAAGATATTCAGAAGTAAAGAAATCGGCACGTTAGGTAACTCACACACTTGCAGTCTGGAAGACTAATGGTTGAACGTACAAATGGGCTTGCAGCAAGGTGAAAAAATTCTGCTAAGAAATTCTGGAACAATTTTTTCCTCTGGCAGCACAAAGCAATAATTATAGTTCACCCCAAGACTGGAAACACTGACCACCACTTAGACATTCAAAACATCTGCGAGCTGTCCCTACCACACAGCAAGACAAGGGCTATGGGTGATGTCAAGGGACACCCGAGTGTACATCTTCAAAGCTGCTGCAGCAGGACGGTGGAAGATTATTCTACGCACAAAGCAAGAATGTACTGAAGCAAAATCATCTTCAATCAGAAAGCCAGTCTACAACTTCATGAACATTAAAGCTGAAATGCTTACATGTAATGCATCTTTCTGATTTTACAGTTCACTATTAGCTGGAAAATTTGCAAACCACTCCAGTGTCTGCTATGGAGGTTAAGCTACTTAGAATATGGATCATCCTCATCCGAGCTCATTTATAGATGAACAGTTTAATACTGTGATTACAAAACCATCATAGTGTAAGCAGTTTTCTTTCTTACTGCCAGAACAACACACTTGTAGACATAAAACTCACACTTAAGAGGCCAAACTCCACCCCCCTCCCCAAAGACACAAACACATGACATGACCATTTTAAGTTCTGAAAAAAAGATAAACTGTATTCAACTTTCAGAAGTCTTGACAGAAAAAAACTGCCCACACTACAGAGAGAATGAAATCTAATTAAATTCTGAAAGAATTACCTGAAATGTAAACAAGTAAAATTATGCTGGAACACTAACAGCACACAGAATACACAATAGCAAAGGCCAAAACACACACCATTATTGTCCTGTGCTGCACCCTCATTAATGCAGGAGAGGTGTTGCAGATTTCATATGCCTTCTGCAAAAAAGAAAAAGAAAAACAAAACAAAAAAAGCTACTTTAACCAGCCTGCAAGAAGAGTAAGGAAGCATAACAGCAAACTTTCCCACAAAATTTAATTGATTTTTTTAGAGCAGGTTAAGTTTTCAGTTGGGTATGCCAAAAGCATCCTGTGATGCCTGCAGAAAGCAATCCTGGCTACTGAGATATTTTCAGTTCTACGTTAAAGATGGAGCTCATTTAAGAACAAAAGTAGACAAGCTACTTAAGAAAAAAAATATTTGCATTGCCACAAGCTTCCATTTTTAGCTAAAATGTAGCTTGGTAAAAGCAATATGAAAATTACAGGCCAACTCCTTCACCACACAGTACTGGTTCAGCAGAGAGAATTCCTGTAACCAGATTCATATGCTCTTCCCTAATCAGCCCCTGTAGCCCTGCTTAGCTGAGAGCCTGAGGTTCTCAACATCAAGAACTCGGGTTTCTAAAACAGGACAGAATGAAAAATACTTTAAGCATCCCCACATTCCCACAGCCTTCTGCTCCAAGAAAAGCAGCACAGCACTTTGGACTAAAAAATACAGAGCAACTCCACAAGGTCAAAGTATCATCATTTCTGGGTAAAGCTTCCCCACTACAGGTACTCACTAACTGCTGTCAGCCTAATATTGTTTTTTCTTTCAAGATATTGAAGTTTGTACACTGAGGCGACAACCCTGTCTAAAAATTTATCTCAACTCCAACATCCACCAGCATAAAAGTCTTCACCTGAAGAAGACTCTTCTGCAGAATAGACTGCAACTTTTTTCCATAAGGTTGATGAAAGGAGGTAAGAAAACAGGAAAGAAAGGAAGAAAATGGACTCTGAAGAGTAGGGAAAGCATGTAGAAGTATTTTACTTTACCATCATAGCAAATCTGAACAACCCTCCAAAATTAAGCAACTTCCTAAGAAGATTAAATACATTCACTGCAGCCCTCTCCAAAGCCATTAGCTGTGTCAACACATTTTTCTCCTTGACCTATGGATACAATGAGAGACTTAAAACCCAAATATCCTGGATGTTAATTCCACCTGCACACCTTCTTAAGACTGCTTTACACATACACTGACAAGATGCCAAGGCCAGTACTCGAACTGCAGCAAAAGCATTCTGGGTGTCAAAAGAGAGCCAACAGCACCCGGCGCCTCCCTGCCCGCAGGTCAAGGGGGGCAATCCCCTCAGCACCGGGGAGGATGTAGTTTCAAACGGGTCTCCACCAACGCCATGTCCATCACACCGCTCAATCTCAGAAACTTCTGGCGTAACACATCCTCCAGCAGGAGTGGCACGTGAGATTGGCTCATCCAGGGCGCTCGACCAGCCCATCGGGATGGGATGCA
The DNA here is from genome assembly GCA_025345505.1 of Todiramphus chloris collaris. Lineage (NCBI taxonomy): Eukaryota > Metazoa > Chordata > Aves > Coraciiformes > Alcedinidae > Todiramphus > Todiramphus chloris. The sequence goes on from JANVCC010000174.1 coordinate 3,838,425, forward strand.
TCCTACACCCAGCCAGGATGGCTGTATGGAGGCAGGCAGGCATTCATTTCCCATGCAGATGGTTCTGTTCAGGTGCCCAACACTCATCACCCCTAGAATGTACCAGCTACATGGTAGAGATAACGTCTGTGAAACCGGGAATTGCAAGTTAGTTTATTAAAATTATTTCTTATAGTCTACAGAGCCGATTATTATCACAGAGCAGTATCCTAATGCCCAAGAGATTAGACGACCTTTCCAAACCACTGCCAACAACATGAAATCCCAATTATGCCACCAGGCAACAGTAATTAGAAGTCTGAAATGTAAAGCTATGCTTCGAGACTATTCTGTATACAAAAAAAATGCCCTATCCTCAGTTTGACAGCTTGGTCCTAACCATCAACACAAACAGTTCTCTCAGACAGCTGGAAGCTTGAAGGGCATTTTGATATCTGCACGTGTATGTGCTCCTCCAAGAGTTAATTCCAGTTCAGACTTTTCTCATTGAGAACAGATCTGTATTCCAGAAAGCCTAGTCTTTGCTGTCACCTCCTACAAGAGCAGCTTTGAAGGACAACCTATAGAAGTATAAAATTATAATTACAAATTCACAAATCTAAATATGCTCAAGTGAACGGATACAACTCCTCCTCATTTATTTGATGTCTTCTTTCTGGGAATCATCTGCTGCGTCTATAATTTCCAAGCACATAAGCTTTGAAAAGCAAGCAATACTTTACCAACAGGTTTGCAAAGCAGATTACCCGAGCAGGGACAATGCTGAATTGTACAACTCCTTCGAAAACTTCCTGAAAACACTTCTGCAGTCAAAGGCTAGCATGGCTGGACTGTTTCTGTGGGAGGTGTTGGCTGCTTCTGGCGTTGAAGAATTGCCAAGTTTCCAGCTGAAGCAGTCATTGTGCTCAGCAGACATTTTTCCATATATTAGTGTGAAATGCACACAAAACAAGCGAGTATCAGGTCGATAAGTGTGAATGCTCATTATGCAACAGTTACATTAGCTGGTTAAAGAGCTTAAAAATTTCCATCTTCAATATAGAGTGGAAGTACAAAATAATAATTAACCAAACTAAAAATACCTGTAACTGAACAAAGTGATTCCACAAATGCTTCGTTATTACATATGGCTCAATTCTTGAATTACAGGTCCCATTTCTAACCAGGCAGCTTTCTACTAGGGCCACTGATGTTCATACTTCAGGAGATTTTGTGCATAAAGAACCCTGCAGAGTACCCAGTAGTTTTTGCATCCTCCAAAAGTGTTACTGAATAAGAGCAATTCACAGGAAGTTAACTTCTATGAGCAAATTCCTGAATATGCCAGAGGTTATCATCACAAAGTAAAGCAACACAACACCTACTGAAAGTTCCCAAACTTCAGCTGTAACCAGCTACACATGCCTAACCCACCAGCTTCTGCTGGCACGCTGAGGTTTTCTAAGACCCGAGGACTCGCCCCTCTCCATGTTTAACAAGTATTTGAAAATAAACCTTTTGGATGGTTTACCACTTTCTTAAAATAGAATGCTAATCAGCAGACAACAATGCTTAAGATCATGGCAGGGACACATGCCTGCAATAAACAGCTCAGTAGTGGAGTAGCCCTGTCTCCTTCTGCCACCAACAGTGAGCAAACTCAAGCTGTCTTCATGGCAGACAGCATCCCCATGTTGCCAAAAATGCTCACATTTCCTGATGCTAATCCCATGACCTACATTTAAATAAATAAATAGAAATCAAAAATCATACTGATGCAATATTTAAGCATAAAATCTGGACAGTAACAGGTCACTTGATTAATCCTTTCTAAATGCATCTGCAAGCTATGTGCATTATTAAAAAAAAATAAATCTTAATTCCAGGTACAGCAGAGAATTTGTGGAAAAAATAAAAGAAGAGACTACAAGTTTCACAGATGCCCAAATCTACACTTTTTTTTAAAAAAAAGGAGGTTTTAGGAGATCTTTGAAGTAGTTCACACATGAGTAACTGTTGCCACTTCAGTGACCCAAGTCAAAAGATTTGGACGCATTGTCTCTGTCTTGCTCTGAAAGAAATGCACATTTAAGAGCATTCGAACACTTCCCGAGAAGCAGCAGGCACAGGGAGTTAACTATTTTGAGAATAAAAATTAATGAGCTTTTGTTTTCAACAAACTTTTATGTTATGAATGTCAAAAGCCAATACTCTAGGTTTTATTTCTTTGTTCAGAGTTATCTATATACAATTATTCCTTCTGAAGGCCAACGAATCTATTGGCAAACTGTCTATTTTATCAAGATGGCCAGTGATGGGTTTGGCTTTTTTTTTTTAATTGTAAGATCAAGAAATAATACAAACAAAACCCAATCCCCCCAGTACATCAGGAAAACTTAGAACCTGCTTGTGCATACATTGCTAGCTACATTTATCAGAAAAGGAGTTACTGAAAACTGACACTTAATAAATTATCCCCTTATACAAAACCAAGCAATTTTGTTGTCATACTCGTAGACATCTCCCTTCAGATGCAAAACCAAAAAGGCAGGCAACACTGAAGGAGAATATATTAATTAACCAACACAGAAATGACTAAGCATTTATTACTGGATGTTTCTATCTGCACAGGCTTACAGTAACTAAACAGTTGTTTCTTATTTCAACTGTCACCTTTTATTGCTTCCTTCAACTTTTATCATTAACCTCCAGTTTTTACTGGCATTTTTGCTTCATTTGTAAGCTGCCCAGAATCTCCCTTTCCCTAAAGAGGGCAGAGCACACGCACAACAGGGATATCACAGTCCCTCTTCAACACCAACACCTCAGACACACACCCTATTGCTTGCTATTTACAACTGGAATTGTTGCCATAATCAGAGAAGTCCCTACAAAGGTAAGAACATGCCACCAAATATTGCTGGATCCATCGGTAAAACACAACTATTCATAAGCTGCAGAAACAAAAACTAGGTCTTACTGGAAAATAAACCCACAACAAAAAACCCAAGACAAAAAAACCACTTCACACTTTAAGGGAGACACATCAAAAGGGGTTTAGGTACTGTCTCAGGCCCACTAATACGAATCAACGTAGGCTTTGTGCCATTTGTCCAGATACTATTGTACTGTACAAAATAAAATAAAAATAATTTTAAAAATCTCAGTATCTATTTATATCCCCTTGGAATTGTGCTAAAGTCACTTTTTTGAATTCTTTGAGGAAATACATATTTTTATTTAAGCCCTTTAGCAACAGGAATGCTTAAGACCTTTATTTACGAGGCAAAAGCATGCATAGCAGGATCTATCTGGAAAGCTGCTAATAATGAGAACAATTTCATAGTTTGGATTTAGAAGTGTTAATGAGGAAATGAGGAAAAAAAAGGGTAAAACTATACCACAGAACAGTCAGATATAGGAATAATAACCTGAAGTGTTATCAGCAATATATTTGCAGAGAAATTGGAACAAAATAATGAAAAAAAACCCAAACGACCAACCCACCACCCTGACATAAACAACACAAAAAATCCATTATTTCTTCTCTGGGGAACCCAAGATCCTGATGCCACAGCACCAGGATACAGCCTTTTCAGAAAATGTGTAATCTCTCATCTAGATCAGCTGAATCTATACGTGGCAGGCTTTAGGGAAGTTCAGAACACAAGCTATACACACCACATTTTCTCCTAGAAGCTAGAAATGGAAGCAGGCTGTTGCAAGACCAGTTTACACATCATCCCAGTGTGACAAATCTGTGACAGAATCAAAAATAGCAAGTGAAAACACATTACATATCTAAATATGTATACTTGTTTTTAGTAAAAGTCAACACGAGAAACACATTTCTCCAGGTATCAAAACAAGTTTGTAATCCACAACTTAAGAACATGCCTAAAGTAAGCTGCAAACCTATTCAGAAACATATTTCTTGTCAGTTCTCATTAAATTTCCAAATATTGCTTTTTAGAAGTCACTTCCAGGTATACCAATTTTCCAGTAAGTCTTCAGTTCATTTTCTGTGATTTATGCATGTTCAAGAAGTCCTCACGGTGTATTTCTTTATCAGGATGTTCTGCTCAAGCTCTCCCCAGATAATTCACAGGAGGTGCTGAGGAGAGCAGGGCGTGTGCCTGGGTCATGCTGCACTGAGCTCACAGGCAATGGAACGGCCAGATGCAGACCTGGTGCAGAGGTAGGCCACCACATCACCTCCTGTCACCAAAAATGCCAAAGATTACAGTAAAACCCATCAAGTGGAACAATTGCCACTATCTAGAGGTTAAAGTGTCAATACACATCTGTATTGGCACGGTCTTCTCAACCTTGGTAAAAATCATCTGTTTTTTCAGATATTACCATTACAGTTACACCAGAAGGCACATTAAGATCTCAACTACAATATTTATTATATTAGCAGAGGAAATGGGCCGCGTGATCACTTATTTAAAAAACAAACCAAACCCCATAAATGAAAATAATAATTAGACATGAAAAACACTACTAAAAAAATCATCAAGTCTGTGTACATGCATAAGCACAGAAAATTATTAGGAATGGCTATTATTGTATTTTGTATTTCCATAAGATTCAGCTCGACTATTTTATCAACAGAAGCTGAATCATCCATTTCATTCTACGTATGCCAGCTAGTAAAGAGTCAACTGAGTCAAAGGAGAATCAGCTGCTTCCTATTAAAACCCTTTTAAAAAATACAGCTAACTTCCAGAGTGTTACATTTAGCAATATTACTTTTCACATCCTTAAGAGTCAAACAAGATAAAATGAGCAGAAATAGCCAATCAAATCAACATCCTTGAGCTAAGGGAGACATTTACAGATAATATGATCTTATGGACAGTTTTGCTTCTGAAAAAGCATCCCACTCATCCACGTACATAGGCGCAGACTTTGAGATACTCACGTGCTCACATCTCTCTGCACTAAGGCCTTCAAAACGCTCATGAAAACACACATCATGTTTCCAAAAGCAGAAACTGAATGTATGTTCTACCAAACCTGAATTGTGCTTTACCATACGGATCAAGAGTTCCACCCAAAATGCTTTTCATTGTTCCGATTTAATCGCAAGAGCACTTCAGTGACATGGCTGCTTCTTCCTGCTCTCTCCGAGAGTGACTCTGAGATAGGCAAGCTGTACTGTATTCAGCTTATAGAAAATTAATCATAATTTTAAAAAATCCAATAGAAGCAACAAAGGTACCCCAGGCAGGACAAGACTTGATAATTGCCTTCTGACCACAACTACTGCATCCTTCCTCAACACAAATATGGTAGTTGAGACATCTGAACAAACCCATCTGCTCGTTGTGCCTCTGCTTAAACAGACTGTACAGAGCAGTCTCAGAAAGAAAAATATTCATTCTTTACAACTATGTTAAAGACCTTATCTGAGCTTCAACTAATTAATTAAAAGAATACATTATTTCATTGCAATAATACATTTAGGTGTTCAAACAGCACACTGATCTTCAGTAAGAGATTACCAGAGTGCTGTTAGAAAGTTGAGCTACACCACAAAAGAACTGCTTTCCAGCACTAGTTGTTTCAGTGGACCTTAGAAATCAACAAAATGTATTATCTGCTGTGTGCATATAAAAGAACACTCAGTGGAAATTAAAATATGGCATGACTTCTCTAATCTTTTTACCCAAAATAGACTGAGCAATACTTAGTTATCTAGCCCCGCAATCAACATAACCCATCTTTAATCAATGTACAAGCAGTTCCATTAGTTGTGATAGCAATGATTTATACCTCCAGTATCTCATTGATTTCTCCCAGCAATTACTGTATTCTGACATGCACTGTTGATACAGAATAAGTTAAGGTACAGAAGAACAGGAACAAAAAAAAAAAAAAAAAGGTAAACAAAAAAAAAAAAAAAAAAAAAAAAAGCAAGGTCGACAGACTGAAAAGTAGAGTAACAGAGGAGACGCTGAAGCCATTAGACTGAGAAATGGTGTTTGGGAACAGACAATGCAACAATGCTTAACGCTGATACGAAAGGTAAACTTCAAATACAACCCCGGGACAGCATCGCAGCAGAAAGCACAAAGGTACAAGAGGAAATACTTGCTTTCACCCTTGGACATTCTTCCCATAGTACTGCATTAACCCTCTTAAAACTTGTGGCATTAGTCTTTAAGTGGCAGTATACCCCTCTACAGACAGCATTCCTCTGGTTAAGGGGTCAAAATAAAGAGGAAAAGATGCTAAAAAGAAAACGCACACCTTCGCGCCTCCTTTATACACACACTGCTTCGAGTTACTTGGAGCCCCTGGACACTGCTGTTGTGCAAAACAGCGTGTGCTTCTGAGGTGAGGGTGGTTTCGAGTTTGCTTTTAAAACAGAAAACACTGACTGCAGAAGACAAGATTCCAACCTGGCCCTTTAAAAAACAGAAGGGAGGAGAGCTTCGAAGACAGGCCACCTCCACCTTAGAAGATTAAGGATTCTGACTTGAGGAAAAACAGAGTTATTGTGGTTTCCAACTCCAGCTTCCACCTCAGCTTGCTTTTATAAGTTCCTGCATCTTCTGAAAGAGCCCAGCTACTCATTAACTAAAGGGTGAACTATCAGAGGTTTGCAGCACAGTGCATGGTAATAAACTATTTGCCCGTCTTGGTTTCCTCAGCATGCCAAGTCACGGACTGGCAAGGCAGCTGCTGAACAGCAGATGTCTAGGCCACCTTTTGTGACAGAGGACAGCAGTAACTGGCTTCCCCAGAGTGAGCCCTTCTGAGTTTAACTCAAACAACAAGGGTATGGAACAAGAAAAAAATACTACAGGATAAATTAGACTGAGAAATCAGAACCAAACGAATTACATACCATGGAGAAGTCAAGATTTATCCAGGTAAACATGTAAGCACTGCTAGCTAGCTGACACAGATTAAGATCCCATCTTATCTCAAGAAAATCTGTTCAAAAGCTTTGTATTTGTTCCCCAGGGTAGCAAACGAAAAATGGACTTTCCAATGCCTGATTCAGTATGAGCTCCATCTTCTAAGGAGTTAAAGGGAAAAGTCAGAGCAGAAGGAAACTTGAAGATTACTGGGCATCTTCTCACATCCAAGGACTTGTCTAAGATTTCAAAATATTTGGAAGAATTTCATTCTATTTTCAAAGTTTCTCAGTTTATAGTGTTTTTAAGATGGTTTAGCCTTTTCTTCATGATACTGTACCCCAGTACAGTAAGGATACAGGGTTCTTTTCTTTTTGAAATTGTTATAGAATTGAATCTTGGGCATCCTGAATTTGTAGCATGTCAAATTCAAGACTAATGAGAGACTTTGAATAATAAGATACCCAAGTACTCACACCCAAGAATAACTGCATCCAGATATTAAAGTCCAAATGCAGATTCTACACAGGTTCTGCCTTCTCCATGCATCAGCAATTAATCTTTTTGTAGGACAAACCAAGCTACTTCCTGAAATACTGAAGCTTCACCTGTTTTCTATAGGCACAAGAATAAATGAAGACAGTTGAACTAATTTGACTTCTCAAAGTTTCTATGATATTTTCATACACGAAAAAAACATGCATCTAATTTCTCAAGCATCTGTTAAAACCACACTACTTTGTCAAGATTATAAATCTGTTAAATCATTCTTGCTCTTTTTTTAAATTTATTTTTTTAAGTATTATACAGTCTTTTCATCAAAGTACTGTATATTAACTTCTACAGTGAATTTTCAAGCACTACTCAGATAGTATCTGACAACATGTAGTGAAATCCGGGACTTAGTAACCTGAAGGACAATTGAATTGCCACGAGAATCAGGCAAACCGTTCCTGATCTTTGCTCAGACAACACCTTTGTTAAACAGACAGCAGTGTGTTGGTGTAGCTTCAGTATTCTATCACTTCACAAGGAATGTGCAACAGGAATATAAAACATATGTTCCAACAAAGACAGCTCTTTAATTAGTACAGTATAATCTTATTTTGAGTACCCAAGGTTGCAGCAGACTATCACATACACTTTGTTTTTCTAGACAAGCAGGAAAAATTACCATGCTACCTTCCAAACACATTTGTTAGGCTATCTGAAGAAAAGTTTTTGGTATCTAAACAGGAAAAATTCAACAGGGCCATAAATTGATTTCTTCTCAGCATCTAGAAGCATGTGTAGGCCTGCTTTGTGAAGCACTATTTACTGGAAACAAAACATAATAACATCATACAACATTTAGTATATAACTATACTATTTTAGATATTGAATCCTTAGTTTACTAGAAAGTATCAGTACTGAGCACATATCAAACTAAGAAGTAAGTTTAGGGGCTTCTGGTCAATGCTGTTTCTGGAGTGAACATTTCTGCCTGGCCTTACACATTTCACTACTGAGGATAACTAAGCATTAACTTCTAAGATCTCTGCATCAACAAAAAAAGCATGTTCATACCATCTTCTGTAAGTATTAAACCTTGGAGCTTTGACCCACCTCCCATCCCTCAATTGTTTTGATAAATCTCTCAAATACCTACACAAGTCCAACAGTTGGATCGAAGTGTTCAGATTTTAAGGGAATATACCAGGGCAGTTCAATTTCTCCAGTTCCACAAGAATACCACATTCCCCACCAACTACAAAAGGGCAGCAACACTTCCAGCAGTAGCTTGCAAAGACCAACATCTGGACAGACACAAGCATACCATATCTTCAAAAACATCTGTAAGCTCAGCAGCCTGCTTGGTAACCCTCAGCAAAAGAAATCCAGTAAAATATACCCTGTGTGACCACAGCTGTCCCAGTAAGAAAGTCCTTAGAGTAAAGCATATACCATTAGTACTGGCTACATGTATTTCAGTTTCCATGGAAGTTAAACTAATGCACAATTAAAAACTCTTCCATCATAGCAGTGCTGGAAATCTGGTTTGATGTTTCACAGAAGTAAAACCCATTTAGCTTGGTCAATTTATTTCATGGTTTTACAAATAATTTTAGATAAGCTCTATTTACAGATTTCAATAAATCCTAATATGTCAGGATGAAACAATGTGCATGTTACTGAAGAAACTTCAGTGGGTTCCCCGAATCTAGCCCAAGATAGGCAAGAAGGCCAGAAATGCAATAAGAAAATAAAGATTTATAGAACCAACAGTTCACCTGCAATTGTTAAGTAAAAAACTCTTTTTCTTTCTTAGAAAGAAAGAAAATGTGCCATCAGCTGTTGGAATTGAGCTTACTGCAACAGAAGAGAAAAAACAAGCCACAGAAGTAAGGCTTTGCTTCCCTGTCAGTGATGTCAACTTTGTGGGCATTTCTCTTTCTGAGAATCATATAGAAAACCTTGAAGAACTTCTTATTTAGTCCTCCATACTCAATACAGTTTGAGTTTTGTAGTAAGAATTAGCAAAATTATCGTGGATATCTGAACTTGCACAATATTCCCATCTCCTTTGCTAGACAGCATGCAGGAGTTGCCAGAGAAGTATTTTTGGTTTACTTCCACCCCGCCTTTCCTGGTGGGGGGGCGGAAGCAACAAAAAAACCAGTTGAAAATAGTGACAAAAATCTTTACACAGTTTTTAATATAGGACTATATTAGATAAAGCTTCAAAAAATTATCTAATCCATCTAATTACAGATAATTAATACTTTCTTTTTTTGGGAGTGCTGGCAGGCATTACTGCAGTTTTCAAGATGACATAAAAAATACTCTTATCTGAGTAAAAACGTGATAAATGTAAGTGACAAGAAATTTTAGACAAACCTTCCTTAAGACACACGGGGAAAAAAATAAAATAAAATACTACCTAGAATTCAATTAATCCTTATAACATATAGAAGGTTATTTCTTTTTCACACATAGAACCTTCAGAAATTGCAGCAATTAGACAAGTTTAATCAAATAAAAAACCATATTTTTAATGAAGCATTTTCCTACAAACTACTTATAGAAATGAACTACATTTCTCATTAGTATGGCAACTAGATTTTTAATGACTCTCCCTTCAATGTATTATCTGCTACTAATTTTTCCCCTTCATCGAGTTCTAAATACTATTTATGACAATAATTTGAAGATTTAGCCTATCTTTACCACTGTCAATCACAGAGCTACCTTCTATCGCATGTCCTTTAGTCTCCCTCAGATCACCTTCTTCAGGTCTTCAGCCTCATTTTCCCTTATCCTTTATTAGGATTCTAAAACAGACAAAGTACACGAAGATCAAATTTTAACCCTTCAGTCACATCAAGTAAAACTATAGCTCTTTGTAAATCTGTGACAAGTGACAAGAATACCTTCATTTCAATAATTCTTAAGCCAAAAATATTGAAGGGGGGGGGAGGAATGAATATAAGTCTACTTATATTAACCTACAGACTCTGCTTGCCCACAATTCAACCAGGGCTCAGCCTCCCGAGCAAGCCTCCAAAATTAGCTGATCCACAGGAGTCATCCTCAGGCACCCTTCAAGCCGACAGTGAGTTTGAGACATTTGGATTGATGCTGTGCTTATGTGAGAAGCCTCACATTTATCTGAAGAGTGCAGGCATGGATAGTCACCATGGAATAGCTGACAGAGGGTAACCTGTTCTTTAATCCAAAGCCCCAATGACCTAAAATATCAATAACCAGGTCAATGTGTAACATTTTGTGAGGGATCCTCTTTTTCTGACACTTTAAAATTTAGAGAACTAAACACCTGAGTGTTCAGGCCAGTGCTGAAAGTCCCCGACAGAATTTGATATAAAAATTTACAGATTACATTTCCATGATGTCCCTAATTTTTTTTTTTTTGTCTTACACATACAAATTACAATGTAAGCATCTAATTACAGCATCCCCAGTAACACTGGGTGTAAGATATACATAGCAACCGACACCGTATTGCAGCTCTCTCCAGATGGCATGCATGAATATTGTCATGTCATTACTTTCTAGCTAGGTTCAAGAAAGAATCCTGGATGTCTAAGAATATACCAGGCAAGGCAAACGTTACCCCCTGGTTCCTAGCACACCTAAGGTTCCAACTGCAGTCCTCCAGACAAGCAGAAATATTTCATTAGATTTTAAAAGACACAACATATTCTATGCTACTGTGACAAATGCAATGGATATGACCATTTAATACAAATTAATATAGTCTTATAAGATATTAATTGTAAAGAACACATTTTAGAAGGTTAGCTGTTAAAAAAAAAACCCCACACACACAAAAACATAGGACAAAGAACATCTGATCTTTATGTTCCCAAAAATATTTTTAAATGTGTATTTTTATTCAAAGGCTACCATCTACTTTACTTAGAAGCCTCCTAGTGCTTCAGCAGAAATGCAGCATTCTGCTTCAAAACCTGCTTTGGAGTGTCCATGTTTCTGTATAAGGAAGCCTTCCACAATAATTTACATTGATTATTTTGGCATCTAAAGTAAAGGTACTGTTCATAGCCAGCCCAGAGCTTTTAAAAACCTCTTAATGTTCTGCTGAACTACCAGTTGGCTCAAGTATCTATGGATTCTGCATACATTTCTGTTTAGTGAAAAACAAATCCATGCACACAAAATCCCCAGTATACTAGGCACCCTGTGAAGAAATAATAAATTGAGATACTATGTTAAATAGAAACATAGGGGCTTGGGGGGTATTTTTGTTTTTCATCACGACCTTGGCTAATACTTGTTCCAACATTATCAGTGGGGAGAAAAAAAACATTGTGAATGGAATATGAATTCTGTTCATTTTGAGTCTGCACTTCGAGAAATCAAGAGACTCCCTTAAAAAAAAAAATTACCACTTGAATCACATGCTCAAAAAATGTTTCATTAACACAAGCGAGTTGCTTTCAAGGGTATAGATTTCACACCCCTAACATAACCAATAAAATGTTGTAAAAAAGCACCCAAAATACCAGCATGAACACAGACATTAGAGATGCCAAAGGCAAGTCACCTAAGCATAGTTGAACCCCATGAATGCACAGCTTCTCAGCTCAACTTGCTAGCAACAAACTAGCGCTAAATGCAATTCCTGAAACAATATGGTATGCCATATGGCTAAAACTGGATATTAAAATTGAGAATATCAATTACCAATCCACTAATGCTGAGAGCCAAAATCCGTGGACAGTAAGAATTTAATCCAATTCAGCGACTAGAACATGAGCTGAGCTGGACATACAGGAGACAAATCTACTGTAGGTTTCACTGAAAGAAAGCTGCTCCCTTTTTTTTTATTGCAATTCCTACAAAAAGTAGATAAATGTAACACTTAACATTCCTAACTACAGCAAAAGGCATTGTATCAATCTGCAAAAGTGACACAAGTTTCATATGAACAGGCATCTTGTTCCACACCCACTGAGAAATCACAACTAAGTAACTATTTAAGAAGAAACAGTTATAGTTGTTTTCCACATGAGAAAATCGATGTCTCCAAAGCACCAGAAGTTATCACCCACTGCAGCCAACATCACCTTGGGTAATTTCAGGAAAAGGCATCCTACAAACTAAATATATATATATTTTAATATAATTAAAATATCCTGAAAGCAATTACATTAATTGAAGGATTTTCTTCTTCTATTAGTTTAATTGTTCCAGTTTTTAAATTTCCAATAGTTGTAGAGCGTTTCCTCCTGGATGATGCTAAGAATGATGCTACAAAAAACTCTACACATTTCCTAATTATAGAAAACTTTATTGGTTACTTACACAAGAAGAATCCTCATTAAGTCTAAATACAAGATTTTGAGATTTCCATCAGGTATGGTGGCGATTTAAAAACTGTTCTGCTTAAGTTTTACCGTGGAATTCTAACTTCACACGTTGCCAAAGATTTCATGGTAAGATCTACGTACTGACTTGTCAGCTGCAAGGACTAAACAAGGATAAATGCAATTAATCTTACCCAGCACCAACCCCACCTCACCCTGCTCCTTTCTGATCTCGTACTGAAAGGCCAAAGCAGTACCAAAAACACTGCACAGCTACTTTCAGTTCAAGAGCACGTTAAAAGTGCCATCAAATGGAACTAGTAGTTTATTGGGCAAGTATTCTTAATTACAAAATTCTTCTTGACTTACTAGGAGTAAAAGGCATTCAGCCAATTTCAGCTTTTTTTTTTTTTTAATTTAAAAAACCCCAAAACTAAACAATCAAAAAAAACAAAACAAAAACCCAAAACCAAACAAACACCCAAAAACACAATAACAAAAAAAAACCCCAAACCAACAGAAGCCTTAACTGCAAATTAGCTGCTCTGCTTCCTAGCTTCCTTCTGTATGACATACAGCAGGGCTACTGGAATAAACTAACCAACTGATTATACATCGGCATAGATAAACAGGACTAAAAAGGTTGATATTACCAAAGGTTTGGAGGTCATTTGAATACAGGAGACATAACAAGCACTTCTTACACTTCTTGCTGGGAAATGTATTATTTTAAGCCTGAGTCCAGTACATCAAATATTAACCAAGCTATTTTATTTAGGCTACCAAAGTAGAGAAACCTGGCTCTGTAGTGAAATACCACAGAAGTTACAAACTGAAAGTCCATTTTTCTTAAGAAATACTAAAAAACACACAAAAGGATCTGGAAATTTGCAATGTCATTTTAAAATACAATACTTCACAGACACAGAACTGGTTTAATATGGCCAAGACCTTCCTTATTCTTTCCCATAAGAACGGTTACCTAGAGTACGACAAAAATTCCAGGTCAAAAGCACCTTTAAAAGCCTCTACGAATTGTTAGCGTTCTGAAGGCAGATGGGAGACTTGTTATTACAGAGATAACTGTCTGCACGGGGTGTGTTACCTGGCTAGCAGAGAACCAGCAACAGCACACCGCCCAGCAGAGGCTTTCTATCCCTGTGCTCTAGGGTTAAAATACTGTTTTTCAGCAACAGGTTTAATAAAAGCCAAGAACATTTTGATAGTCCTGAGCAGGCACTGCAAGGTAAAAAAGAAAATCATGTCACCCCTTTATCCAGGAAGAGCCTATGTGAACATTTCAATAAAACTATTTACTCCTCCCACGTAGTTCCTATCTGGAGAAGCTTGCAAAAATCAAAAAAAAAACCCCAAACCCACAGATTTCTCGCAACAATCTTCTAGATGCTCCACCTACCCCACCTCAAAAGAGAAAAGAAGAAAAAAAAAAGAAAGCAAAGAGAAGGAGAAAGTAAATCAAAAATACAATTACGAAATAAGATCTAGTTTGGCAAAGCTGTGGTGAGGAGGAGTTGAAAAATGAGAGCTGCCTTGCTGCAAACGCCATCTTGTTGCAGCTATTGGGCCCAGGCACAGAAAGATCCATTCATTCACAGCAAAAAGAAAATCAAACACACACCCTGGCTAATCTGCAGACACCAAAACAACTACACTATTATCACCCCTTCTCTTTCTCCTTTCCTAAAGCACACGAGGAAAAAAAAACCCCAAACCCACAACCTCTCCTCTATTACATTTAGAACAAATTTAGATATTAACATATCACCTTCGTTTGCTCACATGTATTTCACATCCACATCGACAGCATTTTGCCCTGATTCACATCATTGTATTTAGCAGATCTGCTTAAAATACGGGATGAATCTCTCACGGTTAGGTGTGAATATTTTACAGCAGCAAAACGTTTAATTTTTCAGTCTTAAATCACCTCTTCAAGTTGAGCCAACTGTTCTCAAAAGCAGTTTCATTAATCTCTTAAGCCTTACATTTAGAGTCCTTTCCTCCTATTTTCTGCTGTGGAGACAATGCATAATAACGTGGCAGTCAGCATCCTTCCTAGGATGCCTTATTTAAAACGAGTCCCAACCATGACTTTGTTGGGGAATAATGAAATATCACATCCGTTAAAATTTCAGTTCATCTTCGGAAATGATAAATAGACATCTTACAACCACCTCTATATCATTCTGATTTTCTTCTGGACAAGATTTTTTTTTTTTTTATTAAATAAAACGTCTCATCTCTTTCATATTTACGTACAAGACTCTACACCTCTTCATTTCCTACCAAGCTGTAGAATTAGAAATCGTGCACCTTAAATATCCTTTGTACGGATTGAAAAAAACAAAAAAAAAGCAAAGAAAAAAAAAAGCAAGCCCTTCAATAACAAGTTGGGAATTGAGGAACATTTTTAACACCATTTCCGAGGTGAAAACTCCATTTTTCTACCGTAGCAAACACCCTCCATGATCTTCGTTATTGCTGCTCCAGGCACACAGAAATATGCAGCATCGCAATACATGGGGGAGCAACAAATATGCGCTCTAAATCCATCCTCGGGTCTGATTTTCGAGATAATAAAACCTTCCCTAGCCCTCCCTCCCCCTGCATACACAGCACGAACCCAGGCTGCGAGCCCTTCCCTGGATCGGGGGCTGCTGGGAGCAGTCTTACCCTGTTTGTCTCACCCCCGTCTCCTCTTAATCAGTTTTCCACCATTACAGCAGCCACACCACAGCTTTTTTCTTGAATCTCTCGCCAAATATCCCCTGTGCCGGCTGGATCGCTCGGGAAACTCGCCTTTTGTGTCTCAAAAACACCTCAAGCCGTCTAACAGAGACCACTACAGCGTAATTATAATTAAAAATGGAACCCCGCAAGATCCAAGGTCTCCTCCCTTTTCGCCTTAAAGCCTTCAAGAAAGAATCAGTCCCACCCCCACCTTTCTCTCCTCCTCCTCCTCC
>JANVCC010000174.1:3854185-4016170 GCA_025345505.1 Todiramphus chloris collaris
GAGGGGGGGGCCCAACCCGGTGCCCAGGCGACGCGAGAACCGAGGGAGCGGCGGAAGGGGAGGACGAAGGGAAAGGAGAAGTGCGGCAGCGGGGAGGAAGAGCGGGGGAGGGGAGCGGGGGACGGGCGCAGCCGCGCAGAGGAAGAAGGAACCGAGGATGAGGGGGGGAGCCCGAACCGCCGCCGGCGGGAAAATGGCCTCAGGGTGGGGCCGGGCCGGGGGCTCGGCGAGCCGGGGAGGCGCAGGGGGCTGCTACCGGGCTCTTGTGCGGGCCCCCCCCCGTTCTCCCCCCGCACCCCACACCTCCGCCCCGTCCCCGCCCGCCGCCTTCTCTCCCCTCAGACGGTTACCTGCCCTTCCGGCCGCTGCTCATTAACCGGGCCGGTACCTCCGTCTCCCGCGTCCCGCCGGCCTGGGGAGGGGAAGGGGGGCGGAGGAGGAGGAAGAGGGGGCGGAGGAGGAGGGGAGCCGCCCGCGCTCTGCCCAGCTGGTCCCGGGGAGGCAGCAGCGCCGGGAAGCCGAGTCGGAAGGAGAGAGCCGCGGGGGAGGGGGGGATGGGGGGGGGGGGTGTCGCTGGGTCTCGACTCCTCCTTGCGCGCTGGGTGCCCGCTCAGCTCCCCGCAGCCATCGGGAAGCGAGAGCCTGGGCGCGGTTTAACCTTCCTCCCCCCCCTCCTCCTCCTCCGCCCCGCCCGTGCTGCCCGGGCCGGGAACCCCCGGCTCGGCTCCGCTCCCCGCCCCGCCGCCGGCCCCCCGGCCCCGCCCCGCCCCTACCCACACCGACGGCAAGCGCAGGCCCGGCCACGCCGGGGGCCGCGCTGCAGCCCGACGGGAGACCCGCCAGCACGGCCGGGAGGGGCCGCGGACACGGGTGCGCGCTCCCGAGGCTTCACCCCCCTCCCCCCCTCGCCACACACAAACACTCTCCCTCACCCCCCCCCACCTCGCGCAGGCGCGCGCACCGAGGGGCAACGCCCTTCCCGTCAGTCAGCCCCTCGGGCGGCGGGAAGGGGACGCGCGCGCGCTCGTCAGCCTCCCGCCCCCCGCGCCTCTGGGGCGCTTCCTCCCCCAGCGCGAACAAAGGCCGCGGGCGGGGGGGGGGGAGTTCGCTGCAGCCCCGCCGCGCCCAGGCCGCAAACGAGCTTCTCAGAGCCCGGTGCGGACAAAAGGAAAACAGGCCCGAAAACAGACGCCCCACCCCACCGCGTTATTTCGGTAGAGAACCTCCCAGGGAGAGCAAGGCCCCGAGGAGGAGCAGAAACCCCTTCACCCGAGTGAGGCCGTGTGAGGGCCAGAGGGCCTTAAACGCTGCTCCGAGGAGATGGGAGCAGAAAATACCGTTGTCTCACCGTCGTTCCCCAAGGAACGTGGCAAGGAGCGGCAGTTCAGCAGGCTTACAACTTCATTTCTCCAGCATCGCTTATACGGGTCCTTGCACGGCCAAAGTTTCCAGAGCCATCTTTTCATACTCCTCTCACAGCATCCATCACTGCTCTGGAAGGCAGGGCAGGAAAGAACAAGTCAAAGACAAAATAAGGGAACATAAAATAATCCTCAGTTTCTGGTTTACAGACTGGGCCTCACATAAGCTAGGCAGGACAGATGCTACCAAGATGGAATCATTTCACACCAGCGCTCACATACTAAAACATAGCTACTTAATAATGGAAAGTAAGTATGCAGACAGTATTGCATCACCTTTTCTCCTATCCACGGGTCTAAATCTGAGGGGAGGTTCCCCCATTGGTTCATACTCTGTTAAGAGGTGAGCTTATCTTACTACATAAGAAGGTTTACAGCAAAACTAAAAGAAACCCACAGCATTACAGCAAATTTTGAATTAAAAATCTATCCAGAAAGAATAGGTTGTAATAAAACTTAAAAACAAAACAAAACTTAAAAACAAAACAAAAAAAGTGGAGACCAACACTTTTTTTTTTTTTTTTTTTTTACAAACTCCCCCCTAGCAGTTACTTTCTTCTCCAGAATTTAGAACAAACTGTTATTTGCCATCATGCTTTCTGGGAAGGTAGGCGTGGTTACCTGCAATTAGTAAGAGAAAAATAGGTTTGCCAATTAAACTGCAGGAAAGTGGGTTGGCTGTTATTAAGGTTGTAATGAATAACTATTGGATCCTGGTGTGGTTAAGCCTTTGTTTTAGAATAATCAGATGTTTGTTTTTAAATAACTTATATGCTGCACTAAAGCTTTAATTCTTCACCCAAAGAACAAAATAAGAAATTTACTGAAATTAAAGGATTCTTGAATTCTAGTCCCAAATTGTTCAGTAATCAAAAGTAAATAGTTTCTGTTCCACCCTAGATAGAAATACCCATTCATGTGCATCATTGCAGACAGGAATTTCCCCATTAAAATCTGTAGAACCACATATATGCAGGTTGGGGATGTTCTTTAGACTGGGGCTAGGGATTCATCTCGCCTTCCTGTTTGCAATATACTGATTAAATGTACGTGCTTAAGAAACACCACAAGTTTACTAGATATTTGCAAAGTTTTCTAGAGATATCAAAACCAATTACACACATTATTGCAATATTTAAGTCAAAAAACCTCAGGGAGATTTGTAGCAGGCAACTTGAATGATTGGGGTTTTTTAGTTGGTTTTTGATTGTTTGTTTGTTTGTTTGTTTTAGTTAGAGATTTCTTTTATGCCTAGCAGAGATTAAAATGCCCTTTTGGGCTACTTAATACTTACATGGGGTTTGGGAATATGATACACAGAAGATTAAAAGAAAAATGAAAAAGCCTTGTTTTGCTAAGGAAAATTCATAACTCTTTCAAGATTTTGGGAAACTGTTTCAGCTAACACTGGATCACATAGAAGAAATCTGTATAATGAACAAAAATAATGTTCTCAGGCTCATTACAAACAGTAAATCCTATTTTTTTTGTTCTTCAAGAAAGTAGTAGCATTGAGATTTTTTTATTGGACTAGAATTGTGTGAATTAAGTATATCAAAATAAATTAACGCATGGGTTTTTTTCCATTGCTTGCACGTGCCTTATGCAAATATTTACTGCTTTTCTTCCTTATGATTCTCTTATGTGCTTTTAGTAGTGAGACAATTACAGTATATCGCTGGGGTTTTTTAAGTACATTCAGATCTTATCCTTCCCTAGGAATCTCTTTTTTTTTTGCCTTCCAATTTTTACGCATTCTCTCTTTTAGGAGAGCTAAAGGGAATGTCTGTCCACAGGTCTGCACTCTGCCACCTCCTTAAATCCATGGAATTGGGGTAAGGAAACTGGACTAGCCAAATGTGTTTGTACATGTTGAGTATAACCACATATATACATAACTAATTTTTCACCACACCTATTCTTTTGTAAAAATACAACTGCTGCAGTAGTTCCTGTTTCTGATCTGGTGACTTAATTATATCTTACTGTCTGGTGAAAAACTTGATTGATATATAGTTATACTGCTGGTATGAAGGAGAATTATGACAATTGGAAATGGTTGTTTACAGGGTGGAGGGTTGTTTCAGGTGGGGTGGGTGGGGTGTTTTATAAATCTCACCAGAGAAATCAGTTTTGCTGCATTTTAAAATCTTTCAGAAGAATCACACATCACTGTGTGTAACACTGTGTTTAATTCTGATAACTTTATATAGTCCTGCGCTGGAAGCTACTGTATATGCATTTTTTTTATTTTTAATTGGTTTGGGTTTTTTTTTTTTCCATTTTTATTTTTAAATCTTCATTATTTTGTATGTGCCTACAGGAACTGTCCTAGAGTGTAGTGTTCAGTGGAAGAGTGTGCAAATCACCAGAAATAAGTGAACTTATTTGATATATGAGTTTCTGTTTGTGTATTACAAAAACATTGTAACTAAAAATTTATCTGAAAATATCTGTTAATACTTGAAGATCTAATATACATAATTAACAAAGCCAAATCCTCATGGTTTTGAAGTAGCTGGTGTAGCCAAAGCCAATTAAGATACCTGAAATAGACAGGAAATGTAACTCACATGATTTCACAAAACTCTGAAGCTTCTCAAAGCTGAGGTGTCCACTAGGACTAGGTCAGCTAAAGGAAAAATAGGTGTTTTTTCTCCTGAAGCTTGGTTTAGATCTAAAGAAAACCTCTCCTGTAAGCAGGTTGCTCCATAGCTCCCAGTTGCACAACTTCTTGCACCTTTTTCTCAATCAGCTGATATTAACACCTTCATAGAGAGCACACTGAATGAAATGAGTCTTTAGGCAGTTTCACTGGTCTGTGTGTTTCTTCATCTGTTTCAAACAAGATGAAAAAACCAGGCAGAATCTGTCATACCTGTGTGCCACTAGAACACCTGCTGTCAGAGGCTGCTCTGCCCTTCCAATCCGTGTGTTACAGCACTGGGGGGAGGCAGTGAAAAAAATCATGGCTTCAAGCCTTTTGTGGAATACAGAGAAACTGGTTGTTAAAATGAAAAATGGCTGCCTTGGTGTTAGCATGGAACTTTTCCAAAGGGGGAACAGTTATGCCACACACGGTCCTAGAATGCTTTCCAATATACCAGTCTTCTCACTTGTGCGTCATCAGATCTATACATTTTTTTTTCTCACATCTGCCAGATGCCACATGGTGAAACTCCATGGCTCAGATAGCCTCATGTGTCCTGTTCAGAGGCAGTAACCTTCAATCAGATGTGTGGGCTAGACAGGTTATGTTAATCAACTGCTTCAGGAATCCCAGATGGAGGGCTGTATCTTTAACAGGGAGGCAATTAGAAATACAGAGCTGGAGGGTCCACTTGTGTTTTCAAGTCCAGTAGCTCACATGACAAGTAACCATGCTCTGTGATATCCTTTGAAAGCTGTGGAAACTTCACCTTAAAATTGAATTGTTTGGGTTTTTTTCCCCTTTGCTAGAGTATCAAGATTATTCAATAAATAAGTAAAAGCATACTGAATAGAAATACTCAGTGAGGCCAGGCAGAGCAAAAAGTAGGAGTAACTCAGTCTCCTTAGTTACATTCTGTATTCTCACAGTTTCTTTCAGTTTGCCTATTATTATGGAACAAAAGAGTTATTTTAAGCAAATTCTGAGAACAAAGCATAAAATTAGCAAAACCGCTTTAGTCTGAAGAGAATATAATTGACAAGATTTTAAGGTAGGGGAACTAGATTTGAGAGTCTTCATGTAATTTATGACAAAAAGGAAGGAAAATCCATATACCTGAGTCTCCTAACTAATAGTCTTGGAAAATTATATTGAACTTCTGAATTATGGGGACTAGAATCACTTATTTGTGAGATGGCTTCACGAACAGCTAATTCAGAATTGTGGAGAGTTGCTTTTGAAGTCACTTCAAGATGCTTTGAAAAATAGCCTTTGTTGTCTGTAAGCAAAGTAGAGGGGGGTTGTGAAGGCCCCCAGCCCTCCTATAGATTTCATTCTACTGCATCCATGTACATATGTTACTGTGAATGTGATGAACACATCTGTTACCTGACTGGCTTTGTATGCCTCGTTCTTGACGGAGGCAGAATGAGCTGTGTGGGGACCGTATACGCTGGGGCACGTCGGTCCTAAAGGGCATTAGATGCAGTTTTCTTATAAACTGTGGCTGAGGTTTCCAGAGGAAAACCCCATTTCTAATGCCTTGTGACCCTTTTAATAACCAATGCCATAAGCATCTCTGACTTCAACAATCATAAAAACTTGTTGCCTGGCTTCTGGGTGTGATTGTTATGTTTAGCATACCCTGAAGCATTTGCCAAAGCCAACAAAAAAACCCAAACCCTAAAATCATCAGCGCTGTTGTCTCGGGCATAGGAAACTGATGCATAATGATGTGAAATTATCTAGCCACTACCACCTAGCATTTTATGGAAAGTAGTGAGATGAAATACTAGGGTTGCTTCAACCTGGATCTAGTATTCCTTGCAAGCAGTGACATAATTATATACCGTGATACAATCTTGCAGGGTGATACAAATATGTAATTTTGTAATCCCTATGTATACTTGTTCAACACAGTAACAGAACTTTGCTGGGAGTAAGCTTTGTTCTGCATATTTCTGTATGTTCATCCTCCAACCTTGAAACATATATGGGTGTCTTAAGTTTGGGCCAAGCCTATTTGTACGCTTAGCAACCACTTTCTCAATTTTTTTTTTCTTCTATTTATACAAACCCATATTGATAGAGACAGAAGAATAAGGGTTTGCTGCTTTTTTCCCTACAATCAGAATTGTATCAGAGCTCTTTTCCATGCACTGAGGATTGTACAAGGTGTTGTTTTGTTTCTCCTTTATATTCAAGTGTGTACTCATTTACATTTTTACCTTTAAACTCAGCAAGCCATAGCTTGCCTTTTAGAAGTCCTTTGGTGCTCCTGGCACAGAGGCTGCCCTACCTGAGCCAGAGGATGTTTTTTCGACACAATGAAATCCCTTAATGACATGGAACAACCATAGCTGGCTTTGCAGTGACTGGAATTGCAGGAACCATTGCTAGGGACAGGGGAGACTATAAAAAAACATATGAATATCTTTTTCTAAATCTCATATCCTGTACTGAGTGTACATGGTACAGAGCTGATGTGGAACTGGAGGAGCAAGCATACTGATATTTCGAAGAAAATGGAAGTAGGTTTCCCTCTATGGACACCTATTCTGCAGCTATAATAGCAACAAAGGGCATTGTTATCACAGTCTTAGAAACCAGATTCTACAGCGTGTGTGTGTACACATACATATAAATACTGACATGCATGCACACAAGCAACGGCACACCTGTAGGTCTTCCTTTAGGTAATCGATCTTTAGGTAACATTTCAGTTGCATGA
The DNA here is from genome assembly GCA_025345505.1 of Todiramphus chloris collaris. Classification (NCBI taxonomy): domain Eukaryota; kingdom Metazoa; phylum Chordata; class Aves; order Coraciiformes; family Alcedinidae; genus Todiramphus; species Todiramphus chloris. The sequence continues at coordinate 3,860,988 of JANVCC010000174.1, forward strand.
GTGCTGATTAAGTAAAGGCTTAAAGCCTAATATTTCCCTTTTAAAGAGACTTTCCTCAAGGGGATGAGTCTTACTGAGCAGCTAGCAGAAAAATAACTGGTATCCTGGAGATGCTGAGAGTTTAGAATCCACATGGAGAATTCAGCCTAGCTACTGAACTTTCCATGATGTCAGATGCAGCACACCTGCCGTGAAGTTTGCCTGCGAGAAATACCCCCAAATACAGGAAAGAATTTGCTTCCCTAGTTATGTGTCAGATTCCTGTAGAACATTCTTTCATCCTTGACAGAGCCATTTCAGAAAGCGGGCAGAGCTGTGTGTCCTAGTGAAGCTGCTACCAAACATTGGAATTACTGATGAGGGGACTGTTCTTCGAAGAGCCTTACCTTATTTCATTGCTGCAGTTGAAGAAGAGCTTCAGGGATGCTGCAGATTCCAGAATCCAGAAAAGAAAAGCTGTGTTCATAAAGCAAAAATAATTGGAGTCAGCGACTTGTACCACTATCCTTGGAGAACCTGTGTTTAGTCAAACAAAGCCTGTTTCTGATACAGGAAAGGGATAAGGCATGCTTAGAAAGTTCAGTAGTCATTCATTTAATCACAATAGGTAATAAAATGAGTAGATTCAATAATGGCTCCATCCTGTACTCCACAATCAAGTATTTATTTGGGAAAGTGTACTGGGACTGAGCAAAATGCAGTGATGACCGATAGACTGAAAAAAATGGGTAGACTTCTGTCATCCATATCAAGCAAAACTGGCACCTGAATTCTGCCCAACCTCTGTTCTTGCAGTGGAAGAGAACTCCAAGAACAAAAATTGCATGCTAATCTTACTACTTCAGAAGCAGCTCCAGTAAAACCTCTGTGAATGTTATATAAGGTGTGTAGGGGTTATTCATAGACTGTATGACAATGTAGGATGTTGTTTAAGTGTCCGTAAGAACTTTAGGGATTGAGGATGCAGAAGTTAAATGAGACAGCTGGGCATGAAGTTGTAGGACACACAGTAAGGAGTCACCAGCCACCAGGTCTCATACTGTGTGGGTTCAGTTATGTACAGTCTCTGCTGTTCCAGTCTTGGACAGGAAAGGACTGCACAGAAAACCTGGAAGAGAAAATTGGTTCTAATGGTACATTAAGCCACAGCCTGAGCAGGCTAAATGATACAGTGATTCGGAGAAAGACCTGCTTACTGCATTTCCTTACTTGTTGGAGCAGAAGGAATTAGTATGAGAAATTCATGAGGATCATGGGAGGAGCAGAAGGAAGGACATTTCTTTACAGAACTGAGTTGCAAAAAACCAAGCTAATGGAATCAAAGCGTGAGCATTCAGAACCCCTACCTTCCTTCCTGGACAGTCGCTGCTAAGAGGGAAAGAACTTGCACCAAAAGTCTACACTTCTTGCGTCTCTGAAAATTCATGTCCTTTGAAGAAAAGGGTGGGGTGAGTCTTTTAATTTACAAAAAGAGAACTTTTTTGTGACCTCTGGGATTCTGTTATAGTAAACATCCCAAATCTCTAACCACTTGTCAGCAAAGGTCTTGATTCTTCAGAATCCTTTCTTATGAGCACCTGTTAGCTAAAAAAAAAAAAAAAGTTACTTATAAAATTCACGTTTCCAAGCAACAGAGCAAAACATACATTAAGTGAAACATCTCTCAAGCCACTACCCAAGGGAACTGACAGAGACAGTTGCCTAGTTAGTAGAGTCTGATTTTCAGAAGCCAAGCAGCACTATTCCAAGAGTTCAGAGAGGGATTTTAAGTTCCATGCACACATGATGTGCAGGCATTCTACCCGTGTCTTAACAGGCAGAATTCATTGTGCATGCTTGAATGCTTAAGCTGGTTATAAAAAACCCCAAAATAAAAATACAACAGCAAATGTCGTCATGAACAGAGAGGTGAGCATCCACTCCAGCCTTGCTTCCCGGGAGCCGGGAGGCTGCAGGCAGCACTGGGTGGAAAGGAACATGTGTTGTTCCTTGTAACTTTATTAAAAAATTTGTAAAATGGTCACATAATCTTTTCATTTCATTCCACCTTTTCCCCAGTACCCACAAACTGGCTTGATGCAACATTCAGTGTTGAAATCCATAAAATGTCCTTTTGTTTTTTAGGTGCTGCCTTGTAATTCTTAGGGAAATAACTCCCATTGACACCACTGGAAATAAGATGTGGGTGGTATTGTTTTTAATACAATACAGACCTTTCCATACAGTGCATTTCAAATACTGTGTCTTAGCATCTCCTTCATGCTAACTACTGTTTATGAACATTGTCATTTACTTTAAGGGAAATCTAACCAATTTTCTTCTTATCTGTGCTTCCACTATCTGTATAACTCTCCAGCTCCCTCCAGGGATGTCAATACCTGGTTTGCTATCTTGTTTATCTTGTTTAAAGAAAAATCCATGTACAGTTTATCCTGTCTGCAGACCAGTCTTGTTGATAGTTCCCCCATATAGCACAAAATAAATTTGTTATGGCTGCTTCAAGAAGATGGGCTTGGGATTCTATCAACTTTGGAGTTTTATTCTTGGCTTCGCTGTGAGGCCGATTTTGAATGAATTATTGAGCTCCTTTGCTTTATATGCACCAAAGGGGAATAGTAATACACACTGGTATTGCAAAACTTAACCCAGTAATGCTTTCAAAGTGCTTTGAGATTCTTGGATTGGAAGAGATGAAGAAATTGTAAGTGTTGCTGCTGCTGTTACTGAATTCAGTTTCTCAGCTCTGGAAATAAGATTCAGAATTCATTGGCAGGAATATGGGATGAGAAAAGTTGCAGTCCTCTTATATTTTGTGAAATTTGCATGTGGAAATATCTGTGTGTTTGAGCCAGTAGAAAGTTTCTCTCCTGGGAAGAATTAAAGTTTTAGTAAATAAACAGCAAGCAAAACTGAATTTTTATACAAAGACAATTACACGTAATGGAAAAAAAATAAGCCCCTCTGCATGTATATTTTTGCTTAGTCAAGCCACAATATTTATTGAAGAAATAATTTTGATGGGAAATATTTTGATAAATCTTAAAACACAAACAGGGTCAAGGAACACATTCAAAAAATAGATAGTCAGAGTAACAAAAACCACGCACTTTCCCCAATGGTAACAGGTCTTCATGAACAAACACAGAACTAGGAGGAAAACTCATACGGAACCCATGTTCTCAAAACAACTTTAGCTTTTAATAAACAGAACAAACTAGTTTCAGAACGGATGATAGATTCTGTTCATAGGTGATTAGTGTGTTGAGTTTTGATGCTTGATTAAAGATATTTTTACTTGAGAACTGTAACAGCTGGAAAACAAATTTTATATTACACTGCGAGCAACATGCTGACAAATTTCTTACCTACAAAAGCTCAGCAACAGAGCTGTAATATTGCCTGTGTGTGTCTAGGCTCAGTTATGCTGTTATATTACTGATGTGTATTATGCTAATCCAATAAAACATAAAGACCATTGTATCTTTTGTGACTTCTACCACACTGGTACCAGTAGGGATTTGCATTAGCAATATAACAGCAGCAGAACAACCTACAGATTTGTTGATGCATCGTATTGGGAGGTTATGGATCCCAGCCTGAAGAATGTAAAACTCCCCACTAACTTCAGCGACTCTGGAAAGCTTTAGAAAATCCTAGATTACTGGATAGTACTTTAAAGAGTAGTTTTGTTTCCTTTGAATCTAGTACTTTTTAAAAGTGATCAGATAGTTTCATTTCTCCATGTTCCTACCTTTTGTATAATTTTTTAGTCCTATGGATTACGTGCTACTGTCAAAACATACCTACAGATAATTTAGCTTGCAAGCAATTTAAGCAGAACACCTTAGAGAAAACAACAAACCATGAAAAATGAGTCCTATCAATAGCACCTTATGGTGTTAGAAAGTGGATATACTTCTTAGTATTTAAACTGTGAGGTTCTAGTTTGAATTTCTTTTTTACTTTTGTGGTTTGTTTTTTTTTATCATCAGTTTAGTGAATTGCAATTTTTACATCTCCCCAATACATAGTTCTGTATTGGGGTTGAGATCCTCATCACAAATTAAGATAAATAAAGATGAATGACATTTTCAGTACTTTTAATAAAACCCCTTTCCACTGCCAAAATTAAGGTTGGAGTGGAAGCTACAAGCGCTCTGTGGTTTGCTAATACACACTAGTCAGCAGATATGCATCTAGATCCAGCACCACCCTTTGACATTTGTTATTGACTGTTCTGCTATTCATTATTTATTAATCTCCATTACTTGAAGCATCTGAATGTGACTGAAACTCAATGATTCTTTTTGTATTCCCCCCCTGTATGAATAAGTGACACTGTGTGCATTTGAAACCGTCACTGTTTCCCAAAGCAGGCAATTGCACTTGGCACTGAGGTGACTCCCCTTTTTATGTTTTCAGATTTTGCCATTCTGCCAGCCTTGTGCTAGGCTGCACGTTAGTGAGATGTAGCTCACGAGAAAGCTGTCGAACACGATTCAAGGGCAGCGTTCTGCTCTGTCTGTGGGGACTGCCTTAGTTCAGTAATGCTCTTGCTCAGCCTGTGCTACAGCTAAAAGCAGATCTGTGTACTCGCTTCTGCCAGTGTACGTACAGCAGCCAGAGAAGTGAGGGCACATCTTAGGAAGAGGAAGACTCAGCCCCAGGGGGGGCTAACAAAGCTATAGCTCTGTGCCCATCCTCTTCCTTACAGAGCCCCTCGGAACAGTCTGCATTCTGGATCACGTGATGAGCGAGTAGCTGCTCAGGCCTCTCTGCCCTGCTCAGAGTGCAGCTGCATGGATGTCCCTCCTAGCTGTGCTGGTGGAAGGTGCTGAAGCAGGTGCTGCTACTGCTGTTCTTTTCCCCAGTTTAGCATGTTCTGTTCTGGAGATAGGTCAGTGATGGAATAAACTATGCTTAGTAGAGCTTAGTCACTCTGCAAATACAGCATACTGGTTTTGTTACAGCACGAGAGCTTTCTTGCAGGGGATATATACACTGTACACTGAAGCTCCAGTGGCACAGGCACACATCCCAGAGACAGCTCAACAGGCAAATTCCAGAACAAAAAGCAGCATAAGCTACATCCGTGCATTGCCATACTTCAATTTAGCCCTGGTGTGCAGAGCTTCACTACTGTGACTGTGTTGCTTCCGGAATCCTAAGGAGGCTCTTTGCATGTGTACATATACACCACAGAACAGTGCCAGTTTCTACAGAACGAGCTCAGAGGTCTTTAATGATGCATCACACTTTAAACACCATCACTTCCCTAGCTTACTTAACATGCACTTCCAGAGCTTACTTATAATGCAGTTTGTTTTTTTTTTTTTTTTTTCCCTACCTATTCCAGTTTGAGGCTCAAACTGGACAATTGGACTGACTGGCCCCCAGCCAGGAGCCTAGCAAGTTATTTTTAAGAGCCACTGAAGCCTAGATAAAAATCTGGGAACTGAAATTGGCCTCTTAAAATCAGTGACTTCTTGGGCGTTGATTTGAACCAGACCTGGTTTTCCAGAGGTTTTCTTACTCTACAATTGCAGCAAATTTACATTATGGTTCAATTCCCCACTGTCACCAGTAAGAGTTTTGCTTAATTCACTGTGGAAATGGGATTGAATTTCAGTAAGAGTCACCTTTATCACCCATTTTGATCATATTTACTTTAGGAACTAGGCACAGCTTTGTGTGTGCAGTTACAAAACACAACTCGTCAGTTGAGGATATTCTGGGGATTAAGTCTCATCATGGAGAACACTGTCCTCTGTCCTGCCTGTTTTGAACACTCCAGCTGAAGGTACTGGGTATAAATCTAAACTCCTCTTAAGTCTTAAGAGTTTTCATTCAGCACAGGCAAAGCTTAAATATGTTCCCTGCTATTCTGCATATAAGGAGGTGGAGGAAGGAAATCTGGAGAGGAAGCTGAGCTTCCTGTGCCAGAGATTTTACACTAGAGCCTTCCCTGAATTCAAGACAATGTAGCAACAGCCTAAGAAATGAATCACTAGAACTGCAGACATGCAGTATTTAAAGAAAGACCCTTCCACACCCACACCTAGGGATTCATGAGTTTCTGTAAATTCCTAAAGAACAATCTGACTAATTTTTGGATCTAGCAGTTGCCTCTTCCACCCCCCACAGCCCCCATCTCCAGACTGATTAGAAACTCCCTCCTTTTTTTGTTTGTTTGTTTGGTTGGTTTGTTTCATTTCTTTGAGTGATGTTTCAGACATAGGAAGTAGCCAGTTTGGGCGTCTGGATTAATCAGGGGTACATGGGTGACTGCACAAATTGAGAGACAAAAGAAACAGTCACCCAATGGCCATCTTGAAGGACTAGGAGTAAGCAGACAAACAGGGGAGGTGACAAGTAAGAAGGGCTGTGTGTAATAGAACTATCAGTTAATTAGACACATGTATACACTTGCAATTTTATTATTATAAATAGATTGTCACTAAAGTAATCCTGCAGATGCTCAAAATATCCTTCTTATCCTCATTTCTTTTTATTTTTAACAATGTTAACACGTTACCTAGCACCTTGCACATCAATTAAAGGATTAAAGCCTTAGAGATTTGGGGCTATATGTTTCGTACCTAAAATAGTGGGATACATTGGGAAATAAAGACATAGAAATGGACCAGAAACTTTGATTTTTCTTTATTATTGTTATAGTTTAGCACTGAGATACTGCTTTACAGTATCTCCAGCTACAATTCGTGTAAGAAAACAAGGGCAAATAATTTTTGTCAATAACCAATCACTTTGGTTGGAACCTGAGGGATCAAGGGCATTCTCTGATGAAATACAATTTTCTCATTGGTGCCAATGAGATAAACTAGAAAAAGGAAAGGAAATCTCTTCCTTTCTTGGCCTGGAAGAGCATTATTCCTTAAGGTCTTTTTTTAATCCAGGCAATTTCCTGTACTTCTAAAGCATGATCTCCCACAGGAGGGGTATTTATATAGCATCTTCCATCCAAAAGCATCATGCCAAGCAGTAGGAAGATCACGTTTCTTTTTCCTGCTTTCAAGCAGCATCCATTTCTGATTAAATAGTTCATGTAGATGCACCTCTTCTCTCTCCTCTGCTCTTTGTCTGATTTCATTTTGCCACTTTTCTTACCGTTGGGATACAAATCAGCAGCACACTGAGCTGACCGCTGTAATCACAAGCTTGTGTTGAACTCTCACTGTATGAGATGATGCAACATCAGTCTAAGTAGTGCAATAAAACCCACTGCATAGGTAGCACTGGCAAAGCTTACAGCCTGCACAGTATGAGGAGGTAAACAGAGTGATTAGCTATCCAGCTCACATCGTATTTCCCATGGTCTGCTTTATGCAACTCTTTATTCTAGGCCTACCTTCAGTAGAAACAGACTAAATAACACAGTTCAGGTGAAATTCCTGACTGATTTTGGCAAGTTGGACAAAATATGAGATTAAATATTTTGATAATTAAAGGATCAAAGCATCTGACCTATGAGGAGAAGATGAGAAAGCTGTGATTCTGTAGCCTCAAGAAGAGATGGTTCAGGAGGGATCTATCAATATGTATAAATAACTGATGGGAAGGTGTAAAGAGGACAGAGAAAAACTTGTCTCAGTGGGCACACCTCAAAGCCAGAGTGGCCAGGGCCCTGAGCAAGCTGTTCTAGTTGACCCTCCTGTGAGCAGGAGAGTTGGACAAGATGATGTCCAGAGCTGCCTTCCAACCCAGGATATCTGTGGTAGAGCTGACCTGGCATACTCCGGGATGTTTCTTGACTGAAAGATAGTCCTGCTCATTATCACAGATGTTATCTTGAATATTACAGTGAAAATAACAGAACATATGCTTTTTTATTTCCCATATGCCTATAACTTTTTTTCCTCTAATTAACCTCACAAAATGTAATTGGCTTCCTAGGTGCTGCCTCCCAGCCCCTGGCTGAAACCCTGCCATTCAATAGGCTGCTTCAGCTCCCTTCTGCCTCCCTGGGGCACCTCCGGGAAGACAGAAGTGGGGGGACAACTCCAAGTAAACAGGGTGTATATATTTTTATGGCCATCTGGTTAGCTAGTTAATCACAATTCCATTGCTTTTAAAAGGAGCCGAAGTGGCCTTACATGCTGTGCAGAACAGCTGCCTTTACCTTCTTTAAGGAAAGCTGGTGTCTCTGACAACTGCTTTTTCACAAGAGGTACAGCTACATAGCGAGTGCTGTTCAGGGGTAAAAAGGAGAGGATGTCTTTCCCCATGGAGCTGAGCAAAGTTTCTTGCCTAACCTGGTCTGATACATATGGAGAGGGTGGAAAGCAGGCTCCAGAGACTTCTGAAAGGGACCAGATGATTGTAGATTACAAAAAAACCAAAGCCGAGTTTCAGCAAGAGAGAAAACAAAATTATAAACATTAAGTGCTTTTACAAACTGACAAAGAAGTAGAATTCCTTCTCATGTTTACATCTGAGGCAGTAGCTCTCAGGACATTGGATGCCTGACAGAGGTCATCAATATTGCAAGATAAGCTGCTGTCACAAAACTCCTAACATCACCTCATCAGGTATCTCACACTGATCCTGGGCCAGTCTTAGAAATTTCTCCCCCCCTCCCTGCTTCTTCCTCTAGTTAGGAATGTTGCAATAATGACTGGAGTAGGCAGCTGAAATCCAGAGGCTATTTCTAAGTCTCACACTCTTTGTTTTGCCCTAGTTTCTTCTCTAGATTTACCCCCACTTAAGAGGAGGAGGGAGCACGGAGGTTTTTTCCTGAGCTTCGTGTCCCACACAAAGTTCATCACGCTCTGTGTATCTGTATTTCATTATGACAGTGCAGCCCACGCTCGATGTATTCGTCCTCAAAATTCTTTGCAAGATAAGATAAGATAGTGCTACACTCCTGTTTTACAGGCCAGTAACAGTGGCCATCAGTGACTAAGTGACTTCCCCAGTGTCATATGGGAAGTCTGTGGCAGAACAAGTAGCTGAGCTGGGTTTCCCAGGTCAATACTTTGACCTTAGGACTCTACTTCCTTACTTGTGGGAAGAAAGAGCTTGTGCTGTAAACTGCTAGCACTGAGAGAGTGAAAACAAGGCACACCCAAGAGCACAACCTCAGGCTTTTACGGTTTTTTCCTTTTTGAGCTACTTGGGAAAGCAGGCTAAAAAAAATTGAGTGAAAATTAAGTACTTGAATGCAGATTCAGGCATTTCTGGATTTGAAATAGAAATTGATTTTCTTCTTTCTCCAAGTGTCTAAAGTGAGCTTTGCTATCTAGAATGAGGTGAGATATCTTTGCAACTGTGCATGCTTTTCTACAGCTCCCCTTTCCCCCCAGCAAGATAAAAAGAGCTGGGGCATTTTCTGTTCTAAATTTTGACTGATCAGAACAAAATGTTTTCCTAGTGATGTGGTTTTGCACCTAAGCATGTTTTTGTGCACTGGATTTAACCTTAGGATGTAATATTTCATAAAACATTTATTGTCTTCTCCATTTTTATAGAGCACAATTCCCCTGTGACACTTTCTTTTCATTGTCTGTTCTGAATACGATTCAAAGGCTTCTCTCACAGTTTGAATTTTAGTTGTGGGTAAAGGAAAAAGCCTCCGCTATGTGCAACAAAATTAGAACTATTTTTGCTTAGGGAGACATTTACTAACAGGTAAAGATAATTAGAATCAGAGCCAGGAGACAGCTAAGAGCAAGAATCTGGAAAGTGATTCTGTCAGAGCTATTTTATTCCATAAATAAGCTGGTGTTACACAAGCCTAAGTGTCCCATTCATCAATACTGGCAACAGCAGTGATTCTTTTCCCTCAAAAACTTAATCTGATAAAGTTAAAATGCAGTTAGAAGACAAAGAAATCAAACCTCCTTCCAAGCTATCTGAGGGCTGCAAGGCAGACAAATTATTTTTCTTTCTCTCCGACTCTTACTGTATCCAGCCCCTACTGATGCTTCACTCTGGATGCTGCAGGTTTACCACTTAATGCTCTACAAAGATTATAATGCATCCATTATAAAAGGCACTGTAAGATGTACCACTTCACTTATATTGTTAACGAGCTCGGCTATAAAGGGATTTGCAACCTGAATTTCGGTACAGAGCCAAGGTATAATTTGCTCTGGGATGTAAAGCCTATGAATTATTGAAGCAATTTACTTCCAAGTCTGCATTTTCATTTTGAGCAAAAGTGCTCGTGATGAGTGCATGTGTGTGTGAGAGGACAGAGACAGGACTGCAAGCTGCTGACAGTGATGTAAGCACCAACTTCTCCAGCAGTACATCTCCGCAGCCTAGGCTCTTTCACACAGCCAGCAAATAACAACAGAAGATAACTGGCAAAATGATCATTTTGGACGAATGAGAGAAGAAAAATTGCACACTGAACGGTGCCAAATAAGCACCAAATTCAAATCACAATTAAAAATGCACTTTGGGTAATTACAGGGAGGGGCTATTCCCTTGGAGATGTCACAAAGCTTGTGCAGATATAATCAGACTTGAGTGGATCTAGCAATGGTGAAAAGCACTGGCCTTTCAAATCCGAGTTCTTAGATCCTCCATCCAGCTGAGCATAACCTGCTGTGGGACCAAGCCTCTCTACTCGATGTTCTTTTGAAATTTTGTTCCTTATGGAAGTGAGGCTTTGTAATCACAGTCAAATCTGTGTCTCCTCTCCTTCCACTCTCCACACCCAGCTAGAAATTTCTGACTCCACTGACCAGTTTCCAGCAAGGTGGTAGAGAACTGGACGTTTCAAAGATGTGAAGCTTCTAAATGTTTTGTGAATACAGGAGCTATGTAGAGAAGAGGGCTCTTTCAATACACCCACAACAAGAAAGACTCCAGCCTGAGCTCACCCTTTGTAGGCACTGGAGAATGTAAAGAAAGTTTAAGAACAGTCCTTTCCCTCCTTTCCCTTTTATACACTCAATAAACACTAAGGAACTGTAAGTCTGTCTGGCTTGGGAGCTTTTGAAAATAGCCCCCTTACTGCTTGAGCCTCATTAAGAGCATCAACAGCAAAACAAAACTTTCCAGATCTATAGAGTCAGATCCCATACTGAGAGGTAAACAGAGGTTTGCAGAACACAAAGCAAAAGTCAAAAGAGAAACTTTTATGGAAATCAGCACTAGAAATGAAGACAGAGCATTCCTCTCCCATTCTACAGTTTTGGATGGGGAGTTTTAAAACATCAGTTAAAATGAAGAAGTGAATTTCAACTTACCATACAGTAAGGCTAGCAGCTCACAGTGCCCTCTTCCCACTAATACTACAAACAGACCTGTTGAGCAGAAGCTGTCTACTAAGGCTATTTTTGTAGACATTAAGAAAGTCTGCCCTTCTCTGACTTGCCCAATTAAACAGAAAAGACCCAGGTGATCAATGGACTCTCTTTTCCATTCTACTTCCTGCTATTTAGCCTTACATAAGGCATATGGGAGCAACATTTTCAAGCTGTTGCTTGTGCAGACCAGGATGCAGGAGACCTCCCTTGTAATTCTTTTTTCTGATATTAGTTCATTAAGGGGTTGTTTTCTCTCACTGTGTTCCCACATGCAACAGTGATTCTAATTGATGAACTGGACTTTCTACATGAATATAAACTGCTCTCAAGATGGGAAGAGAGCTCATTGTTTGCTGTGGGAATTTAAATGGTATTTGTAAATCCTCTAGTCATGATCTTGCTGTTTGGAGGGATGTAATTTCTGCAGTGATATTGGGCTGAAGAAAGCTGTTAAGTGGAGATGTAAATAATGAACAGTTGCAGGGTAATCTGCCTCTCAAAGACAGAGGGCCAGGGCCAGCTTTGGTTATCAGCTTTCTGTGTGGGGTCAGATGATTTTGATAAAGGGCTGAGACATCACTATTGAAAACATTTTGAGGAGCAAACTGAGCTGGTTTTGATGTGCAAAGAAAATTCTGTGTTCCTGCAGGCTGATTAGGTCAGTAGTTCACGTTAACAAATAATTTATGCTTGAATCAATGAACCACGGTATAAGGCAAGAGCCTAGGCAAGACACAAGACTTTTTCTTAGGTGTTAGAAAGAAAACACCAGATTATGCCCTTCTTCCCAGGAAGTCAGGGGAAAACTAAATGCTTTATTCACTGTGCTATGTCCACAACATTGGCTTCCTATGTACAGACTCAGTTCCTGCAATGTTACTGACTCTTTGCCCACTCTGTACTTCCATGAAGAATAGGCACGTCCAGTCGCTTTCCTTCTATCTGGGCAATGACTTGTGGAAGTGTGTCATTAAAGGCACGGGCAACAGATTACTGCAGGACAATTCTGAGCAGGCTGGACTGGCAACAGAGGCGCTCAGGGTGAGAGAGGTGTTTCTAGGAATCCAGGTGGTAACGGGGCCAGATCTGATTTGTAAGCACTCCACGGGCACTCAGGGTTTGGGCTGGGGTCTTGCAGTTAGAACGATCATCCCCATCACCAAAGGGAAGCAGATCCCCCTGCAGTTGGGTAGATAGCCTGTCCCTTTCTGCTGACAGCTCACAAGACAGAAGTGTTGTGCAAGCAGATGCATGAAGGGAAGTCAAACCGTTGTTAAGTATTCCCCCCTCCTCTTCAAGCAAGCTCAGTCCCTGCGCTGCAGTGATCTCTGAAGGACTGAGCAAACCCAAGCCTTAGAAGCACCCTCTCTTTGCAGCACCAAGAGCTCGTTTCTCACGGAGCTGTTGCCAGTGGTGAGCCAACGCCATACCCCCTGAGAAGTGAAGCACTGCCCTCTTGTGTCAGTCGCTATTTTTTCATTTGCCGGGTTTTCTATCCCTGTTTCTATGAGTGAGTGACCACTCAGACATTTCTCTCCAACAGATATTTCTTCTCTGGAAAGGCAGAGGATTTGTTTCTGAGTATTATCCCGATGGAAAAGTTCAAGAAATAAAAATACATCTGCTGTAATTGTGTCTTGGAAACAATCAGGACTGGGCGTATATTGCCCTTCCAGCTAGAGATCCAAACAGTTACACTGGGTCATGCCTTGTCTCCATCCTGACACAGACAAAGAAGGCAGAGGAGAGAAGAAACCAGGAGATGTACAATTAAGAATGACAGAGACAGAAGAGAAGCAGGTTTGTTAAATGACTCTTTCCTTGCAACCCTCATAGGAAGCTATATGGAAGTTAAATATAGAAGCAATGCTTCTCTAGGGAGCCAGACTCACCAACAGCTCACGCACCACGGATGTGGAGCAGAGATTTCAGTCTCAGTCCTGTTGGCTGGCAGAGAGATCTTCGTTTTTACATCACTAGTGCTCATTTCACGGGTAGCTCCTGAGTAACGGTTGTCAGAGAACAGTCTTCTAAAAGCTGTGCAACATTTTGTGCCCACCACTTCTACCGCTTATTAATGACAGACACCTGAAGGACTGTTCTGAAATGATGCTTAGCAGCTACCCTTGCTATCAGCACTCCATGAAGAAGCTTTCCTAAAGAGTCATTTCTTTGGACTGTTGCCCAGCTTGTACTAGGATATTTTGTATTTACAACTTATTCTAGATGGCACAGCTAGGCCATGCTTCGCATCATCCTGCACCTTACTGAGCTCATCCACCCGCTAAACTGGCGAAAGACGCCAGGGGTTTTTATTTTCTGTGCTGAGACCCTAGCACCTGAGCACAGAACAAAATACAAAGGCATCTTTCAAATATCTGAAGTTTTAGAACACATTAGTAATACCTAACCACGCGTGCAAGCATCCCCTTGAAAATTATTTGTACTTTAACTGGCAAAAATAACTAGGAAAAGGATCCCACCCACAAGCCAGCTTATCTTGAAAATAGAAGTTTGATTCAAAAAGCCTCAAAACCAGTCCTTTCAGGACTCATGACCACCAACAAAAAAGTATCTTTTCTGATCTGTCTCATGCCTTGTTTCTAGTTGTGTAACACAACATACTGTGTTTCCCTCTCTCACTTTCCTGTCCTTTTTTGCCACCTTCCTGCAGTTTGAAGAGCACGTGCCATTATGTAGCAATTTGCTCTCCTGCAATTTTCTCAGCAGTTAATGTTCTCAAAAGAAGAGAAACTAGAGAGGTTATTCAGTGTGACTTGCTAGGATTCCCCTTTCCACTCCAGTTTGGGAAGCTTCAGTTCCGGAACAGTAACTTGCTTTGTACTGTTCTGACTGTTCACGTGTGTTCCCAAGATGGCAAAATTCCCCTGACCTTCTTTACTGCCATATGCTGGGTACAAGGAATAGATTTTATTTAAATAGAAGATGAACAAGCATTCATGTCCCACTTTTACAAGTATTTTAAAACTGCTGCCCTTTTACTTCATTTCATATCCTCGAAGAAGCTTTACCAGGAGATTACAGAAGAAATGTTTTCTGCGATTGCTGACAGATTATTACAAGGGCCTGAGAGAAAACATCTTTCCATCATAACCTGCTTATAAAATTAACCTCTTCGTGTCTTCTTTAACTCTTACAGTCCTTCCCTTCCTTTAGTTCCCATCTGAGATGAGTCAGAGCTGCGGCTGTCCTTGTGTTGCATCTTCTGGATTTTCTGAGTTTGCTGGTGCTGCTGGATCTCTGCTGGTTGTACCAGGTGAATACTGGCTGGGACTCAGCTCACCCGGGGTCACCTCTCCAGGGATGTCATTCAGTTTCTGGCTTCTCTGTGCTACTTCAATGTATTGTTTCCCCGTTTGGACAGCTTCATCATAAGAAGGTGGTAACTCCATTGCATAGAGACTGTAAGCTGGAGGGGACACAATATGCTTTTCCATGTCCACAAATATCGAAGGAATAGGGGCACTTAGAGGGTACTGAAATGAGCTATATGCTGTGAAGAAAAGGGATTAAAAAAAAATTAAATAACTGCACGGAATGCTGGTATAAAATGATCTAATCCTGCTTTTATCCCAAGAAATTATGGGCTCATTTTTGTGGTATCAGAACATAGGTACCATATACTAGAAGCTATCAGTATAGAATTACCCAGGATGGAATCTATCCATTCTCCAAAAGAAAGCAGGAGAGTAAATGTCTCTGCATCTCACCACCTAGTAATTACTGTGAAATACCCAACATAGGACATGTAAATCCCACTTGTCTCTCTTACTGTGCTGCCCCAGTGATGAGATGATCAGAAAGTCCCCGTTACTCAAGGGCTAGACACAGGATTCTAGGCACACGTGTGTTCAATAGCCAAGCAGCACTGAATAGGTGACTCCCAGAGGATACTTACAGGTCACTGTGCTGTGGGCAGTGCTCTCACTGTCAATAGCAACAACTGGCAAATCATAAGGGTGCCTAGAGAACGTCTCAACTGGAAACCTCTTCTTCTGGCAGCAGAACTTGATGCAGCTTGCTGTGACCCCACAGAGCAGGAGCAGGAACAGAGCCAGCAAGAGTAACCTTAGAGAAGAAGTGAGAATAGCATCATTTCATTGCTTATGTTTTACTTCTTCCAGAGCTGAACATAATTTCACTCTAAATGGGTGAAAGCCAGGCCAAAGCTCCTAGGTTTAGTTCTGAATGGGTGCAGGATCCTGAATTAGAAAGTTGGATGACAACCACTTAATCACAAGTTGAAGTACTACTGACCATCGGTACAATCCCTTCTAGCTCACAGATGCTGTAATGCTAATTACTGTGTGTTGAATTCTCAGCTCAACGGCCAGAGCAGGTGTGTACTGGGAGGGAAATTCAAGGACAAACTTTCCTAGGATCTGTATTTATAAATAAGCACAGAAATTACATTTTGCAGTATCTTGAAAATGCAATTCTATTGTTTAACCAAGTTTATCAGTTTGTAGTGTGTGTAGGCAGATGTGCTAGCGCTTCAGGTTCTCCTCTCAGCTGAAACTCTCTCTTCCCACCCACCAGTTCCTCAAATTAATTCACTCTTCTCATGAGCTCGGCGAGCAGTAAGACATGACATGAGAGGATGAAGTAGTAAGGAATGTCTGAAGGTCCTGTAAAGGAGCAGGTCGCAGGACAACGTTGCAGCACACCCACAGTGGCTCGACAGGAATTGCTGTGTGATAGATCATGCTCCTGAATTTCTCATTAGGATTATTTTCTACTCTGAACATGTATAGAAGTGGCCTCAGTAGCATTCTGCTCTTTTTTCCAAACTGTAGGCAGTTCTTGCCCATAAGAATCATGAAACCCCAAACCCCCTCTTTTATTTAATCAAGAGTGTATTTCTGTTACTATTAGAGTCAGATACACACAGAAAGACTGCACTCAGTTTAAAGGTTGGTTTTGGGGGCCTCAAACTGCCACAAATTTCATGCGTTTTCTTGCAAAATACTGGTGTGGGAAAACACTGTCAGGCAACTGAAAACCGTGTGTGAGCAGCACATGCTGCCCGCTGGAACCCTGCCCTGAAGCGCTCCTGCAGCGCGAGGAGCATTTCCTCACCACCAGCCTGGCAGTGTGTCCTTGCACTCCAGGAGCTGCACAGCAGTGTCCCCTGCGAAATCATCCTGCTTCCATGTGCTGCTGCCTTCGGATGGAGGCACTGAGGTAAAAGCAGCTCGACAGGATAAATCTCAGCACTAGCTCATTACCTTTCAGGATTTCAACGCTTCCTAATTACAGAAGCCTCCTTAAAATATTTATGTAGCTATGTATTTTTAAACAGTTCTATGTATCAGCATCTTCTAAGAAAGCGAAGAATATCAACCAAAATTTACAGGAAAAGGAATCGACTCACTCTGTGTGCTACCATCTAAGTTAATACACTGACAGAACCCAAGCTATGACAATAACGCTAGGATACGTACAACACGTTAGGCAAGAGACCAATCCACTTGTGGCAAGAGCTGAGCTTTTTACTTAACACTATTTTCCTGCTTTCCACCATTCAAACAGCCAGCAAATGGGTTTGCAATCAGCGGAGTTCAGAATGAAAACACAACACTAGAGCCAACGACCTCCTGTCCCGTAAAGGGACTGCTCTGCTTTGGCAGAGCCCAGCCCCAACCAGGCCACGCCGTGTGCTGCCCTTGCGTTCCGCAGGGGTGTCTGGGTAGGAGGAATAAACAAGCCCTGCAGTGAAACTGCGGTGCTTTCAGAAAGGAAAGATGACCTGTGTCTGGATGAATGCCGTACCCTGCCTGACACCTTATCTCCCCTGGGCTCTCTTCTCTAATATGTTCCACTGGCAGCTTTCATAAACCCGAGGAGAAACCCTGTCCTGTGTCCTGTCGGAGAGAAGAGTCCATTGCCTTACTACAATTACTGTTCATAATAACTTCAAATTACTCTGGGTTAGTAAGATTAATAATAAACTTACCAGACATACCACAGACTTGTCCAATTAGACATGTTCTGAGGGCATCTGTGAAGGAAGGAAGATGATTCACTGATTCAAATATCTACAGGCAAACAGCAAATGTATGACAGGGAATAAATTTCACACGATTCCTGAGGTGTAAGAGGGAAAGCAATGGGTAAGAGTCCGGAGCAAAAA
Source organism: Todiramphus chloris collaris (assembly GCA_025345505.1). NCBI lineage: Eukaryota > Metazoa > Chordata > Aves > Coraciiformes > Alcedinidae > Todiramphus > Todiramphus chloris. The sequence continues at coordinate 3,878,421 of JANVCC010000174.1, forward strand.
CCCTTTAGATTTAGTTTCAGAGGACTGTTCTTCATAGCTGGAATATCACTCCAGTTGAGAACATGCAAATAATCCCACCGTAAAAGCTGGCTTCTAAGTCAATAGATGTTTTTACAAAGTGGTACTTGACTGTTGCTTAGGAGAGAACTACACCTGCTGGATTCTCGGCAAAAAAATCAAAGCATTATCTAAAGTTAACTGAGATGAGATACCCAATACCAGAAGCCTGTCTGAAAATGTCAGTTTAAGACAACTGCTTATTTCCCCCCATTATTTTTAAATTACTTTTTCATAGCTCCAATGCAAGCAGAAATGTTTTTTCAGATCTACTTACAGTACAAAAAAAAGGCAAACAGCTCCTATTACGTCGCGGGAGCGCGGCTGCCACGGCAGCGCTGGACGGGGAACTGCACACAGTGAATCTCTCCTAACAGGACAATGCTTTTGGGCACAGAAAAGGATCTGCCAAGTGACTTTTCCGAAGATGACACTTCAGAGTTATTTTGAAAGAGCGTGGATCGTTCACCTTCATCTGCAGAGCAAGGCCAGCCAAGTCAAATTTGTACGCTGGGAACGATCTTGGAGGTAAAAAAAGCAGCAGTAAGGGCGGTCAGCCGTCAGCGAGCCATCGCTCCATCTGCTGATGCCGCTCGGTCACAGCGGGCACGAACGTGGTAACAAATATTTGAAAACTGGTGATTACTCACTGATCAGAGTTCTTGGCAGTTATTCTCAGAAGAACAGAGAGATGCCTAGGAAAGGGAAATAACACTGCAGCAGATAAGCAGGTGGCCAAAGGAGAAGCACTTCATTTATCTGCTGTGCCTGCTCGGCAGAGTCCAGCGCTGGGGGTCTGGGGTCCACAGCCCCCGACGCTGCGGCAGCAACTTCCAGGCGTCCACCTTGAAGCAGGGTGGGTGCAGCCACTGGGGCTTCTTCAAGGACAAACGGGGAGCCCTCGGTAGGCAGTGCCCGGGGAGGCAGCTCAATAAATACCCGTCCGTTATCACGCGGGGTGCCGTGACCGGCGGCGGGGGGAGAGGCGCGGCCGGCGGGGGCGAGCGCCGGGTAGGGCGGCCCGGGGCCCTGCCCCTGCCCCTGCCCCTGCCCCTGCCCCTGCCCCTGCCCCGGCCCCTGCCCCTGCCCCTGCCCCTGCCCCTGCCCCGGCCCCGGCCCCGTGCTGGGCTCGGCCCCGGGAAGCAAACCCGCCATCGGAGCCGAGGGACGAAGCCCGGCCGCAGGGCTCCCGAGCGAGGCGGGCAAAGCCGCGGGGCCCCGCCCGGCTGCCCTGCCTGCCCTGGCCGGGAGGTTGGGAGAGCGATGACAGAAGGGCGGGCGGAACGGAGCGAACTCGGCTTTCGGAGGCTTGGCACTGCTGCTCAGCGCTCCTAAGAGTGTAACCCATCAGGGCTGCTAGCAGTTCAACAGGCACGCTGTGCTTGTGCCGTGTCAGAGAGATTTTGAAGGAGAAATGAGAAAGGAATGAGAAACTAGGTTTATTAGAAGAAACGAAGGCTTGGAAAAGTGGCTAATAATTTCCCTTTTAAAAGTAGTCTCATTAAAACACGTGAAACACGACTGAAAAGGTAATGACTGCTCTCTGAAGATTGGTGTGCTCCAAAATAATTTAACTGTGACCAACCTTTCAAATACAGAAATTCAATTAAAACATCTGCATGGAGTTTTATAGTTATCTTGCCATGGGAGGAGAATATATTTCAACTTGGGTTGATAGAAGTTTCTTCTATAGGAAGCAGGGACAAGTTCCAATACACAAGGGGCAACCATGGCATTGGGAGCAACAGTGGACCTGAGAGCTTGGAAGCACCAGGTTCAATAGACCATTCTCCAGATGACATTCACTACTTCTGCTCCCAAGGCTCAAACCCAGTGTTTCTAGGCTCAGTAATAGCACGTGGCAAACTGACTATTTTCCTGCAGGACTGCTCAGGGTCATGGGACTATTTCTCATTTAGGAAAAGCTGCGTTCATGAGCGTGAAGCAATCTCTAAAGTCACTGGATAAGCAGAACTTGTATTAATAAGATGTGTATGACACTAGTATTTGCTCTCTCATTTCCTTTCTTGCTTAGAGAGAAGCTAGGTAGAGATTTTAATGATTGTGAAGATCATATCAGAATGTGAATTGCTTTGTTATTAAACTAGAACTGTGTTGGAGCCAAGAAGTGTATGTTTGCATTTAGAGCCAAATCTGAAAGCACAAGACTTTATGTCCAGTGACCCAAGAGGGATCACAATTGCAGAACTGACTCTGAAAGCAGAATGTTCAGGCTCTAGGCAAGTGAAGAGTCCCGGTGATGGACCAGCACACAGCTCTCACTGGGTTTAGGTGCTCACTTTCCCACTGCAGTCAGCTGAGACAAAGAAGCAAGCTGTGTCTGTTGTGGGAAGCCTATTTACTCCACTCTTCTACAGATTGTAAACTTCATTTAAATATTAAATCATGCCCAATAATTACACCAAATATATCAGAGGATTAGTTGTTTTTTTTCTGGAAAGGATCCCACTCTTTTCTATCCCTAGCTGAAAGGTGGGGATTCTCATTTGAATGATAGTGGAGCATCCGAGGGCTGCATTTTGCAGAGAAAGTAACCGTGCGTTTACTTTGAAAGCTGTCGTAGTGTTCCCAATGAAGAAGCGTCGTCTGTGTGCCCGTGCTAAGTTTTACCATGGATCTGCTTTCCCACATCAGTTTGGTTTTCCCTTTCACATCAGCCTGTCTCTCATTGCTCAAGTGTTGCTCCCTGCAAGAGCCGGGCGCATTGAATGTTGTGTGCCAAAAGAACAAAACCACCCCGAAAGCACAACCCAGTCCTGCAAGGATCAGCCATTATGTCCCTAACAAGTCAATACGATTACTTTTGAGGTCTGAAATAAAATAACAGGCTTTTCTCTCATGAAGCAGAATTCAGATTTCCATAAGTGCTTTACAGAATGTCAGCTGGTGTATTGCAAACACTTTTCTTTATTTTCAGCTTCCAGAAATAGTAACCTATCCTTATTATCACGGTTCAACACTCCCTCTGGAGAGAATAAATACACAGTTAGCTTTAACCATAGGAATTCTGACCCCTGAAACCCAGAGCCTTATTCTCACTTCAAGTCTGTGAAATTATTCATATGAGTTTTCAAGATCAAGTCCAAAGACTGCAGTTAGAAACAGCTTAAAACCATTGCTTACCTTTTAAACTGTTCAATACAGCAGCTTAAGATGGGCAATGGCAGCTGGTCTGTGTTAGCAGGTTCACTTTCTGAGCGTGCTAACACAATGCTGTGGGCTTGACCCTCCAACTTTGACAACTGAACGGGCACTTCCAGAGCTCTTTGAAGCTGTTTTGAGTCTTTGAGGTTCAGTGTCCAAGCAAACACTGTTGGTTGGACCAGATAGTCCTTGTGCATCCGTCTTTCTGCTTTCTAAGCCACCTTCTTCTTCTTGCAAGCAATTTCTGCATTTTTTCCAACATTGTCATAGTCTTTATGTGTATTCTTTAAATCTTTTTACTTTTTTGTCATGCTTTCAATGCTTTTTCACAGTACCTGACCTCTACGAAGTGGAAGATTCCTATGACAGGGTTGTGTTTTCCTGGTAGATCATTTTACACTTATTGTTATCACATTATATGGTTATGAGAGTTTGGAGACTAATTTATTCTTAGCCATTACTTTCAGTTCCCAAGAATGAAATCCAAAGGATCCTCACATAATAGATGCCCCCAAATTTATCTGCCTGAAATAAACCTTCCACTCCAACATGCTGTGCCTCTGCTTGCTTCCTGAAAGCTTCCCTATCATGAGGTAACTGTCAACCCTGCAGTACTACTTGCAAGCATCTCATTTTGGTATTTAATCTCCCTTTTAGGGCTGTGAGGACTGTAAGAGAGTCAGCACACAAACTGCATTGTCCTCCACCTCACCCTGCCTGCCCCAGCTGTGCTTCCCTTCTGAAGGCAGAGCTGTCTCTGGCTGGCACTGCCACCCCCCTCCCAGCCCCTGCCTCCTCCCGTGCTGCCTGGTTATCGCTGTGGCATTGGAGTGCTTTAGAATGAAGAGTTAAGTAACTTCACAGCCACTCGATCCATTATCAAATGAGAACAGATCTGAATGGATCAAACAGTGTCTCTAGAAAAAACAAGGAACCCCTCTCCATCAGTTCTAAAAGCTTCCTCTATAAAGGGGAAACTAGTTAAAGTGTTTCTTGTAACAAGTGTTTTGCTGTTTTTCCCTACAGTCCAACCAGCTAGATGCATTTCACCTTAGGGACAGTTACAAACAGTCTGTTTCTAGTTTCCTACAGCTTAATCTAAATAAGCCGTGTGAACAGCTACACAGGGCCAAATGCTGATACACCTCTAGCTGTGCTGAGAGAATGTTGCCACAGACTTACTGTGATTCAAGGAAGAGTTTGATATGAAATTTAGAAGATGATCTGTTTCTAGATGACTGACTTCCTGCTCCCTTCCTTCTCCATAGTGTAGGGCCTCTATACTTTTCCATGAACTATCTACTGCTTCCTGGTGGAAGTTATACCTGCAGAGCACTCCAGCTTCCCCAGCAACAGGCAGAAATCTACTCTTAATCAAAATTCAGAGGAGAGCAAATAGAAATACAGCCACAGTCTAGAGCAAGTGTCTAATCATCAACAGTGATTCTGTGAACAGCATGGTCACTATTTCCTCCTTGGCCGTGTGTCATCAGAAAGATTTCCCAGTGTATTGTAAGAACAACTGTCCAAACAATTTGGAGGAGACTTGAATAAGAAGCTTTATTCTGGTCTAAAGAGGGAAAAAGTCAAGGATTTCCCAAATCCATTAAAAGGCACCTGAAACTCAAAAGAGATCCATTGAAACTCATCCACGTAGATGTACAAAAGATACTCCCCCGAGGGAATGTCTTTGGAAGACACTGTCATGAGCAGCAGATGTATCTGTTTGGACCCCTCACTCATTCTTTCTTCTACCACAAAGTTATTGTCACAGCGTCAGCTTGAAAATTAAACTAGTGGAACTGAAGTTTACATAGAATTTTGTGGGGATAAAAAGAAATATTCCCTGTCACCTTCCTCCCCACTTCCCTGCTCCCCTCTTTGCAACAGTCTCACAATCTTTCCATGTTTCAACAGAGGTCCAATGATTTCCCAGTAATACAAACCACCATCTTCCTTTCCATTTAGCTTGGTTCCCTCACTCAGTGGAAGTGGAAGCACATGCAGACACAACTTTTGCCATGAAGTGGATTTGGTAAGATTCCTTAATGTCACCTTTTAAGGTCAGGAGGGCTGTCACAAGCAGAGGCTCATCAGCCTACAAAAAAATCCACATATAAAATCAACCTATTTTTCTGAACACAGAGTAGTTGATCAAGTTCTACACTATGTATTTCACAGCTCACTTGTAAGATGTACCACTTAGAGATATAGAGGATTCTCTCTCTTCCCACTGTGTTGGCTTTTCCATATTTCCACTCAGTGCTCCTACTGCAGTAAGTAAAGCAACAGTGACTAAGCATTCTATCTCCAGAGTGCTACAGATACTGTCACCACATCACAACCATGACAACTGGGCACAGGAGCAGCAGAGCATGTGGCAGGGAGGCTTGGGAAGGAAATGGATCCTGTTAGCCACCAGTTAGTGTTAGACCTTGTGCAACAGTCAGCGGTTTCCAAGAGGCACGATGTCAACCTGATACATCATCCTGGGAACTCCGCTGCCCTCTTTCTGCACGTGATAGCAGCAAGCTTTTAATTTTGGAACAAGCTACTCATTGTGCCATCCCACATACGGCTCACAACAAAAAGCAGGGGAGTAAATTCTTTCCGTTCCCATGAACGCCCAGGAAGATGAATCAGGCAGGGCAATGACAGCCCTGTAGAGACATCTGAACCTTGTGCCCAGGCTCTGCAATACAAAAAGGTGGAAGCGGCCAGGAAAACAGGGTTCGTAAAGTGGAGACCCACTGACTTCCAGGAATATACTGAAGGAAAGGCAGCCCACAGCTCTGTTCACAGAGAAATGTGAACAAGCTCTGTTCACAGAGAAATGTGAACATGGGAGCAGAAAGAGCCATATAAACTGAGTTCTGTGTCAGCAAGTCTCTGGATTTTCTTGCACAGGGGGAATTAAAAAGCTCACTTCGGTGTGATCAAAGCTGTGTCTTTTATTTAACAGCAGCATTTTGGCCTTTTGGTGCTCTACAGTGCAGAGACCTGTAAGAAGTTATCTGAAGTTCTGTGAGACACAAGTGACCAGTGCTCATTCTCATCACACAGAGCAGTGGAAGTCCTGGTGAGGCAGTAAGCCTCCAGATCGTACGCACTGCTCCTGGCTTTTATTCTCACATCAGTGTTTATACCAGCCTCTGCTGCCTTTGGTAATTACACGTGTCCTGTCACCCCAGTGTGCCAAAGCAGGCTGTGGTGCTGACACCTTCAAGGCCAGCCCCTGTGTTGCCCCTGCATGCCGGAGAAAGGCGGCCGCAGTGAGTGCCACTCACCCGGGAGTCAGCAGGTGGCACCCAAGAGACACCGATGCGCTTCACTTTCCCACGCTCAACAGTTCCCTTCACAGCGTCCACAGCGAAGCCCTTCTGCTGCAGGAGTGGCAGGCTGTCCAAGCTGAACTCCACCTTCTAGGAGACACACACCACAGCCCCTCCTCACCGCCAGCTCTGCTCCTTCAGACCCAAGGGCTGTGTCTGAAAGGCAGTGCTGCAAAGATGCTACACGGGGCCCGTCGCGTGCCAAATTGCTTCTGCTCTTTGAAACTGCAAGTATCTGGCGTGTTCATTCTGTCCAGCTACCACAAAATACTACACTAAGATAACAGGCTCAGACCTGTAAGTCAGTTATGTGCTCAAACTTCTGTAGTTCAGAATCAGGGGAGCAAGCTGCTAGATTAATTTAATTTGCCGACTTAATATGATAATGGTAATTCCTCATATTAGCCCCTGAAAAATAATACTTTCCAAACACCGATGTAAATGATAATGTGAAGTTTATCAGAAACCCTGAAAGTTGTATTTTTTAATGTAGAGGCTGAATTTTTGACAGAAAGGACTAGTAGCCATTTGTACACTGCCAGTATTCATTACAGCTCTGACACAAAACTGCACTTATTTTCTTCACCTTCTTAGATGCAAACTGAGTTGACTGTATGGCTCCAACTCTCAGCTCTGTCATTGCTGGCACCGGAGGACTCTCTCCCTCGATGTACTCCAGAACGAGCAGAATGGACTTCACTGGTTCTTGTAGCTCTAAACAAACACCAATCCAGTGAACTTCGAGACAGCCAAAACTGAGCGGGTATCAGTTTGGAACCAGCATAAATGGCACCAGGATTGTTCAAAACAAAATGATGTGGTGGCAAATCCATGAGCTGGCATAGATAAGGAGATCCTTCTTACAGAGTTAGTGAAGGATTAAGCAAAAGAAGGTTTTGCATAATTTGCAATTACAAACTGTAGTTGTTAATTGTTTTTGAAGTCCCATGCTCGTTTTCGAGCCCCATGGTGCATACATTGTGTATACCATATTCCTGCTTCCATATCCTATGTGCCTGGATTTATTTATAGCTCAGGAGCTAGGGATTGTTTATACACAGTCTCTGAAGACAGATCCTGTCCAAAGAAATTAATGAAGAATAAATACAAACTCCTGAAATTATCTGTTTCATAACAGTACAGTTGGGAGAGTCCAGGATACGCTATATATAGATATGAAATAATTGTATAAACATTTAATACAAGTCAGAGAAGTGGCAGAAGGCAAACATATTTTAATACTTTAGAGGGGTATTAAGCTATAGTAATTTTTTGCAAGTTAAGTGGCAAAGATGGAAGCTCATCATTAGGATATAACTGTATTAAAATGAAGAGAAAATCTTTCCTTAGGAGAAAGTTTCCTGCATTTTGTTTTCCTGTTAAAAATATAGGCTATACCACAATGCTTATTTGTTCTGATTCTGGAAAAAATATCTTCAGTTTGCTCTTTCTTAGAGAATGAGGAACATGCCCATGTCTCATCACTCCCTAAGCTGTCATGAAGTGTCAGTGGTAGCACATTACCTCCCACCAGTGCTTCCTGCGATGACACGGGCAGGGTGACAGCCAAGGACTCGATGGGCACGTCTAGAGGAACTCCCCCTTCCACAAACATCGGATGAGCTCGTGCTGCGCCCTTTAGGTTGATCACATGGGCTGTTTTCTAAGTAAGACAAGAATGCTCCAAATGCAGGCACAGCGAAGGACTGCTGTAACTGGAACACTGGCACAACAGCATCAGGTGCACAGAAATTCTTACATCACCAGCCTACAGAAAAGGCAAGGGGCCCTGCACTCTAATGCAAGAAGCCGGCATCTTTCCCTCACCTTGCCCACTCAGGCACTTCTCTTCCATCAACCTCTCATTCTTGGGCAGTGCACCTCAGGAGGGGACTAGACAAACCGTTTATCCTAAAGCCACTAAAAGAGGTACAACTTATCTGCCACCAAGCCGGGCTGAAGTTTGTGACCTAGGACTAGGATCTTTAGCTTATTCCAATTTGCGTTCTTAACCGCGATGCTGAAGATAATCTGGAGATACAAAACTTGCAAGGAGAGAAATTCCTTAATTGCTCACCACCAGTCTCTGCTCTGTGTTTGCAGTGCCTGCTGATGGTCATTAGTTGGCACTCTACATTAACTTTTGGTCAGTCTCTTTTGGAGCACGCACAAAGCCACCTGCTATGCTGCCAGCCGGTATATCCTGACTTGGGCTCCAGCACAGCTCAACTGCTGCTCTACAGATGGAAACCTCCTTCCTCATGCTGAGCGAGTGCAGAAGCAGCTTCCTGGTACTCGTCCACACTGTGCAGGTCTAGCTCCCCTCCACTGCCACTAAACACTACTTGTAGAGAGCTCTTGGATCTGTGATCAGCAGTGTGGCAGCAACCTGTCTCCCATCACCTCCCAGTTACACAGTGATGGCAGCTGGGCAGACAATGGGACTGAATCCCAAGTCACTATTGTTATGAAATAATAACTGAATATTTAAAACCTGAAAAAAGCCACTTGGCCCCAAACCTGCCATCTCCTTCCTACATCAGCTAATCTAATAAAGGTCATATTTCTGCCTACAAATGCTGTACAGTAGATAAAATTATTTGAAACTCCTACTAAGACCCACGCTGATAAAAATCACTGTAGGTCATATTTAGACATTGATGTCATAATCCAAATATCTTGATTGTCTCACCTTGCCAAAGAGCACAACCTTGAGTCGGTCAGAATAGTACAGACTTTCATGATCAGGACTGAAAGTAACAATAAAATCCTGACTCTTCCCAGCAGCAATTTCTCCCTCTGTTGGAAAGATGCTGAACACACTTAAGCCGTTATAGTTCTGTGTTCCTGGTAAATAAAAACAAGGATACAAATAAGAATGGAGGATAGCTCTGTTTTACTTCATGTATTTTAAACCCATTTAATTAATCTCTAGGGGAACTAAAGAAGCATCACCAAACCCTTCCTATATTCTAATGTGTTTTTACAGAGATGGGCATCCCTAAATACAGCCTTTAAGATGCAATTACTTTGTGGGTTTATTTAGATTCAAACACTAGTATCTCCTCGCTTGTGGATATTTGCTCAAGCTGCATAAATTTACAGACACCCATACTGAAAGAATTAGTACAGAATTAGAAACAAAATCAGGTCTTTAATTTCAGTGATGTGATGCCCAAGGTTTTGACAGTTGTGCAGATCTAACAGGACAATGTAATGCTGCTTTATACTTCATGAGTCTTTATCAAAAGAAAAAGAGTAAAGAAAAAGTTTACCAACAATCTCTGTTCTTCGCAAAGACGACGTAATAAAGGATGGGAGTCTCTTCTGATCCTTGTTCCTTGCTGGTGAAAGGGAATCTAGCTGGATAGTGTATGGCAGGGGCAGTGTGGAAGTGTTCTGTATCTGGTAACATTAATTCACACAATAGCATTTGCATTAAGAAACTACAGAATTCTCTTCCTCCTTACAAAAACTGTCGCTGTGTTTTCTGGTTCAGCACAGAGGTGTTTACCTTGACTGTGGAAGTCACCTTCTCTCCAGCTATCACATAGCCCATATTGAGTACGTCTTCCACAGAGCAAACAGTTGATGGCATCACCCCGTGACCAGCGATACTTAGGGTTAGATTGGTTTTTGCTGCCTGGATGTCCAGCATTTCGAAAAACTGCCAGGAGGACATCAGTGTGTGAGCCCATTTGCGGAAGGAAAACACCCCCAGCCCTTCAACTGACCCTTCTCCCACAAGAGGCCATTATTACAGAACTCCTGGATTTACTGCACAGACAAAGATCCAAACATTGGGAGGGGTTACGCACAGGCAACAAAGTTTTTATTATTATACAGACTCATCCCAGTCAGTAATACATGTACATTACAGAGCCTGGTACATCTCTCCATCTCTCCTCTTTTTCCCCATTCCTGTTGTATCTTACTCACCTGTTTACTCTCGTTTGGACAGAAAGAGATGCTGAGGGGTTTACTTTCACCTGGCTCAAGCGTTCGAATGGGTCTGATGACCAGGAAGGGACCATTGGGATTCAGGACTGAGAATCCTAGCTGTAGGAGTGCGACTCAAGGAAAAAGGGTTTATAAACAAAGACAGGGGTAGAAGATAAAAGAATAAATTCTAAGTGTTGTTCAGACCAAAGAGGTATAAGCTAACCATCTATAAGCTTCTTCATAGATCAGTAACTAACTCACAGAAAAGAAGAACTAAGCCAATCCTTTTTCTTAACTCACAGAATCCAAATAGCGGCAAGATTGTTTTCCAGTTAATAAGATCTCCATGTCACTCCATTTTCAAACTGCCTGGAATGGGTGATGAGCACCCTAAGATCTGGGACATGCTGTCTCCTGTCTTAGCCTGCACAGCTTAACCCAGACAGGCCAGTGTAGTAGCCTCTCCCCACAAGGTATTCAGAGAAGCACTGAGACAAAACTGAGCTGTTTGTTTTGTGTCACACGTTACATCACGCTGTACTGAAATCAGCTTTGCCATCAGTACCTTATACTCTTTGGAAAGTGGTTAAGTGCTTCTCAGCTTCTCAGGCTTGGCTCTATGCAGAATTATGTCCAGTGGAAAGGGTGGACTGGAGTTAGCCTAGCCACCTAGGCTCACCCAGTGTGTTCTTCACATTGCCTCCTGCCTCTCTCTGAGAGATGCAGATTAAGTCTGAAAGCTGCTGCCTCCTACCTGCTCTAGTGTCAAATAGCTCCTCCTGCAGATAAAGAGGCAAATGAAACTGAAGCTGCATGGCAGATTAATTTACGTGTTCCAAGTAAGGATACTTCCAGCTTCTCCGGGGAGATATTTTGTATTGTAATTCGCTTAATCATTCTGTGGCCTGACAGGAATTAAAACATTGCAAAAGGTGATGTTGCTCACTCATGCATTTCTTCTCCTTATTCAGGTTTTCACCCAGGCCAAACATACATTCCATTTCTATGGCTAATGCACTAGTCAGACTCACCAAAATGCTTTCAGATTTGGACAGTCACCTGTAGAGCTTCCAATGCCATGGTCTGGGATCAAGGCTGCTTTTCCCCACAGACAGCTAATTTCCCACCTAAGTACCTATTATAGGGCTAGTTTCTGTGTTGAGTTTTGATAAGCAACTGAACAATGTAAAAGAAAATGCAAAACTATGCTTAGAAGAAATTAAGGTCAGAGAGAAAAAAAACAAATTTGAATTAAAATTTCATACCTACTGCAACGTCACCAAAATCAACCATGGTTTTCCCGTTATCTGAACCGACCACAATAGATGGTGCTACAGCTGGACAGTGCAGCTCCAGATACAAAGTGTTGTAAGGGCTAGAGAGACAGCAAAAGGATATTTGTTCTTGGATCACACAGAAACAAATCCATCATCAGAAATCTGTTCTTACTCTGTTCTTATCACAGAATGTCCTTAAATTGCTATTACAAAACAACAGCTAATTTCTGGTGGCTGACTTTTTGTGTATACCTAAGCAGAAAGATGAACTCTGTCTGGCTTAAGGTTTTCACACAATTCTTCTTTATGCTGCTTTAATATTCCTGTGTTTGATTCTTACCCAACCAGTGAGTTGTAAGCATGAGTTTCTACCACTGACCTATGAAGTAATTAACATCAGAAGACAAATTTCCTCCCCAGATGAATAAATTAACATGCCCACCATTTCCCCCTCAAATTTCTGTACTCTCATGAATTGCAAATATCTAATTGCAAATACCTGCAGCTTAGGCTTTCCGAGCCTTCCCTTTCATCGATGTGTCCACTCGCAACAAAGCACGGTATGATGTATTTTTCAAACCTCCCACGGAAGTTCCTCATCAGGGAAGCCTGGGCTGCCAAATAAGCATCACAACTAGAAAATCAAGCAATAAAAATCATCTTAATAAGTGAGAGGGGAAGGAAAAAAAATAAATCAAATACGTATCTACTGAGCTATTTGTGTTTACTGTTTCTCAGTCATACATTCAAAGCTGAGCAGTGAAACTAAGTGACTGTCTCGATGCACACTAATGGGCCCACCTTACTAAGCTGTTTGCTCTTCTTGCCAAAAGAGGATAAAAAATGTAAACCCAGATGATAGATGTTATACCAAAGATTGCAAAATCCTCGATTTGCTTTCCTTATGTTGAATACATGAAGTATTTCAGTGTCTTCTGGTACTTCCACATCATTTAAAGCTATGTAAACACACACGATCACATTTCTGTGCTGCAATATGCCCAGCAATACTTCACAGTGGGAGTTTTCAGTTATAGATTGAAACAGAATAGGTATATTAGTAGTAGTTTCTTTCAGTAACCTAGTTCAGCTTTCTAGTTGCCCTTTAAAATAATACCCTTGTTGGTTCAGCCAAATTTACCCATACAGCCCCCTCTCACGCTTTCCGAGAGATTCTTTGAAGTCTTCAATCCCTCTGATGCATAAAGGGATTCTTTGCCTGACATGAGAGGGTACAGCTGTGTGGCTTAAAAGCAGGGCTAATTTTGGAAACAGCCTTCGCAACATCGCTGAAGCTATTTCTTCTCTACAGTTTGCTTTCTGTCTACCTATAGGTTTTAGCACATCTATCAAACCACTTGCAAAGAGAATGTTGTCTATGTAGGACAAGGTGCTTTTGGTGACTTACTCAGGTGTTAACTCTTGGGATTTTGGTTGTTCAGAACTACACAGAGTCGTCGAGTGTTTCCTGCCTCCATCCCTCACAAGCTGTCTGGAAGACTGCTGTCTGGCAAAGGGAATGCTCAATTTCCTTCCCTCTCTCTTTTCATCTTTCTTCCTTTTCTGCAAATACACACGTGGAGACGTTCTACACTGAGGGTGATCTCTGGTGACTCTGTTTACAAGCACCCAGTCCCCAGCCCAAGGATACCAAAGCTAAGAGCTGCCCGAGTGCAGGAAACAAGGTATCAGCAGTGGGATTATGGTAACAAGCCATAGGCACGGTGGTTATTTCATACATTGCTAATAATGTAAAATTCAGTTGAAATGGACATTTTATCCCGGTAACCGAGGAGTAAAAGCCTGTATATCTTATGGGAATTTAACCTGTTATCTCATAATTAAAGACAACCATAGGTACTCCCATAAATCCACTGACCCACAGCACTGCATGCAAAGCCCGTGTATGCTGTAAAGCTGCAAGAAGCATAGGAACTTTTTTTTTTTAACAGTACTTGCAGCTAAAAAAATCCTCTAGGAATGCTCTTGAAATTGTTAACATGAGATTAAGTTATCACTCAGTAACAGACTACACGTTAAGTGCAACAGTAGGGGCATATTCCTGTCCTTTACAGGCAGGTCTTACATGGATCATGAGTTTGGGCTTCGTTAATATGCCAATAATTTTATGATAAAAATCTCACCCAGAGAAATAAATATCTGGAAGCAGCAACCCCACAGCATGTGCAAGTTCTCAGCATTCCTTACTTGTATTCCTGCCCCTGCCACAGCTGCTCTGCATAGCCTCCGATCTGCCTCTTCTCTGATTAGCTGATCTGACAATGTTGGTCTGAAGGACACTTGAATCAAGCTTTTCTGGGAGTGCGAGAGCATACGCAAGAACGATAGGCAAAATTCAGCCCTCGTACATGTCTGACACCTACAAAGCTCAAGAGGAGCGCACACATGACAGCAAAAAAATAACAAAGAAAATACATTTTTTCTCTCCAAGTGAATAAGATGATCCCAAGGATAAGGTCACTTGCAGCTCTTTTGGAAGTCCACTATGTTCCAGTGGGCTGGTTTTACATGACCAGGATTTTTGGTATTTAAACATTCCTCAAATAAATCATATGACTACACTGGGGAAAGAACATTCAAGGTTAAAGCTCCCATAAAGCATTAGCCAGATTCAATGTTTAACCCCACACATCCAATTTAAAATATCATTCCTACCAATACAAAATATTCCAGCTGTTGTAACAACTCACATTTTGAGCCTTCATTTACAAGTGACAGTATTTGTAGGGATGTAGAGTATCGAAAGATTTGGCAGAACACTTGACATGTAAAACTAATTTACCTTCCCAGGCAACACAGTTCCAACAGAAGGTGTAATTGTCACTGGACAGTCTTCTGGCACACAGAATTCAAATGACGTGGGTCCAACAGGGGCAACTTCCTCACTGCCAATTCTTGGGACAGCATGAGTGAAGTGCTTGACACTGACATGGGAATTCATCACATACAGTGTTGCTGTAGACACCCCATTTAAAGCTGTTGCGGCAAACTGAACTAAGGAATGAGACAATTCAAGAGGTGGGTGGACTCCAACTGCTTTGCATGACAGCTTGAATTGTCTAAAAATAAACACATGATAAATTGTCTCAGCATAAAATAGTCTCTTAATCAGCCCGGAAAATAGGGAACTAATCCTGTAGTCCCTATTTAAGCAGAATTTCAAGCTTGCAACGGGAATTTTGCCTAAAGATGAACAATAATACTATCTATTTTTAATGCACAATTGGCTAGAGTCCCTGCTCAGATTCTTCCTCCTTGAACTTCTGCAAATACAACCAGTCAAATCAAAGTTTATGCCATCATTATGTTAGTAGAATTAGCTTAATGTATGAAGTATTTTCACACAAAGAAGTAAAAATCCTTCAGTAATTCTGCTGAAAGAGCAAGTGGAACATTGCAGGTTAAGACAACCCTGGGCAAACTTGCAGCTTGGATATGTGTCAGGGATAAATTTCAGGTAGGATAGGAAAAGTCATCTCAGTTAATACAGATACTTAAAGGAAGGCTGAAGCAGCTCCTGTCGACTGCAGAATTCCTACCTGCCTCACATTTTTATCCCAGCCTTACCTCTTCAAAGCAGGCAGGGAATTAATTTCTGAACTAGCTTAACAGTGGAAATATAATGTGATTTATACTTCTAGATTACCTGCTGCTCAATCAGTTTCTTAACATACCTATTAATCTCTGATTTGCAGGTTAGTTCAAAGCTGTACTCTTTTGCCTTCTTAGCTTTAAAGATTATGTCCAATGTCAGGCTTTCAAGGGGAAGAAGAATTCCAAGTCCATCATTGGGTTGAATTTCAACAAACTTAAAAATGGCAGGATAAGAAATTAGACTTATAAAAATAAGAAATGAACAGTTAAACTATCAAATTATTGTCTTAATTTATTAATACTGGCAAGATAAGACAATTTTGTTATTAAATTTAGAAATATCAGGAAAACAGAAACCATCCAGTGAGTGAGAAGCCTTCATCTGAGTTAGTGACTCGTGTCTCACTCAGGTGCATATTTTTAATCTCGAAATAACTTGAAAAGCATGAAATCCATTAACTCAGGCTTCAGTAGTATCTCTTCTGCAGCTTCTTACCATCTATGGTAACCACCCTTCTCCAACGATGTTTACTTACTCTTCATAGACAACTGAATGAAATACAATAAAAATCTCAAGAGTTCCTCCTGTATCTCTGAAGAGCCAGTTCCTGGGTGATGTGCAGATACCACAGTGACAAGTACCAGTTCAATAGCTACAAATGTGTATTGGTTCCTGCTTGAATTGATGATGATTCAAGAACGTTTCCCCATCACATTTTAAGCGCATTGTGAAACACATGCTGTGAAGTAAAGCTTTAAGGAAGCTGAAGATACCAATTTCTTTTAGCTAACTCCTTGATTTTAATCCCTAAACCAGCAGAGAAAGGAAGAATGCCTAATTAAATGTCAGGTTTCTCTAGCTCTGATACCAATGTGCCAAACCATTTCACACTGTGATCATCATGCTATTATGAAGCTTGATCAGCTAACTTTTTGCAAAAAATGTGTTCAGTAGACTGAGCCCACATGAAAATGTCAGCTCCTGTCGTTAATTTAAGTTAGTCCTGTCTTCTAAGTCAGTCCTGTCATTAAGTCAGTCAAAAATACCTAGGCATGATGGTTCAGGGGACAGTTCCCAATAAGCAGTTTGGACAAGGCCACCGTGTTTTAAAGACAAAGTGTTAAGGTGTTTGGATGCAAACTGTGTGATATTCCCCAGCCTCGAGGCCACAGCAACATCCCTAAGTCTGCTCTATTTAGTGGTGTAAGTGACCAGTGAATCTGAAAGAGAGTGCACCAGGTATTCTGTTGTTGGATTTCTTGGTGTAAGAAGCAGGTATTCTAATAGGATACAGTTATCCTGACAGTAGGTGAGAAGAGTCACAACTTCTTTATAATGCTTGAAAGATGCTTAGGGTATAATAAGATGAAATTCACACAAACCAGTACCAGAACGACACCGCACTCACACTGAAACATGTTTTCATAATAATAAAATATATTTTGCTACAAGAACAGATGTGTGTGGGATAACTACATACCTCTGGAAGTCCTACAAATCCAAATTCTTGTGGCAAGATGGATTTGTTTGTTAGCGTGACATTTGCCTGCACGGCTTCATAGATTGTGCAGTATCCAAAATTAATTTGTGCTGGGCTGATTTCCAAATCAGAAGTAGTAACAATTGCATGGACAGTAACATAAACTTTTTTTGCCTAAAACAAATGCAAGAGCACAGGATAAAAACCTTCATCTGTAACATTGTAAGGACAGGATTTAAGTGAAACGTCATCCAGAAAGAGAACTGCAAAAAAGTTATTCTCCTCTATTCCTTGACAATCAAGTATGTAAATGTAACATGTCTACCTTAAACTACACCCTCACTGTACTCCAAAAATCAGCAATAGGAAATGTCTCTTTGATAAGGAAAATTTCGAAAAGTCCTGTCTGTATCTCAAATTCCATTTGCTGAGGTGGAATCACACCTGCATCTCCAGGAAATGTAAAATCTAAGAATGTGCTACGCTTGCAGCACAGATCAGAATAAAAGGATTGTGCTACCATATCTGACAACTCTGGTACAAAATAAACTACTAGGGAACATGAGCACTAACTAGAAAGGATTTAACTTTCCGGATCATAAACACACTGGCAAGAAGAAACTATCAAATCTGTGCTGTCACTTTCAGCACCTTTTACTATTATCATGGGACTGCAACTAGTAAAGAACTAATCTAAGGCTAGGTACATGTGAACATTCACCAAAACCATTTATAGCTAATGTCAGCCTGATAACCACATAACAGAAATCATTAACCTTGTCCACAATCAGTATTGTCACTGGCACTTCCAGAACTCTTGTCTCTTCATTAAAATAGCTCCCTGCATCTTCAGGAAGAGAGCGCCTAAAAATCAAAAAGTACATTCTGTGTCATAAAAAAATCTTTTGATTCCTTTCTAGCTAAGGGGAATAATGAACTTTTGGTGGATGTACTTCTGAACAAAGAAGAAAAAAACCCCAAACCAAAACCAAAGAATGTGTTACTTAAGGTCTAAAAGTTTTATTATTTGCAGCTTTTATTCTTAACACAGTATTTGTGCTCAAATGGGAGTATTCACATACTTAGTTGGTGAAGGATCAACTCCAAGGCTTCACTGAAGTCTAACTACACCTTGTCTGCAAGGTATATGCAAGTATGAGGGAAAACAGCGGGGCAATGGTGGAAGAAAACATCAATCAAAAGTTAGTGACCTATGAAGTTCCACCTTCTGACCAAGCAAAAGATGCAGTTATAGCAGAAATATATGGACTTGTCACAACCTTCCTAGAGAACGGCCTATCTGCAGAGATCCTGCTCTGAGCACACACAGGCTGCTGGGCTATCTACCAGTGAAGATTAGTAATCGATAAGAAACACGGGGATTTTCTATAGCTGAAACATCCTGGTGTCACAAGTTCAATTTCAGAGCTTCAAGCCAAGACAATACAAAAGCTGCTGGTCTATTTATAGTGCCTTACAGCATCAGAGTGAGCAGCTTCCTGTACTTAGGTCTCCACAGCAATAACGTTCCTACTACTACTACTGGAATTACATCCAATCTTTTAATGTATTGTTAAAGAATAGCTAATGAATGCAGCACCCACTCAGTCACCATGGGGATTGGCGATCTTGCAAGGCTGAAATGTGACTTTAGAAGGTGATCTTCAAAAGTATTACTGACTGGTCTAAAGGTGGGAACTGGAGTTAAAGACAAGGTAGGAATAAAGTATCAGCTTTCACTATGTCACAGGGCATTAGAATAGCAGAAGAACTTAATCTATTACCAATTAACCTAGAGGGGAAAGAAAAAATCATAACTGTACATACATAGAGATAGACTCTAAATTAGCTGTTATGCCCTGGGGAAAAAGATGCTGAAATCCTTCAGACAGCTCTCTGAAAATGGCATCTTCATGCTTAAAAGCAATTAAAGAGAAACATAACAGCCAAAAGAAATCTGGACTTCCAGCATCTGCAGGACTAGTTCTGTGGATGCTGAAAAGCTGCTAGCAGAGGGATTTTCGTAGGTTCTCACAATATTTGGTGAGAATCCTGCTTTTCTCACCTGTGTTATGAGAAACAGTAGGATGGTTTTGTAAACTAGACTAACACCTGGTGTTTTGATAAGTTCTGTTTATGGTACATTGGAAAAATATTTTGAAATAGGTGTTGCAGGACTTTAGCCAATCGCCCTAGGAGATGGGTGATCTCTGACCAATGGCCCTATGGGGCTAGGGGATAGAAAATGGGGTTGTAAATTAATAAAGTTGCTTCTTTTGCCTGCTCTTGCTGAATTTATATGTTGCTGCATCTCTCCACTCCTGGCATAAACAGCGACATAGTTCCAAATTCTCTATTTGGGAATTCTGAAAGTCAGCAAATTAGAGAATTCACCTTCAAATAAACAGAAGATATGTGCCTCAAACACCCAGAAAGTTATGACTATTGTAACTTCTGAGCAAGCATTTCAGTGCACGCAGAATACTCAGAACTTCCCAAGGCCTCAGTTGTCTCTGTTCTCTTACTATTGCTCAGTCAGTGTTTCTTTCTGCTTTCCTGTGATGTCTAAGAGAGCTATTCTGTTCACAGAGATTGTAATACTAAGTCAACGAGGTGGCATTTCCAGAAGTGTGTCACTAGTGCAGTACTTCACATCACCTTGTAACACACTCGTCCTTCTGTCATACACACACTCCTGTGTGTCAGGTCTTTAAATCTGATCTGTAAACGGAAACAGCCAGATACTTATTTTGTGTGTCAGAAATGCCTTAATCTCATCAAATCTCCTTTCTGAAGCTTTCCCATTTTTCAAAGGAAGATTAATGTCCTAAATCCAAGCTATGCTTTTATCCACTCAAGTAACTGTAACAGTGCTTTACAGCAGCTGAAGTCTAGGAAGCGAAAAATGTCATAATAATGGGTACTGTTGTTGTAATCTGATAGGATTTGAGCTGTTGGAAGAACTGTAAATACTTTTAGTTCTTTGAATATTAACCTGGTTAGATTTTTGAAATCAGTGGTAGACTCTCAGTTTAGAACCCAGAGACACTGAGCACATCAGAGTAAATCCAGATACACATATTTTAGCTATCAGAGATGAAAAAAGCAGCGGGTTTGCAGCAGCAATCGACGCAGGAGCCCCTGAAGTATTTGGCTGTACACCAGAATGAAGGTCTACATGATTTAATTTCTATTCGAAAAGAAACGTCCTGCTCAGTTCTTTAGGATGGCAATGATGAGGTGAAATTAACTGTGGTCAACAAGAGCTTTTGAGTTTAAATTGTTTTAAAACTCGATTTTTTTTCCTCTCTGGCAGAACTGTGTTTGTATGTGTAGATGTGTCGTGGAATGGAGAAGAGAAACTTGCTGGGGTAGGGCTTTTAGTATCTTAGAAGGTGTTACATAAAATCCCATGTGAAATTAAAGATCAATGCATTCAGATTTTGGAGAAGAATGTACTTGGGTAGGAAATCTGAACAGGAAGGCCAAACCATTCTTACCTTAATTAGCAAGCACAGGAGTTCTTGTCCAGAAATTATTCAATCAGTGATCCATGAAGTAGCCACCTGCCTAGATAACCTCTCTCTTGTGTAAGAATAGCATCCCCCCAGAAACGGGAACATCCCACCAGGAATGCAACTGCCAGGATTCTCACACTACTGCTGTCACCACAGGAAAAGCATTTCCTCACAGGTATGGGATCCAAGTTCATTTCCTCCTGGAGCATCTGGCGGCTTTTAAGGGGGAGAGAGGGAGGAGGCTAGGCCTGCATTGACACCAGTGCTGTGAAAACCAGCCTGCTACAGACTGAAGGAAAAAACCCCTTTGACCTGCTCAGGTTTTCCACTCACAGCCTCCTACAGATACTGTCTTAAATACTGAAAATATTATTGTCGTTATGTTACCTGGGCAGAAACTTCAACTGCACACTGAAGGATGACTGAGCTTGAATGCAGCCTGTTTTTGGAAGCAGCTCCATGTGCTTACCCAATTCTTTGCATACTTCAAACTTCAAACGCAGCGTGGCTTTTGCTCTGCAAACAGATCAGATGTGCTTAGGTGACTTTGAGGCTGCCAGCTCAGCAACACTTGCTCTTGGAGTTTGGTGTCCCCACCCTTGCATCTCTGCTCTACATTCCAATTATAACAGTTCCAAGTTTCCTTTGAAAATGATGGGTGTGTAAAACTGCTACAGCAAAATCACACGTATTCTCTTCTAAGTATAGAAAACAAGATTTTGGAAGCACTATAAGTAAGTCCAGCTGTATTTCAAGCAATATACACAACTCACCAGAATGTAATTATCCAAGTGCAGCACAGTGGTAAGCCAAGCCAAGGGAAAGTCAAAGCCAGATTATTGTGAAGTATCAGCTCACATACATTCCCTCTACCTGAATCAATAGGAATGTCTCACATAATGAATGACACCCCGGAGTGGTCCGAGCCGCAGCGCGGAACCCACTCGACATGGAAAAGGAGTCGGCTTGCACTGCTGGATCTAGGTTATGTACCTATTGCTGCTGGGTGGGATGCAACAAATACAAACCTGCTATTCTGCCTGAGGAACAGAAAAATGAAGACCTGCAACCCCTCAGTGGGGCCAAGGATACCGAGATGCTGCTTAAGTGTCTTACAAGCAGTTAATGTCCCCGCCTATAGTTAGAAGAATCCAAAAAATGAACCTGAAAGAGCATAAACCATCAGCATTCACTGCCAGAAATTCAGCCTGTGCAGGCAGGGAAAAAGCCTCAAAGAGGGCAGGGGCTGCTGCCTTATGCCAGAAAAGCACCGAGAGTGCTGCTGCTTTTGTTTTTTTCTCCCCCAAACCACGCTGACTTCTTTTAAATAGATGAGAATTCACAGATCTCTTTTAACTTCTAACAGCAGAGATTCTGCAGGGCTTGAAGTTGTAGTGAGGCTAAGCTGGTACTGCCAGTTTCTCTGCTGAAACGTGCGCCCGTTTGCCCTGCGAATCGCGGGTTGGAAGCGAGGAAACATCTCCTTGTTTACTGAGTTCTGGCCATATTACAATACAGCGATAGCCACAGACCATTCTCTGGCTTTGGAATTTTATGTCTAAGTGCAAAATTGCCAAGCAATTTACAAATATTTCAGCTTGTCATTCTCCTTCTCTTGGACTGGTTTACAAGCTGTCAGTCCAGATGGTCTGCTCTAAATCAACAGCTATAGCATGTGGTACTGGGAGCCTGGAATGATTTCTGACTGCTGACAATCTAAGAGAACTATGCACTACTTCATTAAATCAGTGCAGATTATAACCTGCCAAAGAAATTACTTTTCAAAGTGATTTATATTGGACAGGATTCTGGTAAGACACTTTCATCCTTTATGCTGCCTGTTTATGCTTCCTTATTCCCCTGTTCTGTGTGACCAGAAAAAAAACAAACCAGAACCCAAACCAAAACTAGTACTAACTAACAATTTGCAATTCTACAGAGCTTGCTGGGGCACAAGTGCCAGAGCTGACTAACTTGAAAACTTGATCTTCTACTTCTGCTATAGCCTAGAATGGCACAGATTGCAGCAGCAACAAGATAGAGGCATGTTCTTCCTGCTTTGCTTCTGTCAGATGCTTGTGTGTGCTGGTGGTGAATGAAAGGCTACTCTGACACAGCATCTCCCTCACGTCTGGGGCAGATTTTGCCCTGAACATCTAAAGAATCTCTTGCTACAAGCTTTAGGGCGGCTTTGGTGGGGTTGGTTTTTGGTTTTTTTCCCCTATAACTAGTCAGGGATTGGAATAGAAGTTTGTAAGAATATTCCTGAATAGCAGGATTATTTAAGTAGATAATTGACATTTAATTAAAAGAATCTATGTTCTAGAAGTTACACTAACAAAATATCACATCTACTGGATCTGCACTGGAGTTCTCACCAGCTGAGACATTTCAGCAGTTGTTAGACAAGCAGCCTTCTCAGCTGGGCTGAGATAAGACCTCAGCAAGATGCCATTTCCCCAGATTTTACTATTGCAATTAAAAAATAGCTACTTACTAGTCTAACGTAGGAAATTGTTCTTGACTGATAGTAATTTATAGCTATTTTCAGCAGTTTAAATTCATTCTGTTTGAGAAGTAGTTTGACATGTATCATGGAACGAGGAGGAATCCTCTTGCTGATGCATGCTACAGAAAAATTTCAATAGCTGCTAGGGGAAGAAAATTCTCGGGCACCACATGTGAACAGTGAAATCTTGCTACTTCTGCAGGACAAAAAGTTGAGACATTGCATCCCTGCACATGAACTACTTTGGATTTCAGTCCAAATTAAACAAAGAATTGAGTGATAAATCAAAGACTTGATTTGCCAGGGTACTGAGGACAGTATACTATGTATTAAGTGCTCTTTATTTAGTGAAACTTGGCAAAGGATCATCAGAATTTTTCCCTCAGTTAAGAAGTTTTCCCCTAAGCAATTTGACAGCTTCTATCTTTGGGATCCCCTTAAAATCTTAAGTTTTAATGAAGGGAGTTACTCTGCTTCTATACTTACAAATTTTATCCCTGGGTTATCTAGACCAAGTAAAATCACTTACATAACAACTTGTGCCTGTCATATCTGTAAGCTGAATTTCTGAGATAACAGCTTTACTCATTTCTTTCCAACTGTGAAGAGTCTCTGCAGTCTGTAATTCTGGTA
This sequence comes from Todiramphus chloris collaris, assembly GCA_025345505.1. Classification (NCBI taxonomy): domain Eukaryota; kingdom Metazoa; phylum Chordata; class Aves; order Coraciiformes; family Alcedinidae; genus Todiramphus; species Todiramphus chloris. The sequence continues at coordinate 3,901,950 of JANVCC010000174.1, forward strand.
AGAGGTTTAGAATGGATGTCTTCTATAGAACCAATCTCTCCCCCATCCTCCCACAAACCCATCCCAATCCTGTTTAAATAGGATCTAAGAAATGCAAATTGTTAAAACAAGCATTCGATAGTGACTGCGCTGGGTGGAGGGAAGACACCCAGCACCCAGAGACAATCAAAAGAGTAAAAGTTCATGTAAACACTCCCTAAGAGAATGAAAATCTCTGGGAACCAGTGAGCTGAAATATTCTCTTTCCAGTGCAAACAGAACCAGCCCTGAGATGTTACTGACCTGGGCTACAGAACACCAGGTAATTTTTCCCCTATAAAGTGCTATTTGGTCGCTAGCCATGTACTTACAAGTACCTGTCACTCCAGTGCAGTGTGCAAGGCCTGTATGAGGCAGGAAATGTTGCACCCTTCCCATTTTACTGACACGATTTAGCTACAGAAGGCAGCTGGCAGTGAAAGGGCATCTCACCTGCTCTGAATGAGAATGCAGTCCTGGTAAAGTCGGTCATACATGCAGATCTTGAAATCAACGCTGGGACTGGGCACCCAAACCGGCACGTCAGCAGAAACTCCAACGGCACTAAAGCACAGCTGTTCATGCAGAAATCAAGAGTGTAAGGATTTCTGTAAGTCTCCAATTCTTACTGATCCAGACAGAGCAAGAATGGCTGCTAGAAACTACAGCTGCGTAAATTATTTTATTATTCATATCGCAACAGGTTCTTTAATTAGGCAAAGCTATGAAAATCATCTGTAAAATAAAACCTAGATGCTATGGTGTCCCAGCAGAAAAAAAGAACTATGCTTTGGTTTGAATTCTTTGACAGAATAGCATTCAAATACTATTCAAGTAGTACTGAAAAGAAGTATTTAAAGTGCATCTAGCTTAAGTGAACGTGCCCTAATTCAGAAACTCAAGATGCTGCAGCTTGTTTAGGCAGCAAAGAACATAGCAATGGCAGCAGAGTGCTGCACCTTCTATAATGACCTTAGGTCTGACATCGTGACCACACAGCTCTGACTTGGATAAAATGCTCCTGAAAGAGAAGGTACCCACGGGAGCCTTCAGCATGCACCTGCAGCTCCTTTTGTAGGCTCCTCCATCTGTAGACCATGGGCAGAGCCAAGATTGCCCTACTGAGCTTCTTGGAAGTTTTTCTTTATTTTTTTGGCAAGCTTCTGTGAACAGTTCCCAGGCAGAATTTGGCTTCCAATAAAGTGCAGAATCAAAGTATGCTGAAGTGGTAACTAAAGTTGCCATTTCTTCCAGCTTTCACACATCATTTTCACTACTGCATGCTAAACAATTCCTATTCTGATACATCAGAAGGAAAATAAACTATGTAAGCTGGGAACAGAGGAGAGTACTTTGGTATTTGTTTCCAGGACAGTAGATGTTTTCCAGTGTCATGTCTGATAAAACGGGAATATCAGGATTATTTGCATAGAAATTTAAGAGAATAGCAGGTTTAATAACTGTTCTGCAGCAGAAAGAAGGGCTGTGATTCACAAAGTCACCTCCCATCAAACCACATAATATGTATCACATGGTGCCTCACTGTTATTTCTTACACTCTTCATAAATATACCTGTCCTCTACCTCCTCCTCTTTCTATTATAGGATTCTGAGCTCCTTTAATTCTTGGGAAAAGCAGAAGTAGGAGGATTTAAAAATCTTCTTCTACAGTGTTTTGAAGCAAGTCTTGCATAAAATCACTCACTGGTTTGCAGTCCGTGTTGTCAAAGACGATCACAAACTCTGCCCTCACATCCCCAGGGACAGCAGGGACAAAGAGGATCTGAAGCTTGACTGAGCTGAAGGGTCCAATTTCGCCTTCAGTAACCTAAACAAGTAGCAGCATGTTTTTAATGAGAAAGGTTGTACTGCTGTAGTAAAATTGTATTGAAATTTTAGTCTTAGACTAGTGAAAATCTTGATTCATTACCTTTCCAAGCATAATTTCAACTGGTGCTTCTTCAGCAGAACACTCCGCTAAATTATGTGCACTGAGTGTGTCTGAGTCTGATCTGGAGTTTAATACATCTTGACTGAGTGGTTCTGGGGAAAAAACAAACAAACCACAAACAAAACCCCACAAAATGCTGGATGTGTGCACCTTTCCACTCAACAGAAATCACAAACAGAGCAGAAGTGCATTGCTTTTGGTCAGTGTTGCAAATCCAATAGCACATAGCAGCGAAGGGCAGCTGTAAATGTCCAGAAGGAAACTGCTGTTTGGCCACACAGCTTTCCCCTAGCCCAGAAATCCGACTTGGGCACCTGAGCTTCCCACTACAGAATAACAATATTAATGAAGTATATAGCAGATATTGTCACAGCAAGGAATGCAAATTCAGCTGCAAGCAAGAACTGGGCTTTAAGAACAATTTCATGGATCTTTCAGTTTCCTGCAATTGGAACGATCGACATCCAGAAGAAATGTTAAAGAATACAGATGATAATGAAATTAAGAAAGTCTTTCTTCTACGAGACTGGATTTTATTAAGCACATAGTAAACATCAGAAATGAAATAGAAAATGTCTGAGAAGGTTCATCTTTCTGCTTCCTTGTTCCTAGAATTACAGACTATAAAAATAAACCTGTCATGTGGATTTCTATTCTGAGAAGTGGGTATTCAGTTGCTGAGACAAGAATGATAACAATTTTGCAGTTTCTGTAAGCTAGTTGGTTCTGTATTCCAAGGCCGAGTCGTTGATCGCTAATGAGAAGTGAGATTCTCTGCTGCTTTTGATATAATGGTGTCAGCACATTATTTTTAGTCCTTTTTTTGTGAGGCAGCATACAAAGTAATATAACATTACTACTAGAATGATGAACTGCTTAATTTACTGAGTGACTTCTCAAACTCCACAGTTCATTACAGGAACCTCTACAAGCAGGTAACGCTCAGTCTGGGGAGCTGCACTGCCAGTTTTCTACAGTAGTCACCTTACCTGGGGAACTCCTGCTCAGGTTTGTCTCAGTCCTCTGCTGCTCCTCCTGGGCTAGGCAGCAGCTCACTTCTTCACTACAGTCAGGACCGACCTCTTCCTTCTTTTCAACCACAGATGTCACAGGACTATTGCTGACTTGCTTTTCAGGGCCACCTTCACTGAAATGTCGAGTAACCTATTAGAAAACACAGAGAAAATATGTGTTCTGCTGTGACTGTTGCTTGCACCAGATCCAATTTTATCAAGCAGTTTCAAACCATAGTTGTGTTTTCTTGCAACTGGTCCGTGTTATACATGGAAAAAATGTGTTGCATTTTCTAAAACCTGCAGATTCTACTAGACCTTCATCAATGAGCAGGTTTCATTTTTGCCAGCTGCCCAAAAGAGGTAAACGTTAGAATGGGAGCAATCCAATATAGTGTCAGTTATTTTGTAATTAGCAGAACTAACATTTTTCTAGTGGAAACACTGGCAGTTCTATGTCAAAACTAAGTCTGCTAAAACTAGACTTCTGTTTATTACACACCTATAAGAGACAGAATGCAGGAGGAAAACCATGGATACAGACGGTGTTATTTCACAACTTGATCTTCCGACATCCCTTCCAGCCAGAGCTGTTCTGTGATTCTGTATGATCCTACCAGACTTTGCAAAGCAGAATGTTTCCATTCACTTAGGGATGTGCTTTTGAACCTACCATTCTTCCAGAAGATATTTCTGTTGCTCTGCAAGTCCTACTGTCACCTGCTGACGTCTGAACTTTGAATCTCGTTCCCAAAGCTCCACTGTTTGTCAGGTTGATGGTCCGTGAAATTGTCTCTCCCACCACATGGCTGCCAAAGTCAATGAGCTCTTTATCTAGTGCCAGCTGTGAGAAGAAAAACCATTAATTACTACTGTCCCAGATAGTCAGTAATGTCAATTAAACGAGCATCCGCCTTTTCAAGAATAAGACTTGAAAGTTCTTATTATCATTTCAAAGGCGGTACCAAATAACAAGAGGAACTGCGAGTATCCTTCCGCCTTTTTGGGGGAGCCAACTCATAAAAACAAAGTCTTGTTAAACGGAGCCACTTCCATTTCAGCCCACTATAGGACAGTGGAAAAATCAGGGTAAACGGTGTTCATAGTAGCAGCTTGCATAAGTCTTCAGGTAGTTACCCTGGAAGTAGGCAATATTTACATACGAGTTACTCTTGCACTACAGAGAAAGGGTTTTACTAGCATCAGGCTGAGAAGCAAGCAGCATTTCACACCACATAGTGACTATGTTTTAGTTTGTAACACAGCCTGGCTCGTTCCTTTGAGCTATCATGGTTTACAACCAGTTTAAAAAGTAATACACTCCCTCATATAGAATTTGTAATGACTTTGTAACTGGGTTTGTGGTAAGGACAGGATTGTAATTCAAGCTCAAGCATCAAGAAAACATCGACAACTTTGTTGCTTGGTAGTATCCTGCTTACAGCTGACCTCTCCCTGCTTTCAGGGCACAAAGCACAGGAGTTCCTGTGTGCAATTAGCGCACAGCGACGGTGTGAGTTCTCTAGGTGAAGGAAAATTCTCCTTTGATCAAAGATGAATGTGTTGGCTTTCTGCTGCATTCTGCATTCTCATCTTCAAGGTCTTTTAAGTGACAACCATCACAGAGACCTACACATGCACTCAGATTTAAGAATACAATATTGATATGATATCATTCTAGCTTCCTGCTTTGGTTAATTCCACTCTAAGATTAAGTTACAGTTCATGGTTAGAGTCAATCCATTAAGATAATTTTGTATACATCTCAGTGCAATCTGGGAAGCAAAGGAATGAGTAACTTTCTGGAAAGAGACTCTCCATTTAGAAAGGACAGAAGAAAGAAATGTAAATACCTCTTGCTAAATACTTTCACTAATGTTTATGTTATCTCACATTTTCTATTGCTGTTGCTATACTGACTCTGACCGTGCTTTAAAAGGGCACTTACAATGCATCTCTTGGCCGTACATTTCAATGGAACAGAAAAAGAACCTGTCTGTGCCATAAACGTGACTTCTCCTTCCAGAGTTTCATTTATCTGGAAAACAACAACAAAAAAAACCCTCAACCAAGTGATGTACAAAGACGTAGCTTTTGTAGTCTGATGAAAAATATTTTCACTCATTCTTTGTGCGACATATTAAAACATCTCTACAGAGTCTACATTTCTGCTTTAAATCAGTCTTTGGAAACTGCACTTACCATTGGCTTAAACGTTACCACGAGTTCACAGGACATTCCAGCAGAAATTTTGCCAGGTGGGTCAAAACTATGGAGATAATGAAGACAAAACTCTAAATTAAAGCTATGTATGAAACAACCAGATCCTATTCCAGTAACAATGGCAGGTTTGGGTTTTTTTCCCCCCTCTTGGAGTAATTACTTAGAAAAGTCAGAATGAGTGGCAGATTAATGGAAAGCTCCAGAACCCTGCTGCAACTGTGAAACTACAAAGGCCGACTCTTTATTGAGGCTTTAGTCAGAAAGTCTTAAAGTGCTTTTAAAAGGCAAGAATTGTCTCCTTCATGCTACAAAGAGACTGTAGCCAAACAGGTGAAGCTGAGGCACAATAATATCATCAAGAATTGGGTGGACCAATTGCATCTGTTTTAAGTGAGTCAAAAATAAAACACAGAATCATAGAATGGCTTAGGCTGGAAGAGACCTTAGAGATTATCTAATCCAACCTCCCTGCCACAGGCAGGGACACCTCTCAACTCGACAGGGTTGCTCAAGGCCTCATCCAACCTGGCCTTGAACACCTCCAGGGAGGGGGCATCCACAGCCCCTCTGGGCATTCCAGTCCAGTCTCACCAGCCTCCTACTGAACAGCTTTTTCAAAGAGCCACTCTAAACCTATTTTCCCTTAGTTTAAAAACATTTCCCCTCATCCTATCACTTCACACTCCCTCTCCAGACTTCCTGCAGGATCCCTTCAGGTATTGGAAGGCAGTTATAAGGTCCCCCTGGAGTCTTCTCCAGGCTGAACAACCCCAGGTCCCTCAGCCTATCCTCACAGCAGAGGTGCTTTAGCATATATGCCACATATATGATCTCAAAACAAGCGAAAAACTACATTCACATTTGGCTGAGCACCAGAGCAAGTTTAAAAGCTTAAGTTCTCTGCTGCATTGTGGTCAGCTATGTATCTCTGCTAGCCTGTGACTGAAGTGCTAAACACCTTTATCAAGCTCTTCTACAGCAGCTTGATTCAGACTTTATAGCTCTCAAGTGATTCCATTTGCACAAGAACTGCAGAACCTTCACAATCCAATGCACTCTTAGAGGGACTAAGTGGGCAAGGAATGGCTTAGCTATGCACCAGAATCCTTCTTGTGAAGCTAGCTAGAAATTCCCAGTGCAATCCATCACCACGAAGAGGCGGTGGATAGCGAGCTGTAAAACCATCTCTGGAGTATGAAATCAGTTCCTGTGGTAACACAACTTGTTTATTTCTCTGGGGTATGATTAAACACTCACAGAAATGCTTTCTTCAGGTCAGTCAGCCATAAGAGTTGAAAAAGAATTTGGTTAAAACTCCCGTTGTGGTACAAAGGTAAACGAAGCAACTAGTCTACAGCTAATTTCACTTACTGAATACTGATGAAGTCCTTGAGCCATTCACTGATTCCCACGAGTCTGCAGTAATTAATGCTGTAGGATGCATTTGTCAAAACTACCTTCTTTTTGTAGATTTGACCCACATCAAAATCCTTGGAACAGCAAACACATCAGTTAGCGTGGATTATGGGAGGCAGCATTTCCACATGTAATGGAAAAACCAACTACTTTTACCCCAGCTGTGCTCACAGTCCCTGCCTGGATCACAGGCCCTTGTGCACACTATTGTATTAAGCCACAAATCAGTGCCTTGCTCCAGAAAAAGCCTTTCCAAACACCCAGATACATACATCATCTGTACAGATCCTGTGCAGAATGGCCACTAACCTTGAAATGAATGCAGCTTGGTTTACTGTAGAAGGTACATCCTTTACATTCCTGACCAGACACGATATGCTTGTGAAAAATTCCAGCTTGGAATGCCTCCTTTTTTTTCTCAAAAACATCTTTTTTCACTGCAGCCAACTGCTTTGGATCCGTTTCTTCCTTGGGCAGCTATTAAGGAACATCCGTAAAACCACCGTGACTGTAAGTAAGGGTAGCACAGAATCCAGAGCTCCCAGTAAAAATGCCTGTGAATGGCATCTTGTAGTATCTGGCCAGCCTTTGTCTGCTTTTCTCCAGGTCAAACCCAGCCTCCCAACTTCTAGGTGAATTTATTCTCTGCTGTCTGTTCTGCAGTTTAACATCATCCCACACTATGACACAATGTTTTTAATGGCAGAATTAGCTCTTCTGCACTTAAAGAGTTTTCTCCCTTCAGCTTCTTAAATATGCAGAAAAAACCTCCGCTAACTTGACCGGAGTGTTTCAGTTATGGGCTAGTGCATCTTTCATGAAAATATGTGAATAGGTACTGACTTATTTCTTTAAAAGGAGACTTTTTGGTCAATCCAAAAGTATACCTTGGAATAACACTTCAGATCTTAACCACACAATTCTGCTCTATAATAAAGTGTATTATTTACTTCTGTTTACAGAATACTATTATTTTCTAGAAGATAAGCTTCTCTTTTTCTGGTACAGTCCAAGAAAGGTTGTTTCCACGTAAAGCAATCTGTGTTGCCAACTCAGCAGGAAGTCATGTTTAGTTTTTTTTGAACTCCAACAAGCAAACATGATGTGATGTATGTCTCCAGATATCTCTCAAGTAAAACTGAAGCATTGTTTGTTCTGTAGGAAAACAAACACTAAAAGAGTAACGACAAACAGCAGTTACTCTGCTGATACTCTCACATCTAGATCTCAACATCTATGTACTAAGGTCTGCATTTTAACTGCAAAATAGCTGATTATTGGTTCTAAGCAAGGTTCCTAAAGCAGCGCTTGCCAGTGTCACTACCTCAGATACCTACAGCTACTGGAGAGGCAGATGAAACTTTTCTAACCCATTTTGCAGATACTGTCAGAATTTTGTACAGACTAACTTCACAGTGAGTTTCTTACTGCAGGATCTCATCAACATGTTCTTTTACTTTTCTACTTCTAATGAGAGACAGCACAACATTTACCTTAAGCAAGTCATATTCCTGACTCCAAAGTCCCGGGAACTCTGGTTCTGCCAGGGTCTCTTCTTTCTCATCTTCACCACTTTCACAGAGCACATCACGGGGTATGTTTCCAGAAAACTCTCCTACAGCAGAAGGCCTCTCACCAGCTGAGGAACAAGCTGATGGGGAGCGCCAGGACTTTTGTGGAGGAACCTAAGTTTGGAAGATATGGTTCAAAATTACCAGGGCACAGTTATTTCAACAGTTGAGCAGTTTCTGAGGAGATCTTTTTATACAAAAATCACAGGTCTATAAAGCTCAGAGGACAAAGACAACAACTTTACTTTTAAGATTTCATGAATTCCCTGGTTTCACCAGGGAATTCAGTCCCCTCCACCTCCATTTTCCAGGCCAGTACTCCCTGGAATACTGCGCAGATAAAAAAACCAAACCACCCAAGAAGCTTATGTCTAAAGAGAATCACTGTCTTCTTTCTCATAGAGCGGGCACATTTCTCCTGTGCTCAAACTGATCTAAATTCTTGTTTGGGGATGAAGGTAACTAAACAGGAAGTGAGAGTAATTAACAGGCAAAAGAATTCACTGCCCTGCACCTTCGCCAAAAAATAACCTAACAGACAGTTAGGCCTTTGTTTACCTGTGATCTTGCTCCAGCTGACTGCTTGCAGGTCTTCTCGATATATTGCCACGTTTTCATCCTCCACAGTAAAGAATCATCAAGTTTACCACCACCCTGAACTGCCTTAGTACAGGACTGACTTCTTTTCTGCTTGTGAAGAGAAGCTTTTTCTTGCAAAATTTTAGTTACAATCTCAAGTTTTCTTGATTTTTGTTGTTTTCTAGAAGCTCTGCAATCCAATGTTGTAAGAAATATTAAACCAACCGTAGTTGCTTGCTAACAAGACTAACTACTGCCCAGTTTCTGTTGAGCATAAACAGCAAGCCTTTAAACTGGGCGCAGTGGTAATTTGTGTCGTGACACCCAGCGATCCAGAAGCTATTTATACATTTTTTGCAGACTACATATACTCAGTTGCAGTGGTTTAGAAGTTGAGTTGACAGATCATACCAGTCAGCACTACTGCAAACAAAGTTTACAGCGATTTGCCTAACCTAGTTAGCTATTTGAGGAAAACTGCCTGTTTGGAATCCAGGGGGTTTCGTGAAGGAAGAACGGGTAAGGGTGAGGACACAAGTACTGAACTAGAAAGATGTGAATTCAAGGCTATGTACAACTACAAATTCCATAGCACACTGGGTAGCGTGACAAAAATGACAGCAGATAATTTAATCTCTGTTTTAATACCAGCAGTTTAATACATAATTTTCTGCAACAAATATTACCCACACTAGTGATGGCTTTTAATACAGACTTCAACTAATCCATATAAATAATTACTGCCTGTAAATTGGGGCAAAGCAAATATCACCTCTCATTTAAATCCAGGCTACTGCCAACTGAAGCACTTCAGTGCCTGAATTCAGGCTCATGCTGCCCCACTGCAGCAGATAAATGGCATTGTGTTTATAACATATTTTTGGAAATGACAAGGAAATCAATCATGGTTACAAGGGCACAGGAAGGGTACTGACTCCAAGTGCTGTCTGCTTAAGTATAAAAGTATACAGTATATACATGCTTACGTATAAAGTATAAGTATATATCTGTTCCCATGTGGTACACGGAATAATGACATAATGGTTTTAATGCCTAAAGAGTTCTTTTCTTCTGCAGATATCCAGTTTTTACAGGGACAGTGGTCAGAAAAAGCAGAAAACAGGAAAACAGTTCTGTCAGGCACCCTGTTTAGGTTCACTGAATTTCCCTCCTGGAGCAGTTTCTCTTCTTTGCACTGCTCATAGAACACAGGCTCCTAACGTTTGAGTCTCTGAATAATACATGTAAGCTAGAAGTTCAAGTTGCTTCAAACAGTCTATAGAAGCATCACATGCACAGAGCATAAGAAGGAATTCGCTCCCTTGAGAGGGCATCATGGGTGTTACGATTCCAGAATCTGATTAACAGCTTCAATATATTCCTGCATGAGCATCAGTAAGCAGCTGAGAGTTTGATGTAGATAAGAATACTTACTCTTTCTCTTTTTCATACTCTAGCAGTCGTTTATAGAGAAACATTTCCTTGGCAACATTGCCTCCTTCTGCTATGACAGCTTCCCTCATTTTCATCTCCTGCTTCTTCGCCTCAGAGGCCATTGCTTTCTTCCAGACCTGGAGAGTCTGGAGTTTTTCCTATGAAGCCACACAAACCAGTTACATGCTTGATTCACATACTGAAGTCTATGAACCAAAGAATCTAGTGTTGGTCCCCTTAGCTGAAATAGGACTTACTGTTTTTAATATACATAGTAGTGCTGGTGTGCTGGGGTGCAGGAAGCTCTGGCTAGGTCAGGACAGCTACTTTACCCTTCTAGCCTGCCCTTGAAATGCTACTCAGTGAGGCAATGTGAAAAGATACAGTTCTAACCAAAGCAGTGTTAAGACTATTCCCTCAGACTCTACAGAACAGAAGAGCAAAGTAGCAAAGCTCAGAAACTCTTAATTTACATTATTTAAATTCTTAAGTAACTGGTTTTCTTCCATATGTTTTCTCCATATGAAGTATTCCTGCACTGGGATCCAAATAACTGGAAACACTTCTGGCTGAGTTTTCAGAGAGCTTATCTGCAGTGTGCATTATTCTCAAGAGAGTCACCAGAACAACTAGATTGTTGACAGAACAAACTCCACAAGCAGAAGTGTCAAAATCTGCCTGTACAAATCTAACACCATTACTCCTATCGTTAAATTCTCCCATTTCCAGAGATTTGGTCGGTGATCTGACAGCATCACACGACCATTCTGCAATGAAAATTGAAATTACTTGCATTAAAACCTAGCAGTCTAACACGTTAATTCCTTGTTCCCCCTCTAAGCCACAGCAGCAGTACCCTGTTGGAAGTGATGCTGTTTTTCAGGGAGAGCACAGCTTGGATCCTTCTCTCCATATGCTCCTGAGTTTTCACCACTTCCTTTGCATTTTTTTCATGAATTCTGTAAGCAAAGTAAAATCTTTCAGGCTCATATCCTGGAAAGCTTTTAGTATTAGAATGTTTAACCTGACAAGTAGTAATTGTCAATGTCACCAAACATTCTTCCTGTGTTTACTACGATACTGGGTGTGGGAAAAGTGGAACAGTTGGAAGACTCTTCTATATACAGCACTGCTCAAGTTGCGAGTGCCAACAGGCTTTCAACTAGTTTGTTCAACAACTTTTTTTGGTTTTCTTTTATTTTTGAATACGAAGAATGTGTTCCACATAATGACATATGTCTGGTTGCTAAAACAGAGGAAGAGCTCAGGTGTTGTCCATATAACCAACATCTAAACAGTTTCATTGTACCCACACTAAATATAAACCCTAGAGTCTCTAAAAGCTACAACTACGTGGGCAGGAATCAAGTCTGACAGTGTTCTGTCTAATATAATGGTAAACTAGAAAAAAAAAAAACAGTAAGACTGATACATTACTCAGGGGAAAATAAAAAGAAAATGATTGGGTTGTTTCTTTTTCTGAATTATTATAAATTTGTACATGCCACCTAATGAAAAATAAACCAACAAAGAAACAGTATGATTATTTCAATAATTTTTTCAACTAAGTCCTAATATACAAAGAAAAGTAAGTAACAAATCTTCACAGTTTCTTTAGTAGCAAAATAATTCAACACCACAGTGATTATATCAACACAAACTGAGGAAGAGACCATTTACTTTACCACCAACCAGAAAAGAACAGGAGCTCCAAGTGATGGCCTAACTACCAATTTTACCAGAGAGCAAGAAACGTTCTTTACCACTTTTCAGAGGGGATACAGAAGAGCAGAGTGCAAGTTTCAGACCTGGAATTTACACTACTTCAAACTACTTCAGTTAATGACACGTCTATAAAATGTTTCTAATCATTATCAATGCCTGTAAGCAGTGTGGCAGGAGATTCCAAAGGGTAACAGAAGATACACCTAGCAGAAAAATGATTCTTTTTGGAAGACTTAGGGACAAAGTACTGTACACCAGAGAATGCACAGTGACAGGCAAGGAGCGAGCAGTAACCTTGCTAGGCTTTTTCTCAGGAAGCAGACTGCTTTTTCATGGTTCCTTTTGGCATCTTCAAGTGTTTTTTTATGCCTTTCTTCACATTCTTTCTGGGCTTCCTCCTCTTTTCTACAAAACACAGGCAAACCAACGGTTACAGCAACGACTTCTAAAGATTTAAGGGTGGTGTTGGAGAGTTTATGAACATGTGCTGAGATGAGCACACTGGTCTCCACTCCCCCCCCATAGAGTCTCACAAAACCTATAGAAAAACTGATAAACTGGTGTGCACTTCCTCTCCAAGAAATCTTGATGAACTTGATCGTAAGCTCAGAAGGTCCTGGTGGCCAACAACAATACTGCAGAGACAGTCTGTTGGGCTGACCAAATAAACTCCATTTTCTTAGACAAAAGGCATTCAGATTTTGTCTTTAGCAGGTTTATTTCTATGGATCAGAACTCTTTACCTGCATAACTGCAAGACTGTGGGCAATTCTTATTTTAATTCCATTTCCTTATAAAATATTCCTGAAACAACACCCAGCTAAGAAACCCAATCCCACTAGTATCCAAATGAGCTGATCTCTCAACACCTGACATAGTGACCTGGCTAAAACTAGTACAGAGAGAGGAAGCAGAGTCTGACTTATATGCGCTTACTTTTCTCTAGACCGATGATTTTCTTCTGCTTGCAGTGCTGCTATTTTTTCCTTCCAAATCCGCACTTGTGCTCGTTCTTGGTATTGCATTTCCAGCTCCTCCTCAGTTTTTTTAAGTTGTTCATGGAAGATTTCGTATTTTCCTTGCTCAGTTTCTCTCTGCCACAGCTGAAGCCTTTAAAACGAAGCGTAGGCTGTGTTCACTGAAATACTGACAGTCTCTCACTTAGTTGAGGCTACTGAGTAGGTAAGGCTCTACAGGGAAATTGAATATCTAGCCATGGTTAGTTTATTTTTTTTTAATTAATTGTTTTATCACATCTATAACCTCATGCTCGCATTCTTCCTCTGCTGTTGTGGTATTAGCTGTTGTACCTCTGGTACCAAAATACAAACACATTTGCCTGTTGCCTTCTGCAACACAGTTTAATTCTATCTTATATAAATAAATAATTTAGTACCTGTGAACAATCCGTTACAAGCAGCAATATTAGTTTAGCATAAAAATACAGAGCACCATTACAATTTCTCTATCGTTCTCAATCTCAGTCTTTAAGCGCTATAACAATCCCAAAACAACAACCACTGGGGCATAAATTAGAAGTTCAGTCAGAGATCAGTAGCACAGAGAGGTTTACTTTAGTCCAGCTTATTTTCCATTTTAAATGAGACCCGTTTGGGGCCACAATGTATGCACAACTCCAGACAAAATCAGAACTTCATTTATTGTGCAAAACTAAGCCAGGGGCTGAGCCACAGCAACTAATTTCTTAATCAATGAACCGTCCAGACTCGAAGCTGCTCTCAAGAGCCGTCAACTTCATATGATCTAAGATGATGAAGTTAGGTATTTAGAAGCAACTTCTCTTGCCACTGACTTTTGAATCCATTAAACAGCATATGAAGAACACCGAAGTGTGATGGGAGTCAATCTTTACCATCTCATTCCCTCACTTACATGTTCTCTTTTAGCATCAAAGACATTTTCAACTCAAAATCCTTCTCTTGCTCCAATTCAGCGCACAGTCGCCTGCGCATTGCCTGCAGGCGGGACAGGGCTGCGCTGTTAACATCAAATAGAAACAATCAGGAAGAAATTGAGCTAATAAAGTTTTAATAAAAAATTAATAATCCCCCCAACCAGATCAGCAGCAATAAGAAATAGCTTTAAGGCTGAGATTTATGTATTAGACTTCCACTATTTTATGTGGTCTTTTGTTCAGCCTTTAAGGTGTCCACTCCTCATTCAAAGGTGTAGATCTCTTTAAACTTTTACACATTGCTTGAAAGTTACAGAGGAGGATTTGTTCAAAAAACACTGACCAGTAACTTACTGTGACTATTCATTTCTCAAGCTGATAAATGTAGTATTATTAATGAAAATAAGTTCAGGTGAACTTAGACTGATTTTGCTTTTAAAATGGCATTACAATATTCCATGTCCTTTGCCTACAATGGCAGCATTCCCACACAGTTGGTTTTTCACTTGGTCTTCTCTATCCAGGAAAACTAGCAGGCAGTGTACTACAGAATCAACGCAGAACTGGCTATATTAGCACGAACTCTCCCCCCACCCCCTAAAAAAACCCTGTAAATGGCTCTTCTAGCTGCAGTTCTGGCTCCAAAACGTCTGTATCGGGCACCAGCAATGCTCCCAGTGGCCAGCACTTCCATTAGTGCTGAGACATGAGGCCTTTGAGTTCATAAACCAGAAATGTATCAAGCCTTCTTACTCCACTGTTCACTTGCTAAACAGAACAGATTGTGAGAATTGCTGGTTTCCTGCATATCTTGATGTCACACTTGGACCCCTGATAAGCACAGAAACTTCTACAGTGCTTTTCTGTCTTTGGGAGGTTTTGTTGCCCAGGCTGCCTCGCTGAGACCCCGAGCAGGGAGCACTAGCACCCAGCACACCAGTCTCATTAGCACTCGACTCCTTGGTTTCGTTCAAGCAGTGCTTCCATTCTGGCACTAACCCCCCTTCCTCATGCCATCGTTCACCGATACGCTGACTTGAAGATTAACACGGGTCATACCATGCAGCTGCAAAGTTTGTTCACAATACACTGGCTCCTGGTACACAAGCCACCCACTTCTTTCTATTTAAACCAAATGTGAAGAGTACAGTAAATTGCCTCCCACTATATAGCAAAAGTGTTCCAGAACAGCTCCTGTATGCAGGACTACTCCTGAAAGGCATTCATGCATTTCACAGCTTGAAACAACAACAACAAAAAGGAATGGCACATATATATATATATATATATATAAATCCTGATTGTAATAGTTACCAGAAGTAAATCTGATAACCTAAAACTGCCACAGTACATCAGTGTCAGTTCATCATACTGAATGTAAGTGACTGAGACAGGACTGACAGCAGTGGGCTGTGCTGGTTCAAGAACCTGTTGTTATATTTTAAAATCTATGCCTCTTTCCTGCCCATTCCTAAGTTTCCATCTCTTTCTGCACCGATTTACCTAACAGAATATCACCACTAGACCAGAACCATAGAGATCAATGATTCCCAAGCCATTGCACAATTAATCTTTATTTCAAAAGGAGGAATCACTGCTGAAGGGACATCAACCAGACTGTGCAGCGGTAGTGTTCCCCAACACGGGAGCGGAGGCCCCGCTCTGCTCATAGCTGAGAGCACAGCACCCTTCTAAGCTAAGGCAACAACACCTTAACCTCAGAATGCAGGGCTGTCATCACTGATCTATTAACACCTTGAATATATGTGCTTAAAAATCCTATCGACTCTTCAACAGTATGAAGAGATGAAAGCAGGAGAGTTTGTCTCAGTAATTACACACACATAAACAGGGTGGATGTGTGTAATCTCTGGTATCCAGAAATGTTCTCTACCCACGTGTTGGCAGCTGCCTCCTCTTTCTCTATTTCAGCATCTACACAATCCAGCTGCTTTACCAGAGTCTTGATCCGCTGCCGACAGGTACCCAGGTTGTCTCTGCAAGAAGCAAACAGATTAGTTGTATTTTGTAAGTTCTTTCACTGATGAAACTCTTCCTTTTGGGAACAAACAGTCCAGTAACAAAACAAACCTTCTGAATGTATTTTATCCACTCAGGCAACCACGTTACCCTGAATGGTTTGGGAACAACTCAAACACAACTTGCTCTTTCTTGCGTCTTATGGAGTAACTGAACTGTTCTCAAATGTTGATACAGTTTATTAGAAGTTGGTAAATTCTGCAGACCATCTAGAATGAGTTATTACCGCGTGATCGAGTGTTTCATCAAGATCTTACTCAGACAAAGACTTGTATGTATGATTAATTTCAATGAAGGCGGGGGCTCAGCTTTGAGTGCGTTTATATAAATCCTTCTGCAGAACTCGAAAACATAAACTAGAAGAGAGTACCTATTGTCCCCAGTTAAGGAACAGAGAGAACACACCGTGGAATTTGAAGTATGCAGTAGGCTAAATAAGTGATGAGAACCACCTTAAAACCAAGAGAGAATTCCTACACCAGGATACGGTTGATGTAAGGACCGTAGTGGCACTACAGAGTGGCAGGAACAGGAAAGGAGCTGCCAATGCACCGGCAGCGTATAACACACTTCTATGGGAAACCAGGCAGGGCACCTGCGGAGCAGAGCAGGAAAGCCCCGCTGCCTTCGTGCCGAGGCGCTGCAGCGGCCGGGGGGGCGGCTCCAGCAGCGCTCTGGGCTGCCCAGCAGCCGCAGCGGGCAGAAGGGCCCGGGCCTGCCCGAGGAACCCGCACAGCGGGCGGGGCGCGGCTCGCCGCTCCCCACGCTCGCCGCCTGCCCGAGCGGCCCCGGCACCTGCCCCTCGCCTCCGCACCCCCTGCGCACCCCGCACCCCCTGCGCACCCCGCGGCCTCACCGCGCCGGCCTCCGCGGCTGCGCCCGGCGGCCATCGGCCCGGCTGCCGGGGCAACGGAGAGAACCGCGGGCAGCGAGGGGCAGGGCCAGGGGCAGGGCCAGGGGCAGGGCCGCCGCTGGGAACCCGCCCGCTGCCCGGGCGCCCCCCGCCCCCCGGAGCGCAGCCCCGGCCCCAGGCTCTGCCTCCCGCATCTCGCTCTGACGAGCGGGCAGCGAGAAGATGCGGGGCGGGGATTCGTGGGCTTCTTCAAGCCAATGAATGCAAAGAGTGGAACCAGCTGAGCGGGTTTGGGGTATTTTTTCCTCTGCTTGATAATTATTTTATATTTAGTAGTGTGGGTTAAAATACGCAGTACTATGAAACACAGCGTCTCTCCGGTTTTGATTGCCAAGGGGTTTTTATCCATTTTTGCGAGCGTTTGACACGTTTCCTGGTCCACAGAAGGATGACTGATGATTTAAAAATACAGTGACATTAACGCTGCCTTTGCACCAATGTCAATAACGACACAGGCGAGGGCACTCGGGACGCACGCTCTGCCTGTCTTGGGCATCTAACTCTGTTACCTGAAAGCAGAGAACTTCGCAGTTCATATTTATTCTACATACGTTTGTAAGTTTTAAGCAGCTTGGCGGCATTACCAAATATGTGGGGTTTTTAATGAATTCACATGACTTTCTGCAATGCACAAGTCGTATAGATTTGAGGTTTGTAGCATATACATTTTAGAACACTGAAGATTTCCAAGTTGCAATCCAGAATGAAGCTGTCTAAATGTCTTTTCAAAAAGAAGCCCGTACTGTTCTGACAATAGGACTTCGTCATTAGTTACTCATTAAAGGTTATTACAATAAAAACCATGGGGACTGATTGTGCGGCCCATTTACAATGTCACACTCTGAACGCCTTAGCAAAATGCTGGTTGTGAGGGTCCTTGTAACACCTCAGTAATCGTCACAAGTATGCACAAAATCTCTAAATGAAAAAGTCTTCAGATGATACTGCAGCAATTTACGTTGGAAAGCTCAATGTCTGTGTTCATACAATGTGTCTCAGTTGGAATACTCTGTTCTTCAGAGGAATCTGCTGAACCTCCTTGTTTGCCACCTTGCCTGCAGTCACCAGATTTTAGCTCTTAATTGGTAATCAACAAGGTTTCCTTCTATGATACTCTGTTTCATGTATTATGAAGTTGAGGAACAGTGCAGTTCGATTCACAGAAAAGCAGCTTCTTGTCCCCTTGTTCTTGGCACTAGGCTGAAATGACACTCTAGAGAAATTCAGCTGTGCACAGATTCAAAGTGATTCAGTTACCAAAATACTGGGACATCATTCTCTGAGCAGAGCTCTGTACCGAAACACAGATTGATCTGGCCACAGAGACAGGCCAGATTTATTTAACTGAAAATATCCCTCAATTGTTAGCAATATGTCAGTAATTTCTTGTACTTGCTACGAGGAGTAAGGCCTGGGGTGTTTTTGATACCAGGCATAGAAGCACATGCTACTAATCGAAGTATTTCTTTCCAGCGGCACTCACAGTATAGAGCACATAGTGACCAGTTCATTGTCCTGCACCTACACTCTAGGCCCTCATTCTTTAGAAATACATGGACATTCTTGGCTCTATAGATGTCAGAGTCTTGATTTTATGGCATCTATTCATATTACATAAAACAAATTACATACAGACATTTGCAGGATTAAAGCTACAAGATGTAGGCTAAAAATATGCAGTGATTAACTGTATAGCTCTCTCTGCAGATCTAGAAGAGATAAAACTGTTGTTAACTCTGAACCTGCTGGTTCTCACACTCCTAAAGGCAGGATGTAAAAGAACTAAGCACATTTATTTCCCCTCGAGAAAACACTCGTAAGGACACCTGGTAACATCACTGCTTTTCAGTTTCTTATGATGTTTTCATTCGGGGTGTTCATTCAGTCCCAGTTTACAAATGTTTGGATGAGTCTCGTAACAACAACAAAAACTTATGAGTGTAGTTTTAGCAATAAATAAATATGAGTTTAACTGCTAAGTTTCCTAAACCCCTAGCCAGCACTTGATGCAAAAGAGAAGCTGATCGGTAGCTGTGCTGTAAACCACACTGGATTCTCAGCAGTGCTGCCCCCAGCACTGGGAGGGAGATGAGTAGAAGATGAATTGAGGTTCCGTGGGAAATGTTGACGTAGTATTTCCTCAGAGCTGGAACAAAGTTCAAATTGCTAATCCAACTTAATGCAGAAATACCAGGTGTTTTGTTATTAAAGTTTTACAACTGCCCCTTTCCAGTCAGCACCAGTCATTCCAGAGTGCACGCTACCAGTTCCACCTGACCGCATGGTTTCCTGGCCACTGGTCAGGATTTTGTGTCAGGTGAATAACTTGCCACTAGGGAAGGGCAAACCCAGGTTTTTCTCTCCCTTATAGATGTGAGAGGAGGGAAGATGTCTGCAGTTCCTCTGAAGATGCTAAACGATGGCTCCCCAGACAAGTTCTTATCTCCCAATCCACAATTTCTGTCTATCGATTTAAAGCTCCAGGGGATGTACAAAAAGGCACTGGTTGCTGCTGCCCTTCTAGATTGTGTAGGCACTGACCACCAGTGAGAGATCTCTGTGAAACTGGGTGATGGGGCGTGTGTGTTTACATTAAAACCCTGCTGTTCTCTTCCATGAAGTTAAATTCAGAGGCATTTTAGTGAAGTTACTTTAGTACCACCTCATGATCCCTAGAACTGGACCATTCAGTTTGCTGCATGGCTACAGACTGCGCTTCTACAGGCAGTTGGCATTTCTTTTCTGAACGTTTCCAAGGTGACAGTAGCTTATATATGGAGCTTTCTAGCTTTTAGGCAGGAAGACATGCCAATAATGGTATCTTATTTTTTGCAGTGTGGTTCATATTGGATTACATAAAATAACTTTTCTGTTCCCAATCTATGATACTGATAAACATTGGACTGTAAACAGTGGCAAAATATTGATAAGCATCTTACCACTGAGTAAC
Organism: Todiramphus chloris collaris; assembly: GCA_025345505.1. NCBI lineage: Eukaryota > Metazoa > Chordata > Aves > Coraciiformes > Alcedinidae > Todiramphus > Todiramphus chloris. The sequence continues at coordinate 3,921,698 of JANVCC010000174.1, forward strand.
AGATGTAGAAAGAAAGAATGAGAGAGGCATTTGCTTTCCGGGGAATGGCCCGGGATGACATCAGCTGGGAGTGCAGCACTGAGAGCAGCACAGCTGGAGTAAGACAATCATCTCCAGTCCTGGAACTAGCCCTGGCTCAGGGGGCAAGTGGGGACTTTCACCCCAAATCTGTGCACAGAGTAAAGAAAAAGAGGGCAAAATGTCTGGCTGCACTTTGTGATTGTCAAAAAAATGCATGCAGAGTGAGGGAGGAACAGGATGTGCTACAGAACGTTTGGAAACAGATAAAAACCAGATAAAAACAGTGCTTTAGGTGAAAGGAAAATGAATGTTGTGGTTATAGTGATATTTATTAAATACAGAGACATTTGTGTTGGGGCTGGGGGACATTCATACAGTCCTAGCACTGTATGACCTCTGAGATGAGCTAAATATTCCCACCAAGCGATTGCTGCTGATATTCCCAAATCTCGGTTATAAAAATAGGCATATGTGTGTAGTTTATAAATCTAGAGACATTTGGTGACGTTGCCACAACAGTCTTTCAGGAGCTGTTTCTGTGGAATCGTGGGAGAGTGAAACTAATGATTTGTGTGGTACTTTTTTTGCCTCTAAAAATCGTATGCGTCAGTATGACACCTTTACTTGGCTGGCAATAAACCCACTTGTCCTGCTTAGAAAATGATCTATTAAGAGCATCAGGTAACGTAATGCAGCTGTAAAATAAATTTAAAGAGTGTCCTTCTGCCATGCTTCCAGAATCCTGAGGTAATAACAGACTATGGAAACTGGGGATTTGGCCCAAATCACCGAGAGTGTTTGTGCTCAATCCCATCAAACGATGCCCTCCGACAGATTCTGCAGTAGCAATTACAAAAGGATCAGGAAGGAGTCTCACCTCTTACATGTGCTGGAAGAAAAATGCTTCACAGATTTTGAAATATGGGTTTCTGGTCTTAATTATAGTAAATTATTACTTCAGCATTATGACCTTTGCTTACTACTTGAGAAAGTGTAAATACTTCAAAACCTAGTAACAGTTAGCACAGCATCAACTGATGATGTCATAAATTGCAATGTGTAAATGATGTTCACATGTAAAATTGCCCAGATGTGGTGGAGCCCATCGACTATTGCTAGACTGGCGTGGTCAGACAACGTGGAAGCTCTGACCAAGGTATCACATTGGTCATTGTGGTGGCTCTGCCAGATCTACTCCAGCTTTATGTGTACCAAAGACAAAAGTTTGTTGGAAACTCTGACCTGAGGGCTTGGTCTTGCTGGAGCACGCTTTGATCCATGCGGTCTCTGCTGATCCAGTGAGCTCCACAGGCAAGGTCAGAGCACGGGATGGGTATTCTCATAAACGCTGGTGCCTGCAGCCATACGGATTGAGTAGCAATTTAGTAGAGTGACAACAAGGATTAAGAAATATTTAGTAACACAGGCCATCTTTTTAAGAATATTTGACAGTTCCAAGCCAGTAGCTAAAGGAAAGCTTTGATTATTTTCAAGAGGATTAGATGAGAAAGATTTGGGGAGCTTATTTATTTTGTTTTGATGCTTTAATAGCAATTTTAATTGTTTTTTAATCTATCTCTTGAGCAATTTTAATCTGGCATTGACTGTAAAGACTTTGGCATATTCCACAAGATCTGAAGGAAATTAAATATATTGTTCATCATTATTATTTTATCCTCTCTCTTCCCTTTGGCTAATGGGAATAATTAATTTTGAGTGGGGGTGTACATCTGTATGTATGTGTGGAGATATATGTAAAAGCTGTTTTGCTTAAATCCCTGTTTTTATGCAGAATCAACTGCAGCCAATGCTGAATGACGTAGCATTTGTCCTGTACAATAGAGAGGATTTGTTTAAGGCCCAAATGTCATTCATTTACCTAGAAAAGTTACACAGTTCTTTCAGAATTTTGTGGGAATGATCTTAGATCATCTCTGAAGTACAGACACAAAGTGGTAGCTAAATCAGCCCTGTGCAAATAACAGGAGTTTTTGTTAAACACAGGCACTTCGACAGGGAGAACTCCCTGTCTGTGTTTGTTTCAGTCTTACAGGGTAAAACCTCACTGGTTTGGGCTGGAAAAGGAGCATAGTGGTAGGAGAGGTAAGAAAGAACTAACTCCATGAATTCAGAGGAAATCTGTAGGTGATACTCTTCCTCTTTTTTGCAGTATCAGAACCACTGGCAGCAAAGAACTGTTTCCTGGGACCAAAGTGAGTTATGCTGCAGGTGCAGTTGCTGTAAAAATGCAGTTCCTTTGGTAATGAGTTTTTAGAGGATTGCCTCTAAAACAATTTTACTTGTTTTAATGGTGAAATCTGTAGCAATGTCTGTCCCTTCAGAGCAATGCTGCCGTGATGTACGTCGCCCAGCACACAAATGCAGACACTCACTCCCACACTTACAGGTGTTACCCACGTGTCAAATACAGCTCTACACACACTCGCCCTCCACGCACAAAGTGCCTTGGCTGGTTTTTGCTGGTTTTACAGATGTATGCTGAAGACACAGAAACCTGCTCTTTCTCACTAGTAAGTTAGATGGCAGCTGTCTAGGCAGAGAAAAACAATACCGCGGAGCTGTCAGAGTGGGGACGTAGCTCATTGGAACACTGTCCTTAAGAGTGGGAAAAGTATGAAAAAATGTCAACTGAAAATACCCTGAAAGGTGTAGATCTGTTCTGTTCTACAGGCAGAATCAGCCTGGTCTGTATTTCACCCTGTAAATTCCATTCTAAATCTATTGGTTTCCCTTCTCCAAAAAAAAAAACCAAACCCCAAACAAAAGGGAAAACCAAAACAGTTTTTCATGCAACAGCCCAACTACTGGAGTTTCAATTTCAGTCCTTTCCTCTGCAGTGTACATTAGCTGCAGGCGTGACCATGCAGAGGAAGGAAAAGATCAGAAAAAAATACCCCCCCACATCATTCTGATTCGTTTATGACACATGATCCTGTATGTATGTGTAGGTACATTTGTGCATGTGTTGTGTGCACAGCTATACATCTCTTCTCCTCCTGGATCCCACTGGGCTGTTACTTCCCTCATCCACCACCCCTTAGTTGCCATTTGAAATACCGGTATTAAACAGTAACACGGAGTTAAGCTTACGAAAAGGTAAATCGGCCACTTGACCCCAGGTGCATCCTTTCATTTGCTTACGGTACATTCATTTTTGCTTTAGGACTTCTTTAAAATGTCTCCTTCACAGTGTTTCCTTTGTGGGTTGGTTTTTAAATTGTCATTCTAGATTGAACAGCACCAAAAGCAGAGGAGGCGGAGGAGGAGAGAAGAAAAGAGCGAATATGGAGAAGAAAATCGAGTTTGACCTGCAAGTAAAGCTGAACCCAGACTCCCGGAGAGCCTGTCCAGGCTTCCCCAGCGAGCGTCCTGCGGCCAGCCCCGTTCCCGGAGAGAGAGCGGAGGTGCCCGGGAGTCTGTAGGGCACGGGAGGTGGAACCGAGCCCCGCGCTACCGAGCGCTGACGATGCCAGCCCCCGAGCCGCCCGGGCATGGAGGATCGCAAACGCCGCTTCCCAGCTCCGCTCTGGCTGAAGGAACCTGAAGCGTTTCCCTTGCGAGCAGCCCCTTAGAGAGCGACGAGGCAGAAGTTTGTAAAACCCGGGGGCTGCCTCTCTGCGTTCGCCCCGCCAGCCTGGGACAGCGTCCAGGACTCGAAGCGGGGGAAGCTTCCCCTGACCGCCGTCCCCCCCCGTTTAGATTCCCTCTTCCCTTGGCAAGCCGCTCCGAGAGGGGCTGCAGCTGCGGCCGCCCCGGAGTTGTGCAGCCGGGATTCGCACGGGGAGGGGCGGCGGGGGGGCGGCAGCTCCCAGCTCCCCGCGCACAGCGGCCCCGGGCTCCGGCCGCTCAGACGCCCGGTGCCGCGCCGGGGGAACCCGCTCCTCGGCCCGCCCGCGCCCCATGGCCCGCCCGCCTCTGCCCTTCGCTCGGGCTGCGCCTGCCGCCCGCTCCTGCCCGTGAGTGTTCGCGCAGGACATGCCTGCTACCCCCGGAGCACTTTTCCTTCGCTGCCCGCCGAGCTCGGGGGGATTCGTCGATCATTTTGGAGGTTATTTTCGGCAAGCGGCCTCGCAGCCGGGCGGAGCGAGAGCCGGGCGCTCCTGAAGGCAGCGGAGGAGGGATGCCAGAGGCGGGGGGGTGAGCCCAGCCGAGGGGCCAGCCCGCAGAGGAGAAGCTGCCCCGCTACCTGCGCCCGATTGCCGGCTGCCCGCATGGCTCCCGGGCACTGGCGAGACCGGGGGGACCGCTGATGCTGAGCAACGCTCCATCGCTGTAAACTCAGCCCCAACTTCGCCCGGCTAAGCGAGGATGGCAACGCTACTGGAGCTTCGGAGCTGCCAAGAGAGCCGGGGAACCTGGGTTTTGTTTGCCACCGTCTAATAAATGGGAGTAAAATGGAATTTCTCACCTGGGTTTTTCCTGCCTTGGTTCTGCTGTGCACCCAACAGCACAGGTGTATCAGGTAAGAAAACACCTTATCCTGCTTTCTTAGACTGGCCTTGGCCAGCCGTTCTTTTGGGGTGGCTGGGGGAAAAATGCCAGGTCTGACTCTAGCTGCTGTTACCCTTTCCTTTGCCTCTAGCTCCCACTTTTGCCCAGGAATGCCCTTCACTTAAGGGCTACTACTGCCTGAGCATTCCGTACAAAAAAGGGGCTCAACTGAAGAGGTTCCTCAATGTGCTCCATCTTTCTATTTTCTTTCGTTCTTCTTTTTCTAACAGAGGCTGCATTTCTGCCACCTGAGCAGCGGTTTCTAGGGTTAATTGGTGTTTTTAACAGGATGCCTGTGAAAGCCCTTTCCCAAGCACGCTTACTCTAAATTAGGGGTAATCACTTTTTGCAACGGCACTGCACATCCCAGCGCAGCCTCAGCCCCTTAAACAGCTCTGTAGGGGGCCTGCTTGAACACCAAACTCTTCCATAAAACCCAGCACAGCCAGGGGGGTACTAACTGAACATCTCTCCTCAGGGCTTCCAGAGGCACAATTAAAGAACCCCGAATACAAACATTCCTTTCTAACGGGTTCATTAATTCTCCTGAACTTGAGATAAGAGGACGAAAGTGGCACAGACCTTAGAAAAAATGTTTGCAGAATGTCAACCATTTCTTAGAATAATAAATTGTAAAGATATACATTTTCAATTCGCAGCCACATCGATTCGGAAGGTGTTAGCTAGGCAACCAGCTATGCACTCTATATATTCTCTCCAGATCTGGAGGCTGTACGTGGAGAAAGCTTGCCATGATTATGCAATGAAAATAGAAGGGGGAGTAGAAAAGAACTTGCTGCATGTAAAAGCATGCCTACATCATCCAGAGCAGAGGTGGCTCTGGTATTAAAGGGGTCTTCCTACTTCTGCCTTACCTACATTATTAATAGCTTTGGAGGAGTGTAAGAAGGAAAGTGGTAATCGTAGTAAGACATAACATTGCTGTTACAGTTTTTGGAATTAATTAGTGAGATCTGGTTTGGGTTTTTTTTCACTGGGAAGGAAAAGGATCTTGCATTAGAGGAAACACCAAGTCAACTGCTCTTAGTCAGAGCTGACATAATGATTTATCCCATGACCTTGAATCTGTTATCCAGGGTCAGATCCTGACACCCTCATGCTCTGAAGCAATCCAGTATTAGTGAAGGCAGAGAAAATACTGATTATGACCTAAGGGCATCAAGATCTTGCCCAAAATTTCAGTGATCCTGTTTCTCTATCTGCACTTAGGCTAGAATTAAGTATTTTGGTTGGAAAGTGGTGTTTGAGTATGGAAGAAAACCAAAAAACCTTAAGGAAGAATCAGCCTTCTCAGCCTCTGTCTTCATGGTCTGTTTTCTAGGCACAGCAACTGCCAGGGTATGTGAAACCTATAATTTGTTGGATAAATGAGTTATATTTGGATTAATTACCTAGTTACTTGACTTTCTTCCTCCAGTCATACAATAGTGATGAGTTGTTTGTTAGCAATGTGGCAGAGGGTAAGGCAAGGCAGGTTCTGGCTTAAGAAATATTAACTGTTCAGTCTGTAGGAGTTTTCCAAATGTGCCAAAGTGCAAGACATTCAGTGGCCAAAGAAAGCTGCTCTGTTTAGTACAGTGGTTTTCTGAAGGGTCAGGATTTAGTGTGGCTAGGGCAGAACACTGTTTAATCTGGTAAAAAGCGAGTAACCTTGCTCACTTGTGTACTTCAGTTACACAGAACAAAACAAAACCAAAATTCTCTGTTTGCATTAACCCTTGTAAGGGCCCAAGAAACACATTAACTTCCTGCTTCTTCCTAAGAGTTCAGTAACATGATATTACATATCATTATTTTTGGCAAGTGATGCTTTTATGAAGAGCAGTGATGCTTTTTGGTTTTATAATAATGGGCAAAACTGCCAACAGCTACATTTTATTGCTCTGGTTTTGTTTTCTCAATGTACTGTGACCCACGGTTATGATGACAGGGGCCATCCAACGCCACTGAGACCTCTGCCTGTGAGTGCAATGGACTCTGTCTCGACAGACGACATGCTCAGAAGAGGAAGAACCCTTCAGCAAGCTCTGAACATAGTGGGATGACATAAGACCTCCCAAAGGCAGAACTACCTATTAAAATAACGTTAAGGTTTGGCAGAGGAGGGAACGGGGGAAAACATGTAGCCTGCTTCCTCACAGTGTTTTTGAATACCCTTTCAGGGTGCTTTAGAGGGTTTGTGTGAGGCAATTTCTCTGGCACGTGTTCCTTGACTGGAGTGAGCCAAATTCACCCTAAGTCAGCACACCCTACTTGTGTTGGTGCTGGTTTCAGATAAGCATTTTTTAAAAGTAGTGTTTTATGGTCTGCTTGAGGCAGTGATTAGTGGTGAGACTCTTTGGCATTCATATGGTTGGCAGCTCTTTGGGGGCAAAGACAGTAGCTTCCATTATTTTAATCAGTTTGATATGCTGTGGATGCTGCAATAATAAATGTATCACAGTGAATGAGATAATCTGGTGAAATATTTCTTCATTGATGTGGGAAGAGAGTACTACTGACAGGAGTTTTGGGGTGTTCGCCTGTACTTGGTAATACTTTACTGAAAGAGATTTTAATATTCTAATTAAAAATAGGTATATCTTTTATACTTAAGGTCCTCCTATGTTACATGGCTTTTGTACGTCTGCATAGAATTGTCCTTTTGCTGTGTGTTTCCCTCAGCCTTTTACTTCTACTCATGGAAACAGAGCAGCTTTAACACGTGAATATATGCAGAGCGGTCCATTTTCTGTAGCTTAAAACTGACAAAGAGGAAATACGGGCTTTTACGTTCAAAAGGTTGCCATGAATTAAGCCTAATGCTTTTTCAATTACATTTCAAAACACGGAACGTATTTACAGTGAGCTTCACAGAGTCAGGAATGGCAGATGGGAAGGATACACATACTGCTGTGGATAATCCTGGAGTTTGACAGAGGCCAGATTGTTCACTGACCTTGCAGGATATTCCTTGTCTTTTTCCCAAGAAAAAGTTTTCTTCAGTGGCAATGACACCTGGGACATCTGCACCCAAAACGTTATCTCAAAGAAATGGCAATGTACTGCACTCCAGCCCTCAGCATCAAACTGGTATTTCTGTCTCCCGGGTTAGAAGATTCATAAAACAACCCCGTCACAGCCCCCAGAAGAACCAGGTTAGCAGCTTTAAAGAAGAAATAGGCAGTGCAAAAAGTGATTTCCCACATCTTACTGCTGTGCACGTTTCTCAGAAGGTCAGCGCACTCTCCCTACAAGTGTGACCTAGAATCAGTTGGCCACTGACTTAAAGATGCTGCTGAGCTTTGGCACTGCTGGGAAAAATACCGTTGCGAATGCTTTCTCTGGTTCAGCTGCTGTAGTGCACTCACACAGAATGTACAGATTGCCTCCTTCCTTGGTGCCATTTAAATGCTTACCAGATTTTTTTTTCTAGTAATATTGATGAATTTCTAGTAACTGTTTTCAAGCAGTGTTCTGAAGACAGTGAAAACAGACTAAAACCTCATTTGCCTGACAAGCCCTTTAAAGCTGTGCTGTCCAAGATGATCGATGCTGCTCCTCCAGATCGCTCCCCATCAGGAGAATGCAATGGTCCTGCAGCAGCTGGGAGACAAATGTCAGCCAGTATTTGGGTATATATATATGTTTTTTTATTCTAGAACTGATAGTACTTAGCATTTCTTTGCCATCTGAGATGCATTGCTTGGAGTTGCTTTTCCTGACCCGTGTCAAGGACAGTTTTGTTAGGCAAAGAAGAAGTTAATAGTCTTGCCAGGTGTATCAATGGTGACTTCCTCCCCTCTTTGTCTAGTGTGCGAGAGAGCTAACTATTCTTTCATAGTTTAAAAAGCAGTGATCTGTTTCTGCTGCTAACAACAAGCTTTGTGGAAGTTCTCACAATGCATATTGTTTGAGACTCTCCAGATATGGACAGATGTGAGTATATTCTCCACAATATTTTTTTTGAAATGAGATGTGCACAGGGGCAGAATGTAGATGAAAAATCTTCTTCAGCCTTAGATGTGGGAATGATTTCCAGAGCAGTGCTGGTCCACGTGACCACGTTGCCGTTCGGTCAGCGAGGCTCCCCGCTCTGGCCTGGTGAAAGCAAAGATAATCCTTTTGATGAGCTGTTATGCCCCTTGAATTTTAAAAATCAGCAGCTTAATTTTACAAATTCCTTTTCTTACTAAAACAAGCTTTACAGCAGCTTATATCAAGAAGTGAAGTTGCTGAATCAACCAATAGTAGTTTCCTTTCTTTTCATCTTTACTGCTTGCACTATGAAACATTAATCCTTCCCAAAGCATCTTTTCTATCTTGGTCTTCCTTTTTCAGGTACAATAAATGAATAACATTTTAGGCCATGCATAATCCCAACTGCTTATCAAGGATGAATGAAATTCTCTCACCATCCTGCATTTAACTCTAAAGCACTTGATCTGATGTACAGAAGTCCAGAAGAATGGCTCGAAGGAGTTAATACAAACTGGCCCCTAAAGGGCCGTGAAAATAAAGGTCTGCTTTTCAAAGTCATCACTTTTGACTGAGGACTATCTGTTAAGAGTCACACTTTTGTCTCCATCAGACAAAAAAGAAATATTATAGGTAGAATGGTATTCTTGAGTTTGTAATTTCTCCTTGAGGGACAAAACAGAGGGGAGTGGGAGATTTCTACTATGCTGGAGGACCTGGGATGGCTTTCAACCCAAAAAGCATGTAGCAGACTGGCACAAGCAGGACTTGGACTCATTTACACCTTGCTGAACGATACACTCAAGCATACAGCCCCTGCTGCATTGGTTCTTATGTCTATATTATTTCCCTTCCTCCATCAGCCTCCACCTCAGTCTGACAAAATGTAGTTTGAAGAATATTGCTGTTTAAAGTGATGACTTTAAAGGTCACTATGTTTAAAGGTACAATATAGGTTCATCATATGGTTGAGGTTGGCAAGGACCTCTGGAGATCATCTGATCCAATCCCTTGCCCAAGCAGGCCCTCCAGAGCCAGCTGCCCAGGACCACATGTGTGTAGTGTTTAAACAACTGCCAATGAGGGAGATCCCAACCTCTCTGGGCAACTTGTCCCAGGGCTCAGCCACCCTCACTGTGAGAAAATGTTTCCTGGTGTTTCAGTTTGTGCCCATTGCCTCCGGTCCTGCCACTGGGCAGCACTGCAAAGAGCCTGGCTCTGCCTCCTTTGTACTCTCCTTTCATGTATTTATACACGCTGGCAAGGTCCCCCTGAGCCTTCTCTCCTCCAGGCAAAACAGTCCCAGCTCTCTCAGCTTTCCTGAGTATGACAGATGCTCTAGTCACTTAATCATCTGCATGAAAAAAGCCTAATATTAGCAAAAGCTTTTGGTAACTCAGTGATAACTGTAAGTGACACTGTAGGTTATTCTGATTCACGTATTCTTTTTGCATATCTAGAAGCCATTCTGTGAGCACCATGCTAATGTGTGAGAATGGCAGGAACTAAGTAATTTTGTTGCCTGTTTCAAAGAAATTAAAGAAGGAACCAGTAGTATAAACATTGATAGAGTAAATCTAGCCATGAAATCGTTTCAGCTGTAATACCCCCTAGTATTAAGTGCAGATAGCTCCACTACCCTGAATACATTTGTTACACTGATGATATGACCCTAAGGCTTTATTAATAACAGAAGCAAGATTCTTTTTAATTGTGTCATGGATATTTGAGTTAAACTCCCTCTAGATTGTAATCTTCTTAAAAGACATGGCAAGCTACTGCCCACAGTTTTTAACCCAGCTCTCATAATTTTAACTTCCTTTTAGCTGTATGGCTCTCCTTAACACCATTAAAATAGAGCATTGACACGGGGCAGCTGCTGCACACTGTAAATGCTTGCTCGAAAAAGATGAGGCTCCTGGCAGTTCTTAAAGTGACGTTGCTTCTCGCAGAGCAAGTGACTGATGATAAGTCAAGTCATCTGGGGATGAGTGCTTGATGCCCACAAGCAGCAATAACTACTGTGAAAGGGAAGCAGCAGAATTTGGGTTTACTATTTTTCCTCAGGTTGAGTACTCATACATATACATGGTATTCTGATTTTACAATGACTTGTGCCCAGTGCTTTCATACTGTCGTGTATGTAAGAAGCATGAGGTGGAGTCTCCTGTCCTTTCAACAATGTCTCGTATTCTCTAATCTGCTAAGGCATTCATTTAAAAATAGTTGTTTTCTGTATTAACTGATAGCTTACTATTTCCAGAAATAGGGCAGTGAATGTAGAAGAAAATACATGAAAGAATTTCTGAACTGCAGTGCTAAATGGTACTGCAGAAGAAAGCCAGACCAAGTATTATGAAACTATAATTTCATTTAAGTAAATACTGACAGTTGGGTGATTGAAAGACCAGCACATAGGAAACAGCAGTTTGGTAGAAAGAAGTGTTTATATAGTTGTTGAGGCCTGATAAAGAAGGAGAAAACTCTGTCGACTTCTGTTACAAATTTTCAAGCCCTTGTCTAAATCAATTATGTTATTCCCATTTACGTAGCTGAAAATGTGGCTTTGAGTCTTCCAAGATCCTTGTTCAGAAGAGATACAGGAACCTGAGAAATACATGAGAGTGTCATTTGAGAGTAACACAGACAAGTGTGCTCATGGCAAGGAAACATCATAAATGCAGTTCAATATATACCCCAAATTCAAACATTTTTGCTGTGAACTAATGAGGTTTCACTTTGCAGCAGCGTCCCTGGGCTTAAGGTCACTTAAGCTTTGACAGCTCTGCTAATGCAAATTTTCAGTGCCTCTGCTGCTCAGAACTTACATTTATACCTTGTAATCCCACAGCTCCTTCCGTATATAATTGATTCCATACATGTGGGGCAAGAATTTTATGACCAGGGCAGTCAAAGATTTTTCTTCTAGTCTCCCTGTGAGAGGAAGGGTTGGTTATTGCAGGGTCCTCTGCTACTGTGCTCACACTTACTGCATGTGCTGAGCTGAACGCCCAGACTGGCATATTTTGGTGAGAAAAACCATGTGCTTTATTTGGGTCAATGTCACATGAACACTCTAAGAAAGTTATGTAAGTACCAAGGCTGGATATGTTTCTGATATATTATTCTGCTGCCTTTCATCAATGTTCAGCAAGTTTCTCTTCTGTGACTAGCGATACATAGCTCTCAAATGCCGTAGGTATTGCTGGACTCGGGGAAGACACTAAAACAGCACTCGGAGAGTTCTGATACAGTGCTTGTGTTCAGATGCAGGCCCTCTCCAACCACGGGCAATTTCTCTCTTTGCAAGTAGTTGTGGTAGACAGCCCATCATTTACCTGCTGCCATGTCAGTCACCGTGCTGGCAAGAGGGATTATGTGAGCAGGCACAGATCTTCTTCAAATGAATTCTGCCAGCTCAGTTTAAACAGTTAATGAAGACAAGATAAGCTTGCCCTTGTTTATAAGAGATGATGGAATATCCACATAACTGCTTGTACTGGGAGGCCAAGTTCTAAAAGATGCTTATTCTTTTTACCTAGAGCTATGACTGACATCGGAGATTACATAGGTTCCAACATCGAAATCTCCTGGTTACCCAACCTGGATGATTTAATGAAAGGGTATGCACGTAACTTCAGGCCTGGGATTGGAGGTGAGACTTTTAGAATAACATCTCTCTTGTTTCTTACAATCCTTCTACCTTCTGATGCTTATGTGAACTTTGTCCTCTACATGATTGAAAGATTGTGATTACCTATTAATTGGATACTGGAAATATTAACAATCAGTGATTTGCTAGTGTTTGAGAAAAGACAGATTGCACAACAGAACTAGCAACGCAATCTTCTTGCTGATATGGTTCTTAAGTCGCTGATATCTAAGTTGAAGGGATTTGAATTACATTAAAAGGTGATAATTTCTGCATTTGGCTGCAGTCATGCTGTCTTAAAGCAGATGATGTGGTTTCCAGGAAGGGTTCTGTAACTTTCAGTAGCTGTGATTATATCTCATGTCCTTTATTACTAAACAAGGTGTCTGTTAAAATCAAGGATGCGATCTGTAAAAGATTTAAATCTCTTGCATTAAGGTAGGTCTGACTTGGAAAGTGTACTTTATCATGGGAAACAATGAACTCACTCCGTACGGAAGAATTAACAGGTTTGGGCCATCTGTATTTTTATAGATACTATGAAGATCTAAATTGCCCCGTTCAAACTTTCTTTTTTTTCCCCTCAGGTCCTCCTGTTAATGTTGCTCTAGCAATTGAAGTAGCCAGCATTGACCACATCTCAGAAGTGAACATGGTACGTTACTGGTTCGACCTACCAAGCTGTGAATGTCTGTACTGCAATGACAGTGAGGTAGAGAACTGGCTAGAGACAGCTGATCCCCAAAGTGTTGGCAGTGGAGAAGTTACCACAAGATGATTCTTCAAAAACAAAAGTTGTACTTGTGGAGATGCATAAACTGCTCTTCTTCACTGAGGCATATGCAACATGTTGTATATAAACCACTGACATTGAATCACTTTTTGATATCTTGGGTTTATCCACGGTAGAAATAAAAATGCTTGTGCAGCTCTAGGGATGACTGAGTATAAACACTTGCCCTAGAAGCAGTTTACACATTTATAGGCTAACACAGAGATTTTTGACCAAGTCCCAAGACGTTATGTTTGTTTAGCATCACTTTCTAACTGGGATTTCCCTTGTCACAGGAATATACCATGACAGTATTTTTGCACCAGAGCTGGCGAGACGACCGTCTGTCTTACAACCACACCAATGAAACTTTGGGCTTAGACAGCCGGTTTGTGGACAAGCTCTGGCTGCCAGACACTTTCATAGTAAATGCCAAGTCTGCCTGGTTCCATGACGTGACTGTGGAGAACAAACTTATCAGGCTCCAGCCAGATGGAGTCATTTTGTACAGCATCAGGTGAGTGAGAACGCGGCAGTCTGCTCTAACTTTCTGAACGGACAATGAACACTGTGTCACTCACTTTCCTAGGATGATTTCCTAAAACAATTATGAATTTAAAACGGGAGAAAGTACTGGTGACTCCTGTCAGAGATGCCTTTGCTTTACAAGGATTACAGTGCTAGGAAGGTATCTTTGGCAACACTAACACCTTTTCCACTGCATTATCCTTGACCACTTTCGGAACATCCTTAATGGGAGACAGGCATCTCATAAGTAGTGGGTCCCTGGACAAGCAGATGCTGAATACAGAGCAAAGATTCTGTTCTCACTCTCTCGCTAATTTCCAGTGAGCCTGATTTAGGCACAACTTCCCCAACCTTACAATAGAGAAAGTAGTGTTTCCTCAGTTGGGAAGGGTCTTCTTGCTAGTTCTTCAGGAACTATATTTAAGGGTATTTGTGTAACATTCTAAAAAATAATGAGTGTGCACCTTTGAAATTATAAGCCACCCTCAAGGTATTGGTAGTGATCTTGGGGACAGCAGAAGGGAGTACATTTGACTCAGAAGAGTCCTTTTTATCATCAGAAGTAGCTAAGTGTCCTCTGACATTAGACAAGCCATTTGACCTTTCTTCAATTTCCCCCCACCTTTGGGTTTCCCACAGACTTCCTAAAGGCAATAGCCATCAGGATAGTGAAAATAGTTCCCTCCATCACCATTAAGGTTTCGAAGTTTTCCTTTCTGTCTCTGGAGTTCTGAAGAAAACCTCTATTTGAATGCAACTAACTGGTGTTCATGTTGCTTGGAACAGGATTACCTCAACAGTGGCCTGTGACATGGACCTCTCCAAATATCCAATGGATGAGCAGGAATGCATGTTGGACTTGGAGAGCTGTAAGGGCTGAGTACAGTGCTTCATATAATCTGTTTTGTTAAGAGCCTGTGCATGTGGTACTGAGCTTGTTGGAATGATTCTGCTTCAGTCAATGAAATGTTAAGAGGTGCCTTAGGATTTAGAAGAGAGGGTACAAAGCTGAATCCCTTCATTCTCTTTGTTGGGCATTAGACTATGGAATGCTCCATCGCATTTCAGCTCTGATCCGGTGCGAAACTACAGGATTTCATTTGGTGAGGATGAACAACCTCCAGCCTTGCTGACCAATGTCTGCAGCTTTGTGCTTGATGTAGAACCTAGGGCAACTGTGACAGTCCCTAGCACTGCTGAGCTCTGCATCAAACCCGGTGAAAGTAGAGAAGCCCACAGGCAAAATTTGAAGTGATAGTTTTTCTTTGAGAAAACAGAAAAAAGAATGAATTCCCTGCTTTAATGACTGCCATTGTGACTAACCCTTCCATAGCTGTTCACCTTGCCTCAGCATTCCTCTATCATTTACACAAAAATCAATCACAATTCTGCACAGATTGGCTTAAATTCCTTTGTACTCACAAAGGAGGCCAAAGAATGAATTCATATTTTGTCCAAGCTGGATTTTACCTATGATCAGCATGGAATTCCCACGAGCATTAGGACTTCTGAATGAAATTCACCACTGACCCAAGCAGGAGCCACCCAGTCCATGGCCTTTTGTGCTTTTGTCCCAAGGGTTCCAGAGATTTGTGAGTATCAGTTCTGGAGCAGATCCACTGGCCTATGGATGCAAGTTTCTCTTTTTTTCTTTTTTTTTTTTTTAGCAGTGACTTTGTTTTCTAGGCAATTAACCACAATACCATTTTATCCTGTCAAAAATAGCAATCTCCAGTTTTACTTATGTAATCACCAAGTGCAGAGGCAGCAGACAGTGAACCAGCAATCAATTCTCTTTCCCAGCAAGTTCTGCAGGGAGTTCTGGTGGTGGTTGAATTTTTTAATTGAATTTGAGAGTTTTGCTTTTGGTGAAACAAACATGTGGAAATAAAGCCTCTTTAAACAAATGAATGCTTTATAGCAAGTTGTCCATTAACAGCAAAACTAGCAAAGATCAAATTCTTGTGGATTTTCATATTACATAAATCCCTTCATAAATTCCAGCCCCCTTCTTTCGTGGCCTTGGTGCCTTGCACCTCTCCCCAGCAGTTATCTTCCAGCTGCCACCATTGCCACACTGGAAGCAGTTTGGATTAGTCTCCCTGTAGGAAAGCTACCCCAGTGTGACACTGGCAGCACTGATGTTGCCAGGACAGTGAGTTATCCAGACTGAATCACAGCGTGCTTGCAATGGGACCCATGCAAATCAGCATGGCAGAGGAATTAGAGGATTTCCACTGAGTCCTCTAAGTTCTTAATTTCTTCTTCAAACGTGGTGTTTATTCAGCTTTCTTTTGACAGATGGCTACTCTTCAGAGGACATTGTCTACCACTGGTCAGAAAACCAGGAGGAGATCCATGGGCTGGATAAGCTGCAGCTTGCTCAGTTCACAATTACCAATTACCAGTTCACGACAGAAATGATGAACTTCAAATCTGGTAACAGGATCTCTCCTCATTTCAGGGACAGTATCTGACTTTTTCCCCGCACAGGGAAACCTCCTATCTCTATAATAGAAAATCCTGCTTCTTAAGTAACTAATTTAAGAACCTGTCAAGTTTCTGATAAGAGTTTCCTTTAGCTTACAGTTGTAACAAACGCCAAAGGTTGGCTGAGTCTTCAGGCAGCCACTGTAGCAGATTATGCCCTGTAGCTCTGTGTGCTTGACAAAACACGCATGGAGTGGCCAGACAGCACTCGATAAAAAATGCTGGAGGTATAGCCCACGTTTTTGTGACCTAATTTGCAACCTGGGATAAAGAAAAATTTCCATTAGCCCTGATGTTGTGAGGCTTATGACATACAGTCAGATCACTCTGATTCTACCCAGTAGAAGTCAGTGGTGTGTACGTGTATCGTTGGGTTTATCGCAATGTTTGTAAAGGATTGGAATCATTTCTTTCCTGCTGATTTTTCATCCTCTTTCATGTATTCAGATTCTCATTTATGCTGCACATCTCCTCTAAGCTCTTTTTTGAGTTTGAAATTAACTTGGCCTTTTAAAAAATCTAAATTTAGTATCTGGAGGACTTTCTACAGCAGATGATAAGACAGTACACATTTTGAAGCAATACTGTTATTTGAGAAGAGTCATGATTTTATTTTCAGATCTGGCATTGATATGACCTGAGACAAATCATCTGCCCTATTCTTAGCTAACAGAGCTGATGAGAACTGCAGTACCTCGTGCAGGGGTCGTGAAGGCTAATTGAGCAACCTTCAAAAAAGCTTTTTGTGATCCTTGTCCGAAAGAGAAGAATGTAGATCTATGTCATTATGGGAAATGTTATTTTGATTATCAGTTTAACAGTAATTCACACAGTTGGAATCTTTCTTTGTCTGCTCTTTTTTTCCAGCAGGTCAGTTTCCCAGGCTCAGCCTCCACTTCCACCTTCGGCGAAACCGAGGAGTTTACATCATTCAGTCTTATGTTCCTTCTATCTTACTAGTGGCCATGTCGTGGGTGTCCTTCTGGATCAGCCAGTCAGCTGTGCCTGCCAGAGTGTCACTAGGTAAACCAGAGAGCTCGGGGCACTAACAGGGAAAGCTATGCTGAAGTTGTAATTATGCTTGCTAATAATCCTCATTTTCCATGAAGGTGCATTTGTGAATACTCTGCTTACACTTGCAGAAGAGAGGGCCCTTGAAAATATTCTCCTCGTGTTTTAATTTCTGTCAAGCCATCAGAGCAGTCACCTCAGTAAAGAACAGAAAATGACCATCTAAAGATGGTTGAAAGCAATAGTGTATGTGAGGCAGATGTATGAAAGAATTGATTTGAAGGAATGGGGACAGTGACAAAAATTGTTCCTAGATCTGTTTGCCTGAGTAAGGGTGGCAAGTCCGGATAGAAAAGCTTTTGAGAGTTAAGTCTTCTGGTTTTGTTTGTCCCTGTCTACAACAAACCCAAGGATAACATGTTCCAAGCTGCCTTAGTCATACGAATGCACCGTTTCTTTTTACAAGCTCCCCTGTTTTGAGAATCAGAAGCCAGGCTATTAAGAGCCTTTCACTGTGCAAAGATTCCTCAGCTGCAGATTAGTAAATACACTATTGTAGTGTATACTGGGAAACTGCAAGTAAATAAATGTTCTCACCCTACACTGCAGGTATAACGACTGTTCTTACTATGACTACACTGATGGTCAGTGCCCGATCTTCGCTCCCACGAGCATCTGCCATCAAGGCGCTTGATGTTTACTTCTGGATCTGCTACGTGTTTGTCTTCGCTGCGCTGGTAGAATATGCATTTGCACATTTCAATGCTGACTACATGAAAAAGCAAAAGAACAAGATAAAGGCGAGGAGGCAGAGTGCAGAGGTCAGTAAGCACAATGCTGTGAATAACTTTGCAAAAGCAGCCACCCTGCTTTATGACCTTTTTCTACTATGGAAGCAAGTGTAAGTTACAGTAACTCTGAGTTGCTCCTGTAGGGTCAAGGCAAAGACATTCTAACAGTGTTAGATGAGGTGGGGTTTGTCAGAAAGGCTGTTTCTCAGAAGCTCTTTAGGAGCTGCTTCTGCTATGACTCTTTCAACTCTGGTACAGCATAATAAAATGCTGTCAGCAAACCAAAAACTAGGCCCATAGTCTTGAATGCTGTCCCCTGGTGATTACACGTTTTACACCTGAACTCTGAGGTAAATGCAGATCTGATCAGCAGGGGTGTAAGTGACGTAGGTGTGGACCCCAGTGAAACTGAACAACGGAGTCTGGAGATGAAATTTCTTGGAGGAACTCCAGATGGCTTTGCTGCTTCCTTCACGTACATACATGCGTGTTACTGACGAAGCAGAGTGAATTGATTAAGGAAGGAATGGGTTTTTTTGTCAGTTCACAAAGTAGCAGTGCTCCTGCCACAGCAAGTGACAAATACCATTCAGCCCTGGTGGATCTCAGGTGTTCCACCACGTCAGGATGACGGCTGGCTGGGACGGAGGACACCACCTTTGCCCTATAAATTGCTGTTACAGGTTCTCCTCTTTCCTTTGCAGATAAACGTGAAGAATGCCATTGTTCTGTTTTCCCTTTCCATAGCTGGTGTGAACCAGGAACTGGGCATTTCCAACAGGCAGCACCGAATTCCCAGAAGCCTGCCTGGATCATATGGCACAATAGAAATAGAAACTGGAGAGACAAAACAGCGGCAAGTAATGAAACTGGATAAAAAGAGTGGCCTGAAGTCCCTCTTTAAACCCATTGATGCCGATACCATTGATATATATGCCAGAGCTGTGTTCCCAGCAGCCTTTGCAGCAGTCAATGTTATATACTGGGTTGCATACACAATGTAAAAATAAACAAAACAAACCAGAAAATTAACGTGAAGAGCTACAAATTGAACAATACCTACAGACTAAAAAGCCCTCGCTGAAACTGTATTGATCACCTCTTCTCAAAATCTTTTCCAATGACCTTGAGACATTTCTAAAATCAAGAAAGTCCTGCGATCAGTTCCTACTAAAAGCAGCCATTTCTTACCGATCTGATTTGATACAGTCCTAGCTGTGCTCTGCCCAACAATCCCAGCTCCTCATTTCCTGTATTGCCACGAGACAAGTTTTCGTATGTACATATTTGCAGCAAAGGTTTCAATCTTAAATTACCATGTTTTTCCTCCACTTTAAGAGTTCATCAGGAATGAAGATTTGGCTTTTCACACTCAGATGATTTTGTTTTTTCTAATGGAAGAGCTAATTCCTCACTTTCACATACGAGTGATTCTCTGCATCTGGCCTTCTCTGGGATGGCCCAGGGTTAACAGCAGTGGTAAAGTTGGAGCTTTGAAATACAAAAATCTGATGAAGAATGTAAAAGGGAATAGAGAGGACTGGAGGCTTTTTCCGAAATCACTATTTGTCTTGGATAAAGTATTGAAAACATTTCAATGCTCTTAGTCACAGCATGAAATAAAATATAGTAGATAAAATTCTACTGATTTGTTAATAATGAATATATGAATTTCAGATCTAAGCTAATGAAAGTTTAAACACTTAAACACCATAATGTTTATTCATTTAATAGGCCCCAAAATAGACAAAAGTGATTTAGTAACAGAGGGAAAAGTCAGGCTTTCCATGTTGGGCTGGGGAAAATTGTAAAGGTGCTTGGTAATGAAGGAATTCAGACTCCATATTCAGGAAGGACTTTAGGATTCATTCTGTTGATTTTCAGTGAGAGCCTACCATGTGTGCCTCTGAAAATAGCCGGTTTGCATCTATCCCTAAATAGCTGAGTGAAGTAAAAAATGTCATAAATTGCTTTAAGTTACTCAGTTGCTTTGGATATTTATACTATTTTTATTCAGAGGCTGACCTAATAGATCAGGCCTCTTCCCTGCCAGTATTTGACAATGAAAGTTTGGGGTACTTATACACACTCCTTAATTCAGGGTAGATCCTCTCAGCAGTTCGTGTAAAATAACACTTTGTTCTGTAAATAATTCCAGTGAACTCGGCAAATGAACGCAGTATTAGCAACACAGACGAGTTTCACGATTAAACTCTTAAAAAATCTACAGCAAATATATTGGGATATGGATTAAAACGACAGAAATATGTTTAGTGTAAGAACCCAATGTAAGACACTTCAAAAGGGAACAAATTTTTTTTGTTGCCTTGAAAGTGAGAGGTTGTTTTAAATATAGAGACTGACACAAAAGAAAATACGAAATGAGAGAGGGAGGGAAAGGAGGAAGCAAAGCAAGTGTCTGGAAGCTGCGATGGAAGGGAACATGGGGAGGTGCAAGATTAAACAAGCCTAAAGATGCAGATAAGAGAAGAGCCGCGCTGGGCTTTGAAGATGGGGATATTGAATGCAGTGGCTGATGATTTATTGTTGCAATTACAGTAAGGGTGAAACAACCATTTGATCACAGTGGAGTGTGTACACGTTCCTCCTGCCTTACTTATCTGTGATGTAGGGTTTGATTTCATACGACCAGCACTGAAAGACAGAGCACTTTAATGCAGATTTATAACTTTGAATAAGATTTGTTCACTATCACTGAAGTAAAATAATGCTTTGAAGAAAAAATAATGATCCTGAACTGAGCTGTAATAGAAAATATGCTCCCATCATAAGTCAGGCTTATGTTCACCTCAATCCTTAGTTTCTGCTATAAAGGAAAAACTACCTGTCAGCAGTGTGCTGGAAAGTGCAAACTGACATCAAGTGAAAATTGTTCCACAAAGCTCTCATCAGTCTAGCCCTGGACTGAGACAGACAGATTCTGCTCCAAGATCTTGCCACTGACTTGTTGAGTAATCTTAATTTCACTGCATCACCTGCAAAATTGATGTAATGATATTGATTTCATTCCTATAGCTTTGAGTTTTACAGAAGAAAAACCCCTCAGGAGAAAGAGAAACTCTTATCCTCCAACTAGGTAAGTGCATCCAACTAGTACTTCTGTGGTGCTATTTTCCATAGTTTCTGAGACCCTCACTGAATGGAAGCAAAGTATCACTCAACTCTCACCTTATCCAGAATGCTAATGAAATTCTGCATCCCCTTCAGTATATGCAGGTAATCAGGCTTCTCTCTTTCCTCCTGCTTCTCCTCTATTTTATTTTTCTGTTCCTGATGTCAGCGAAATACTACATTATGGAAACAGACTGTTTTCTAAGTCCGTTTTTGGTCATAATCACTTTCTCCTCAAGGAAGTTGAACACCTCCTGCTCTCTTCTGAATCATTCTTACTGTTTTATATAATGCTTAAGTGAAGAGTGGAATAAAACCAGTAGAAGCATGACTTTACAGTGCCTTTTCCTTACTAAGTTATTGCTTTTTCTGTGATCCTGGGTCAGTATCTACTGCTAAAAGTGAAATTATCGACTAAATCCTGCTGAAGAAATACTTGCAGCAAGTTCCTGTGGAGTGTAAATCATAAGAAAATAATCCATGATTTTGGAATTAAAGTTATTAAAGAGCAGAGGACGAAGCACTGACCTAGTCCCTCTAGTGTGTAGTGGCTGGTTATTTAGAGTACTTAGCAAGGAGGCGGCTGCAGATAGAAAGGCAACGTCTAATCTAATTACTTCAGCACGAATAGTTTGTAATTGTGTACCTGACATCACTCCTTACACTGAAGCCAACTGAGTAATCACATGGGGTTATTGGACAGAATTAGTTGCTTCTCCATCTGGGAGGCAGTCACAGGCTGCATGCCCCGCTGACTTCTTTAAAAGATTTAGTCAATTAATTTTTTTTTTTTTCTCCGTAGTTTGACTGCAGATCTTTGAGGTGCACAGCTCAGTTGTGGCTGATCAAAGTAAAAGGTGGCAGCAATCTTTTCCTCACAAAACCCCCAAGCCAGAATGCTAGGCTATCACAATGGTGTAGACAGAAGCATAAATAAAGGGTGGGGGGAAAAAAACCTCCGAACATTGCAGGCAGTCAGAAATGTGCACAGTGAGCACATATGGCAATTGTGTCCCTTCCAGGAACAAGGTGACTCAGAGGGGAGAGCAGGCGGTTCAGCCACCGTTGCTGCACTTGCATGAGTAGCAAAGACAAAACACCTCCATCGTGAAGAGTGGGATTTTCTGAAATCTGTTTCCAAAGCCAGAAATAGAAAAGTCAGATGCCACTCAAATTCTTTTAGGGAGAAATTTCAGTACAGGAGTAGGGTGTAATGATCGGGAGTTTGCATAAATCTGAATCCTCTGTAGTTTTGTGTGTGCTTGACTTTTTTTTTTTCCTTTTTACATTTAAAATGATCATAATTAAAAATCATCAGACATTACTACTTTAGCCATATTAACCTCTAATGGCAGTGCCCTTTTAAATTTCAATTTCATGATGTCCTTAATAAACAGCAATAAACTAAATGTGATGTCAGTTGAATGCTGACTTTGGATGGGTTGTACTAGGAGAGGAGAGGGAGGGAAAAAAAGTATGTGAGAGATTAGAAGGTCCTTTTTCTGTGCTGTACCTGAAAGCATTTGTATTCCTTTCAGCAGTTTAGAGTGCTGCTCTATGGACTGGCATGTTTGTGAGAATAAGAGTGGGATACGTGCTAATGTAATCATTCTAAATGTGAAGTGTTAATAAAATGTAGATATACAGACATTGGAGCTTCTATAAACAGACAAAATAGACACTCCAACCATTGAACTGGAAGATAAAATGCATTAGAAGCAAAATCAGAATAACCTCAGAGATTTCATCCCATAATGAAATCCTGCCTATTCGGTGCCCAAGGGCTTGTAAAACTCCACTTTGGCCTTGACAACAGAAGTGAAAGTACCACTCTGTATTCATGAGTGCTTTCTGTGGGGCACTTACGCAGGCTACCGTATTTATGTTAAAAAATAGCTGCTCCTGCCTCAAGATGTTAAAAACAGTCAGAAAGCACAAGAGGAAGAAGAGCAAGATACTGCATAATTTGTTTGAAGGCAATTCTGGCGGTAACAGCACTAGTAAGAGGCTAACAAACAGAAATGTCTGTCCTGTTTCTGGGTAAAAATGAAAGCATTTTCCAAGTTAAAGCTCTCACATCAGTTCTTAACTGGTTTGGTAATCCAATAGATAATGTAGCGAAACCAGTATAAGTCAATGAGGCTTCTACTGTCAGTACAACAAAACACTTAAAACCAATTGCTCTGATTTTAAATGCTCAGTCATTAACCTAAGAAAGCACTTCACATTAGGAGGAAAACAGCACCCCTGCATATTTGTCTATGAAGCAGAATAGATAACAAAAAGCTTATTGAAAGTTTCTGAGAATATTTTCATTACAAAAACCCAAACTGAAGTGACTCCCTCATGCCCTTTTTATTACAGCAGCTTACCACACTTGCAGTGGTTGAAAGCTTGTTTGCTGTTATAATGAGACCATGTGCAATATGTTATGAACACATACAGCTAATTCTTCTTAATGAAAACCAAATAGATATTTGGCAATTAGTGTATCTATTTGGATGGGTTTGGTAGCTGAAACGAGAAAGGCACTATTTCTTTCTGCCTTTATAGCTTGTGTCTTAAATGAAATGAATTTGAGGATCTAAGCCCATTGTTACATAATTCGTTAGGGATCTGCCCACTCCTTATATGAGCTTTAGGTCACAGCTATTCCTTTTACTAAGTCCTGCACAGTAAAAACAAATTTGAGAAGACAGTCAAGCCCAGGCTGTCAGAAAATATAGTACCAACAGAACAAATCAGATGCTTTTGGGAGTTCACTGTTCTGCAAAAAGATCAGTCCAAAAAAAAAAAGAAATCCAAGTATGCCTCATTTCTGAGATCTTCTTCTAAAGAGGAGCCTCTTTAGGTGACTCCAGATTTAAGACCAACCAATGCATAAGACTAATGCCACCGAAGGAAAGATCCCTCTAGTCCAGTGTCCAATCTCCACTATTTGGTATAAAGCCTGTCAAGGAGTTGCTGAATATAGACATTTCTTACTGAGATCAGGCATGCTCAGAGCTTGCAAGCATGCCCTTCATGTTCTCACGCGAGGCAAGGACAGACAGCAGCACAAACCAAAGAACAGTGCTTTTATACTTGCAGGTCTCATCCACACAGAAAGAGTCGTACTGCTTTTCCTGCACTGGGTTACCAGATGGGATAAGGAAGGCATTTTCCTTTATGTAGTGCTAAATAACTGGCCAGCTTTAAGGGGTGGGTATGTGGAACAGGCATAGCTGTAAGTAGCAAAATAATATATAGGCCATAGAGCTATTCCAGTATTGCAGTTGCTACAGTTTTAAGATTAAATAGAGTGATGAAATACAGAGTAATCTGTAAAATCTGTAAAACATCTGGTGTAACAGTCCTTCCAGTCTCTTCTTCCTTTATTACTACATCTCTTTCAGTGTTAGACAACCACAAAAGATGTATTTCTGTACATCTTCAACTTACCACGTTTTTGTAGATATATTTAAGATTAACCTACCCTCACCTTTCCAGGTTGTGTGTGCAGCTTTTATATATACCGGCCCATATGGATATATGTGAAAGGCAGGAGGATTCCTGATACTGGTTATAAACTATAGTGCATACAGTATTTTAAAATTATCCTGTATGTCATAAAGAAGAAACATTTAGTATGTCAGCTATGACCACTGTCAGATTGCCTACCATGGTGTTGCTGTGCATGCTGTTGGAAGGATCCATCAGGCATTTGTTGGAGTTGGAATATTTTGAACTAAGAAGGCCTTTCAATCAAACAACACTGTCTGAACCAATAAGAACTAAGGGCAGCACAAATACATTTGGTCTAGGAAAAGCAAAACCAAGAGGATTCTTGAGGAACCAAGGTGAAAACTTAAGCCTCTTTTGTTTAAATTTGTCACCATTTTCTTCCACCCTCTGAAATGACAGCTGCGTATCTTCAATGGTAGAAGCATCCATTTTCTTTCTTCCACAGTTTCTTTCTTCCCCAGTGTCTTTCACTGTTACCTTTCAGAAGAGGGATTGTTGCTTTCTAAAGGATTAAGACCAGGTTATGCAGCAAGAACGTACTCTCTCTGATTTGCACTTTCTTCTGTGCTGGTCAACACTTACAAAATGAAAGTGGGCAAAAACTGTTTCTACAGAGACAGGTTGTTTAAATATCTGGAAAAAAAATAAATACAGAAGCACAGAGGGTTGATTTTATTTGCTTTTAAACATATGTAGCTTGGGCTACCCATACAATTCTTTATCCTCCTGGCTAATGTGGTTGTCAACAAGAGTGAGTTGGTTTCTGGGTGCTTCCATCTTATATAAGAAAGACAAGCAAGGGAGGTGTTGACTTAAAATAGTCTTGAAACATTATTCATTTTGTCTATTTTAACATGGGCTAGAAAAAACCACTAATATTCGGTCCAGCAGGAAAATCTGCAAAGAATTACCATGGTGATTTCTGATGTTATGTAGGATATATGCTTTACTCCAATTTATGTTCAAATATATTAATGCTTTGCCTTACAATTTTTATCCAAACTTAGTGTCCTTAGCCTCCCACTCACATCTTAACCAGCAGACCTGGAGCGTTTCTCTTGGCAATCTGCAATTCTTCTACTTTGTGTCTAAGCACCTTAGACATTAAACTCAGTAGTCCTCACTGGGTTAAACAGCAGAGCTTTTTCCCTTTAGGATCTGGGATATATGATGCTAATGGTTATTGGACTGACTTGATAAACTAATGTATAATTAAATCTCAAAGGTGATGAACCACGTGAAAATCTCCGAACAATGAGCCATCTCTGAGCATACCAGTTTCAGTCAAACACTGATCATCTGATAGTACATGGGCAAAACTACCTTTGAACTGCCTCGAGACATTCCAGCAGATCCTTACATGTATCATTAAGTTTCCTTGAAAAAACCTCTTTTATTAACATAACTCTTCCTTAGTGAGTGTGAGCATTCCTTTCAGTCAAGATCCTTTGGTTCCTCAAACAGATCTGTACATCAAACGTGAAAAAAAAACTAAGATCATTTTCAAAGGGAGGTTGGAGCAACTTGGAAAAGTTGAAATGATTTTCCTTTAGAGAAATGAGTGTATCAGTGGAACACAAAGAGGCAAATGCACAGTGGAAACAATAGGCACAAGAGGTACAATATAATGACAGGCAATACACGCAGTCAGTTTCAGATGCAGTGGGTACCTTCCAAAACCATGCACTACTTACAGATTTTAAGCAGGATGACTGAAAACAGCAAGATAAAATTTGTTCCTGTCTCTTGGCTATGCTGAAGTTCTTCTTGAAGAGAAAATGGTTCCCCCAAATCTAAAAACAAACAGAAAAATATATACAAATTATTTTCTAACAATGGCCCGAGAGAGCAGGGAGTGCATGTCCCGACAACACGCTTTTCCTACGCAGCCACAGCCTGTTTCTTTCAAGATACCAACTAAAAAAGGATACAGGGAAGCTTACTACATTCTTCTTGGAGGCACCAAACTATTTGCATTATGTCGTCTAAGACTTTTCAAACCGATTAAGCAGTAAATACTTTTTTGAATTTTAAAAAAGGAAAACACAGCTTGAAAAGCCTCGCACTGGCGTGAGATCAATAGACACCAATGTAAGTATCTGCTGCCTGAGGCAGAACTTTATGCCATCATTAACCCCAAATAATTTTTTCCTTCAAAACTAATTTTTAAAGAACAGTTCTCAACAGCCTGTAGCATGAAAATCAAGAACTAGCACTTAGAAGCATTGTATATACAACTGTGTTTCCAGCCAGTTGCCTGGGAATATCTTGCCATCTGCTGGCAGCCTGCAGCTGCATATGCTGAAAAAAGAACCGCCTTGGGAGTCACTGGCAGAGGCAATCGTACAATGAAATAATGGAGACATTAAGTTTGAAAACCAACACTCTGGATGTTCATAATTTTTAGTCAGAAATAACAGCATTAATACTAAGTGATCCACTGCAAAATATCTCGGCAAGATGTAAAATGTTATTGTTGAGATTTTCTTCAAGCACTAGAAATGCACCTAAACTTTTGTCCTCAGTAAACTGTGCTAGGAAAAAATAACACTAAACCACACAAACCCTCAAATCACATCTCTGAAGAACAGCACTGCCTTTTATCCCCCAATCCAACCACTCGAGGAGCTGAAGCCTTCTAATTGACATGACAGGGAGATCAAAGCCTAGCCTGCCCTGAAAGAATTGTGTTTATAGACACACCTTACATAAGCTCCATTTTAGGCAGAGGAAATTTGGAACACGTGAAGATTTGAGTCCGTTTAGAAACCACATTGGCAGTTCCCACGAAGAGAAAACTAACAGTAGATACACAATCATTCAGGCTAAAGACTGGTTAATGAAACTGCAAGTTTTCCCCTCACCAAGGTTTTACTTGGTGTCAGAGAAAACATCTGGACTGACAGGAATAAGCTCGGCCACTTTGCTGCTGTTTAACCTACTGGTAGCTGCTACGTATTCGTATTTTGGCTCAGGGCGACGCTGATGCAACCTCACCCCCCCAAACCCCCATAATGATCGCGTGAAAGCGCTAAATGGTGTCGAAAAAGAGCTTGCTGTCAGTGTACACGGAGTAATAGCAGGAAACTAGGGATGGGATTTTTTTATTTATTTCCATTTTCAAAATACAGATGGTAGCTGCTCAGCTCCAGGTAGTCAAAACATCTAACAGTTGTGACGCCTTGGCCGGGTTTATTTTCCAAATGTGGTGCCTCACTGTTGCCCAGTGCTGGATATAAATACAGGAAAAAAAGCAAACTTTTTGCTTCAACAAATTGTTTTCTTGGAAAATCATTTTACAGAGGGATGTGGCTGTCTGGCCAGTACAAGCAGCATTCCCACTAGAGGAGAGTTAACTACCCCAGGCCTTCAGCTCAAGGACAGGCGAAGTTTTACTGAGGAGAGGGCTTTGCCTCCTCGCTGCTGATTCACAGTGTGAAATCAAAAGATCAAAGTAGCATTGGAAAAAAAAACCCAACCCCAAAAAAAACCCTCAAAACCAACTTTATAAAGTGAAGGGCAGTAACCATTTCACAGACTCACTCTTGTGGAACGGTGGTTAATTCAACAACAGTACGAGGTGTTCTGTTGTTTTTCTCTCTCCCCTCTGGTCTGGACACTCAGAAGTCCAATATTATTTTTGATATTTTATTTCATCTTTATTACCTTGGGTGCGGTTTTGAATGAAACCTCTTATTTTTGGGTACTCTGTTTCCACTCCTGGGAGGTGCCATCCCTGTGGAGAAGAGTTTTCCCGGGAAGCAGTTCTGACAGCTTCGGGCGCACAGCCAGGCCCCTGGGTCGGGGGGATGCGCTGGCAGGTGTTTGTTTCGGGGCGGGCTTTGGTTTTGTTTGAGGGTGGGAGGTTTTTAGAGAGCTGTGCCTGGGGACAACCCCGGGCAAGGCCCCTCCGCAGTCAGGCCACCCCTCACGCCCCTCCCGGGGCTGCAGCCACCGCCACCGCCCCCTGCGAGCTCCGCTCCGCCCCTCGCCTCAGCCCCGCCCCGGCCCTGCCGGAGGCGGCCCCGCGCCCCCTGCCGCCCGCCGGGCACGGCTGTCAGGGCAGCCCCAGGCAGCCCGCCGCTGCCACCCAGGCCGCCCCCCTCCTCCCGCCGAGGGCGAGCCCGAGGAGGCCCCAGGCCGGGACGAGGCACTACCTCTGCGGGGGGCTCCGAGGCGGGTCGCGGCGGGAGCTCGCTGCCCTCACGGCGCGGTACCGGTCGCACCCGCCTCTCCTCACAGGACCGGGGCCTCCTTCCGCCGCGGCACGACCGCCTCTCGGACCGCGGGACACGGGCACGGACACTGCCCGGCGGGGTTGAGGCGGGGTTGAGGCGAAGCGCGGCGGCGCGACCCCGGAGCGCGGCCGGAGCAGCCCCGTGGAGGGGGGGAGGCGGCGGGGGAAGGGTCCCGCTGCTGCCGGGCCGCCTGTCCCTGCCCTCCGCACCTGTCACCGCGCCCGCCACCGCCGCGGGGGCGCCTCCGATTGGCTACAGGTGTTCCCCTACCGCTTCTGCGCTCGCTTCTGATTGGCTGAGCTGCTCCTACTCCCCCAGGTAACGGTGCCCGGCCTATGATTGGTCGTGGGTGGGCGGGATCCTTTTGAGGATTGGCTCCAGGTGAGTCGGGGCTCGCTATTGGCTGGCAGGTAGGGTAGGAGGTGTGCTATTGGCTGCGGGCACTAACCTTCTTAGTCCGCCATGTTCGGCGCGGTGGCGCCGCTGCCTCGGGAGCTGGCGGGCGAGGGGCGCTGAGGGGGGGGGGGGGGGCAACGGCTGAGGGGGCCCCGGCTGAGCGGGCACTGCGGGCGGACACCGCCGCCTCCGCCTTCCCCGCCGCGCCGCCGCCGCCCTCGTTCTCCGCCGGGGACCCGCGGGTGGGGCGTCAAAGTCCGATCCTAAACTTCTCGGGACTTTGAGCAACTTGAGGCCGCGGAGGTGCAGCCGAGCGCCGCCGAGACGCGGCCGGGCAGGCGGGCCCCGGGCAGCGCGTCCCCCGCTCCCGGCGGGTTCGTGGAGCAGGAGGGAAGCGAGACCCGCCGGTTCGCCGGGGTAGGACCTCCCGCGGTCGGGGCAGGGGGGAGGAAGGGGCCGTCCCGAGGGTGCCGGGGGGGAGGCTGGGGGGAGCCCGGCCCGTTTCAGGCCGCGGTCTCCTCCCGGGAGACGGTGTCGCCTCCTGCCGCCCGCGCTGTGCGCAGCCCCGGCCCGTGCTGAGGGGGGTCCCGGGGGTGGGAGGGAGGAGGGGGCTGCGTGTTCCTCCCGACCCCGCCGGAGAGGCGAGGAGAGGCCGGGAGGCGGCTTTGCGGAGCCTCTCCGCGGTACCTGCTGCCCCGGGCAGGGGGGTTAGGGAGCTGCCTGGTACCGATAAACGTAGGGGAAAGCGGGGGGAGTTTTGAATCAACGGGGTGTTTGTCCGTCTCCAGTCGTAAAGGCAACTTAAACTGCACCCTGGAGTTCCACTTGTGCTTTTCTTGGGTAAACCTGTAACCAACGTTAAATGATAGGAGTCTCACATATGTATAAAAACGATTTTGAGTTCAAATACTCCCCTCTTTGGAAGAAAAGAACTGTAAGCTGTGTTGATGAATAAGTAAAGGTTTCTTCGGCGTGTTTTTGGCCAAGAGGGAACTGTTGGGTGTTTTATTTAAAAACATCCTTAAGTGCTTGGGATATTTCTGTAAAACTAAACTATACAGGATATTTTTAACCGAACTCATTTAATTTCTGTCCAGATCAATGGTCTTGTGTATTTTCTGTTTGCTTTCTTGCTGTTCTCTGTAAAGCTATTTGTGTTTTATTATAAATTTGACACAAGTCATTGGTTTAGTAGAGTGTGTGTGTATTCATCTCTATTCTTGTTTTCTTTCTATGCAGCTCAATTGAAAAGTCATCTGGATAAGCACACGCGTAACATGTGAAGCTGTTGACTTCAGAATTAAGGGACTTCTCCATCTTGAGTGAACTTATTCCTGTATATTTATAACTTCCGTTTAGACTGCTACATACAGACCATGCCTAGCAGAATGGGCTCGAAAACTGATTTGAACAAAGACTTCATCAGAGTAAAAGCACACTACAGCGGGTAAGTCAGAATGTGCTCTCCTCTTTATTGTGTCCTGTCTGGTTTTGAAGCACATGGAGCTGGAGTTCATAGTCTGACCCACTGATAGCGTAACCAGGGCGTTGGTGGAGTTATAATTAATGTCAGGTCTGGTAGGTAAACTTCTGGGCTGCTAAACAAATACAAGCATTCGTGGTCACAGGCAGGTATAGATTCATCCTTTGCATCCTGATGCATTTACTACATTTTCATCATATTACTTGATAATGAATATGGTAAGCTTTGCAGAATGAACTCTACCAGCTGCTGCTGAAATGAGCAGGAGACGACAAAGTGCAGGCTTCCTTGAGAAATGTCAGTTTGGGACTGTGTGCTCCTTGGGACAAAACTTTTCATGTTTAATGCAAGTCTTTCTCTAGTGGGGATTTTTAAAGTCCTGTTTTAACTGACAGCACCTTCTGTCTTGGAAAATAAGAGGAGGTGTTTCTCTGAGGATAAGTATGTAAGATAAAACAGGTGAACATGGAGTCTGTATCTGTGGAGTCCCAGTATCTTAGGTATTCGTGTTTCAGGGTGTGACAGAGTTCCTAACATAGCATAGTATAAATAACTGCGTAAGTAGATTGATTGCAAAAGAAGGTAAACTTGTGTAATTCTCACTTCATTATTTGAGTTACTTTGTTTATCTGGTTTGTACCTGGCCAGTTGAAATCGCTTCATTTAAACGGAGCGGTGATGCAGTGTCATTTGCGGTATGTTACCTCTGCACCTTCAATGCTGACACGTTTAATCTCTGTGTGAATGACTTTTTTTGCTATAACTGCTCTTACATAACTTGCAGGCCATTAGTTCTTCATATTGCTTTGTTTCATATTGCTAGTTTCAGATACCTGATACAAAAGTGTAGTAGACACGACAAAAATCTTACGTTTTAAAAGGATTTTACAATAACTGAGATTTTACTGGTTGGTTGAAGTAGTACCTGGATAAAACTTAAATCTTACAAAATCTTATGTCTTTTTACAACACTTCAAATGCTGATAGTTATAATAAGAACCTGACTCACCCAAGTGAGTGTGTGTGAAGGGTAGATCACTGACACCGTTGATTCTTCCATACTTAACTATCTTTTTTGAAAGTTGAACACGGATGTAATCCTGTTGACTTCTGGCAGCTAACCTGCATTAGTGGGAGCATCTTACACAAGGAATGCTGATTCTGTAGGCAGGACTTTGGCTGCTAAGTGTCCATAGATGGAGTTGTTGGAGGATGCAGGCTAATGCAGACATTTTCTGATAAAAGCTTATGTTTGCATCTCATGCAGGGACATCCTGATAACAAACCTGGATGCGTCAATGAGCTACGATGAACTTTGTGATGAAGTGCATGAGATGTGTAATTTACAACAGGAACAGCCAATTACCCTCAAGTGGATTGATGACGAAGGTATTGTAGTGAAATACTGCTTAGGCATCCTTGGTGTTTTGATCGTTGTGGTACACAGAAGGGGCACTGAGGAAACTTATTCTGGAGTTCTTTTTTGTTTCTGAATACCAGGGTACATAACCTTGTCTTATGAAGCAGGGGGTGTGGAGAAAAGAGCCTCAAAATACCAAGGCTGATTGCAGCAGCACTTGAAATCACTTCTGTAGAACCAAAGGGTTGTAGAGCTCAACTGTTTTACTATTCCATACTTCTATGCTGAAGTCTGTTTTAATTTCAGACTTGAATAAGCCTAATGCTGTCCCTCTCAACATTCTCAGTTTCACATTCTTGGTAAGATCATTTTTGATGTGTTTAACCCTGTCAGCTTCCAGAATGACATGGGCATTATAAATCACGCAGTAGTGATTTATCTCTTGAATGAGTGTGTTTCTGAGAAGCAATGCAATTGTAGTATCAGAAAAACTGGTTGTAGTCTTCTAGGATTTTTGAATTTTATGTGAGACATAAGAATTCCAGCAATGATAATTGATTTTCTCTTTTTCTTTATAGTGGTTGTCACTGCCAAATTATTGTAGTGTTGATTATATTAATAGTCTAACATACCCTATTGAAGATTTAGAGGGTAGATGTTGTTTATATTTAAAGGGACATTCTATTAAATTGGTTCTTAGAATCCTGTTGTGTAAAAATACAATGGCCAAATGTGCAATAACGGTGACTAGAATTTGGTTTTGTTTTCCCACTTGACTGATCCTTCAGAGCACCAATTTTCAAATATAATAGGCATTAAATAAAAACTTCTCAGAAACGTTTCCCCAGATAATCCAGTATATCTAAAGTCACTCGTGTTCAGAAAAAGAAGAATGGGTGTGTATGTTCATGTGTGTGAAAAATAGCATAGACTTTTATTTTTGTGGAATGTGGGGTTGATGAAATAGTGTAAAACTCATTTGTTGTGGACATCTCCGTTTCTTATGCTATTCCTGCAGGAAATGTTGCCAGATCTCAGTGTTCTAAGTTATCTTCAGGTGTAAAGCAGCTTGTTGCAGTTCCTCCACAAGTTGTATGTGAGAGAAACTTACCTTTTCTTTACACTTCCTATAGGCTCTGAGATATCACCATGGTGTCAGGAGGGTTTGCGTGTTTCTTTCTGCTGTGAAATGTGGCAGGTCTCTGCAGTCTTAAGTTAGAGCCTCCTGGTTGTTGTGAGTAGTATTGAAATGGGGATGCCTGACAGCAACTGCCTTTGCTACTCTTTTGGGGGCTTCATTTTGGAATGTGTGTGTCTGCTTACGATTTAACAGGAGTGTAGTGCATCTGTAACTCATGATGGGCACAACTCTTGACCTAGTAGGTGAAGAACAGTTGCCATGCAGTTATCCAACTGCATGGGTGCTGGGTGGTTGGCCTGTTACACCGTGCCAAAGCTGTGGTCTGCAGCACAACTAGAACTGAGTGCAGAAAGGTGAAAAAATACTGAACTACTTCAGCTAACATTTGTAATTATGTGCTTTGTTTTTTAATAATAGTCTCTACTGCTCTCTTAGCTGAGCAGCGTTGTTTGGTGGGTGAATGGAATTGCAAAATAGTAATTAAGGAAGCAGTCAAAGAAGATTCAGTTCTTTTAAGATACCAAGGAGTAGTATTAATGATTTTTAAAGGTTACTCTTTATCTTCCGATTATCAAGAAGGACAGAGGCAACTGTAGTAACTTCAGTCTCATGTCAGTCTAATAAAAAGTGACCTGATCAGAAGTGCATGGGGAGTAATTAAATTGCATGTGCTTAGCTGTTTGAACTGCATGACTGCTAATAACAGGAAGATTATTGTAGGAAAGAAGAAAACCTCAGGAGTTTTGAGGTGGAGGATTTTAAGACATGATTCCTGTTTAACTGTTTCTTGGTTTGGATATCTGTGGCATTGGCTTTTTGAGGCTTAATTAAATTAAAACAATTAAATTTTTTTTACTGCAGTTCTAATCTGTATTTTCTACTAGTCTAGGTTAAATACTTACCTGTGCAACCCTTTTTCTGCTTCCTGATTGTAAGTTGTCAAGTTTCAACCAATCTGCTGCTTGGGCTGCCCTCTATCCTCACAGGTTTTATGAGTTACCCTATTTCTGCATATGAGGGAGTGTTTCCATTTATTGCCACATGTAATTTAAGTTCATTTGACTGATTGCATAAACAGATGTTCTCTTTAAACTAGCTTAAAACAAACAATTGCTGGTGTCTTAGTGAATACAGAAAAGCTACAAAAGAGCTGGAGAAAATACATTTTCTGTTGGGCTTTTTTAGTTTTCCTCTGCTTTTGACAAAATCCGAAGTGTTTGAGCTGTGAATAACTCGTAATAAATTCCCACAGACATAGGGAATATGGATTATTGAGTTGCAGTACAAGTAATTCTTTTGTCTTTCAAGTTGCATTATTGTAGTATTTCTAGATCATCAAGAGCGGTGGCTGCACCCCAAAGGGCATCTTTTTAAAAAACAAGAACACTTTTTTGAAATAAGCAATTAAGCTTTCCTTGATGTAATCTGTGGATCAACACCGGTGTCACCACTGAGCCGGTGTCACGTATGGTGGGCAAGGTGTGCAGAGTTGCAGGGGTTGAGAGTCACACCCTTGCCCCTTTGCTCACTTTCATTGTATTGCGGCGTACGGCAGTTCCCGTGTCTCTGGCTAAGTGGATTTATGGATTAATTACCTAGTTTTAACTAAAATAACCCTCACAGGGTAATATTATCATAAGCACATGCAGACCACAAGAAAACAGTGGAACTGATGCTTCTGCTCCAGGTGTGAGCTCTTGTCAGAGTTTTACCCACTACAGGGTAAAACCAGTGACTGGCTATAATCAGGTCTGACTGCAGAAAATCCAAACCCACGTAATTGCAATGACTGAGAAAGTAACTGCTGTTCAAAGGAACCTGTGCTGTTTGGAGACAGCATTTCACAAATGGCTATTTGGAGGTGTTTTTATTATTCCATTGGTACACTTAAACTTGAGAATGGAATTTTCTAATGTACTAAATTCTTCTGAACAGTTTTGGTGGGTTTTGAACCCATTAGTTAAAAATGCAACACCTTACAAAGAGTAAATTAATTTGGAATTAAACTTAAAATTTCAGGTTACTAGGAAGTGATCTTGCCTTTTTTTACGCTGTGTGCCAAAGATCTTTAGGCATGTCTGTTTGCTTTTGCGTTCTGTTGTCCCCTTGCTAAACCAGTGTTAGTATATTTCTCTCTACTCAGTTTTGATAAAATTAAAAGGCATGCCAACTGTGTTGATGTATTTTGACTTTGAACAGAATGCCAGCTGAATGTCAAATGATTGAAAGAAAAGCAATCCTGGAGGCTGGTACATTTCTTACTGACTAATTGAAGTTCTCCCCTGAATTCTTCAGTCCTAAATTTGCCTGTGTATTGCTTTTTTGTTAGGTGACCCATGTACCATCTCATCTCAGATGGAACTGGAAGAAGCCTTCCGTTTGTATTGTCAAAACAGAGACGAGGGGCTGATTATTCATGGCAAGTATTACACAGTTCAAGAACCTGTACCTATTTGTTGATAACTCAAGCAGCTGCTTAAATATGGGATGGGAACAACTCCTTTGACCATCAGTTAGTGTTCTTTACCTAGCTGATGCCCTGTAGCTTGGTGTTGTAAGAAGGAAGTGTTCTTTGGGGGGTGGAGCCCAAAGCTGGGCTCCATGGCAGGCTATGAGCAGGCCCCAGGTTCTAAACTGCTCAGATTTGTTAATGCTGTAGTCAAGTATAGTATCTTGTGAGTATGGAACTACCCTTTATTATGCAGAATTATTTAAAGGCTTTAATTATTTAAAGGTCTCATGCAGAATTATTTAAAGGCTTCCAGAAACTGTATTTGTGTAAATATATTCAAAAATCAAGGGAAAAGTACCTGTAACTTAAAAACCTAATGTTTTTATTTTCAGTTTTCCCAAGTATTCCAGAGAAACCCGGCATGCCTTGCCCAGGAGAAGATAGTGAGTACCAAAATGTTACTATGTTTTAGCTTAATTCTTTCAGTCAGGTGGAGAAGAAATACATAGAAAGATTTTTTTTCATAGTCTATTGTTATATCCATGTGTTTCTGTTTTGCGGAAAAGATGGAGTGAGATGGAATAAATACCAAAATACTACAGTTGAAATATGGTTTATTTTTTACATTTAAACTGTAGTGGGTGGAAGGTTAAATGTAAAAAGCAGACAGTTTTCATGTTGTGACTAGGTTATTAAAGTCTTATAGGAAGAAAAAAGAGTAAATGTGCAATGTTCTCTGCTGTCTTTGTTCAGCCAGTTAGAGAAAATAAAGACTGTTTTCTACACTGATTAGGAGTGTTAAAGAAATTACTTCCTTTGAGACTTTTTTCCAGAAGGAAAAAGATATCTGTGGTCTTCCCAGCTTATTTTTAGCGCGAGCCAGGCAAGCATTTGTTTAGCTGTTTGCAATATACTCTGTTCCATATATCTGAGTTTTTCCATGTCTTGTTTAATGTTCTTGTTTGTGTATTCTTGTATCTAACAGAATAGTAGCTTAGTGGATTTCCTACTAATTTTGCTAAAGCTTCAACGAGGAAATGGGCAGCCAGTCCATCTTGCTGTATCACATTATGTGCTTCTGATGCATACACAAGCAAATAAGACTTAATTTCATACTTGTTTGTCCATGAGTTAAAATTGGAGTGAGGTCTGTGTAGTTATTCTACTGTATGTTGAAAATGTGCAAGGTTTACTATGCTGTCCCTTCCTGGTTTACCTGAACAGGTTGAAAATATCGGTGGGAAAATATTTTCAG
The DNA here is from genome assembly GCA_025345505.1 of Todiramphus chloris collaris. NCBI lineage: Eukaryota > Metazoa > Chordata > Aves > Coraciiformes > Alcedinidae > Todiramphus > Todiramphus chloris. The sequence goes on from JANVCC010000174.1 coordinate 3,958,414, forward strand.
GCTCAAGTTCCATGATTATTCTGGAAGGGGTGATCTTAGTTCTGCAGATTTAAATGTGTTCTTGGTGTGAATTGTGTATAAGACACTGCTTTGCTCTGGGACATGAGTTACAGGAAGTGTTATGTCTTAAACTGGATCCCTTCCCTGGTAAGGGGTCAGATTTACGTTGGCAGACACATACGGACCATCTGTACCTAGAGAAAATGTTGTTAACAGCAGTATAAGTTTTGGTTTTTCCTGTATCTTGTTACTTTTCCCAGCTATTATTTTGGCAATGGTATTTTGGGAAGTTTGGGTAGGTCGATGACTTGCCTGCCTTTGACTTTTGTGAGAATTGCAGTAGAAGCAAGCGGTGAATTTGGAGTTTGCTACTGTTAGGATGCTTGTAATGTTTTACCAGGGCAGATTTATCTTTGTCATCAAAACATAAGTGTTACTACTCCACCTTTCTGTGAAACAGCTGTCTCTCAGTGAAGGCCAAACAGTTCATTTTACTTATATTTCTAACTTCAGGGTGCCTTCCCCCCCGTAATTCTGCAACTCAAAATGGAACAACCAAGTATGGCATCACTGTGGGTTTCAGAGCCATTTCACAACATGCTGAAACTCTTGTTTTCTGACTTGTTTCTGACTTATTGTATGAACACTGTAGGGGATGAGCTCATATGGGTGTCCGTGTCCCACTGCTTTCCCAATATACACGCTGAAAGAACCATCTGGATCTAGCTCTGCTTCCATTCTCACAGTGGTTTAAAGAGGAAATGAGAAAATACCTGTGCTGTACCAACCTAGAGTGGTGCTAGTCCCAGGTAGTGCCTTTAACTTGCTTTGTCTTTTCACAGCTGCTGTGAAATACTGTCCAAGTAAGCTAACTGGTGGGAGAAAAGGCTGTTGCTTAAAGAGATATCTGCAAATAATGTGGCATAATAAAGTTCACTGCAATTTAATGATCTCATTAAAAGTGTAGATAGTTTAGTAGAAAAGTTTTTTTTTCGGTGCTAATTTTATTAGAAGTTATTTCAGGCTATGAGGTGAACTACAGCAGCACATAGATTAGTGTGGCTCAGATGACCTGGTTATTCTGTCTGTAGGGTATTTCTCTCTCGGTGGTTTTACAGGTCATGTTGAATCATACTTTGGTGGTTTAAAAAGCCTGTTTAGTAGGATGTGCTTAGTAAGTGATTTGTGGTCAGGTTTCTCATAATTTAACAAATTCAGTGCATATTCCCTGTTTGCATCCACGGGGCCTGCATGAGAACATGGCATCGTGGCCTCATTGTAACTGTTTTCAAGTTGTTTTACAATAGACTTGTTAAAAATGTATCAGTGTTGATTTAACAAACTATGCATTTGGCTGTTACTTGTTAGCTAAAGTCGTACAGCAAATATCTGCATTGAACTTAGACTTTGGAAATGTTACTGACACTGGTGATGTAATTTACTTAAAGGATTTTCTTTTGAAAGGATTAAAGCACCAAATATTTTCTTAAAAGATGGTATGTTTCAGAGTCTTTATTTTGTGTGGCTTTGTGACTGTAGTTAAGTTCGTAGGGGATGGTTCTCAAAATGAGAACAGTGCACACGCACTTTTCTAGCGCATCCCGTTTAGCGCTATGAAGGAGCTTATTAGTTTGCCTCAAGTTATTTCCAGTGACAAACAGTGAACTACTTGTTCTGTCCAAAATGGGCTTCTATTTCAGTTGGCAGTCTAAGTGTGGATGCACAACTGCAGACAGTTTGAGATGGATTTTTTTTTTTAAACCAAAACAACTAAATAATTTAATTTGCGAGGTATTGCTCAGCTTTGTTGATGTTATTTCTAACAGTACGTGATCTTCTGAACTGAGAATATTTTGTGGTGAATTTCTATAGAATTCTAAGGGGTTTTCCCAGTTCCTTCAGAACAATAATACTTTGGGAGGAGAGTGCAGAAGTACATACTCAATGTGTTGTGTTTATGTTGAAATCTAGTAATACGGTTACTGGCTGTCCTGGACCTTTGTGAAGTTGATGTAGTTTTGAGATTGTACCAGCCAGCAAAGCTTGAAATAAATGCATGTGATCCACTAACAGAATAAAACTAATATTTCAATTGTTTGCATGCCTAAGAAAAGTTTTTTGTGCTTGAAGAACCTACCTTCTTACACTGATGTGATGCTGTCTGCAAGGTGGAATTTGCAGCCTCCAGCATCTGCACTCGTATTGTGTCTGTATTACTTTTTTCTCTTACTGTGCCAGACTCAGGTTCCACTAGCAGTGTGCGGCTGCTGTTGTAGAAGCAGCGCCTTTTCCCTCCAGCCAGCATCCCCCGGAGCGGGGTGGCAGTGCCGCTGCCTGCGGGAGGTGGCAGGATTTCTGAAACACCCTGCATCTCTCCCAGATGCTGAATGTGACCCCGTGCAGGCGTTGCCAGCAGCTGCTGGACTGGAGCCTTGCATACTTTAGCACGACCTTTCCTGATAAAGATGGGAGACTTTTAGGCCAGTCTTTGCATTAATAAAGATTTTTACTGTTTTAGTAGGCGAGCTGTTCTTTGGGACTCGATGGCAAACAGAGCTGTTTGGGAAACGTTGGGGTGGGTGTTTCTCGTGCGTGCTCACAAGTGACAGCCTTCCCGAGCCCCCGACACAGTGTGCTGTCTGATTGGCAGTTTATAACTTCGTTATTGTAGTCCCAGCTTATTTACCCTGGTGGATCTTGAGCTGATTTATCACTCGTGGTGCTGCAGTGCATTGTGTAACACAGCGTGTTCAGCTGAACGATTTCTATCGATTTGTCGGACTTCCCTAACGGAATTGCCGGGTTTATCAGAGAAATACTTGTTTTTTGTGACATCAGCTCCTTGACATCCATGCCATGTTTTAGTTTGTGCCTCAGCTGCTAGCTACAGCCTCTCAAGGGAGCCAGTACCACCCGTGCCTGGATACATGAGGCAGAGATGTGAAAGGGAGAGACGGGGGTAACCAGTCTTCCATTAAATATTTGCTCTTAATGTTCAAGCTGATCCTGCCTATTGTCCTTGGTATCTAATGGTATTCAAACAGCGGCATCAGTGGAATAAAGGGAAAATGTTTCATTTCATGCCTACTACATTGTAAAGCGTAAAGAATTACATGCTGAAGAACTAAAGACTAAAACCCAGTGAGTAATGCATGCTTTTTCTGTAGATTTTATGTATCATCATTGTGATCGCTGCTCTGAACCGAGGCCGGTGATGCAGTGTGTGTGTGTACGTGTGGTGCAGTAGATAATAGAACTCAGCGCTTTGGTTATGATACAGTTGCTTTGCTTGCCACCCTCCTTTGCAGCCATAGATTGTTACAAATGCAGAGATTCCTCCTGCCTCTTGTGCGTAGGGATGTGTCTGAGAGACCTCTCAGAAATGCTGATAAAATTGCATTGAAGGGACTCTTGGGGGATGTATTTTAGGAGGAAAAGAACAGAGGAGTGAGTGATGCTGCTGCTGCTCGTGTTGGAGATTAATGAAAGAAATGTATCCAAAAAACCCTGACGGTATGTGATCAGGGCCTCTTCATTGTAAGATTGCTGATGTAAAGATTAATGATTTAGAAGCATCATTTTCTAAGGCCTTTTTGTTGAACTGTGTAGTGGATTGTCTTAGATGGGTGTTTTTTAATTGTGAAATAGTTGTTTTTGAATTGAGGCTTACTTAGTTTCTGATATTGTCAGAATAAACTGTGCTAGTTCTGCTTTTTTACATCTGAACAAATAGATTTGTGTATTGCATGCTATTTCTTCTGGGGTTTGGGTAGGTAGTGCTAGCAAATTTTAGGATTGTTTTGCTTTTAGCTTCATTAAGTAGAAGAATGCAGATGAGGAAACCTTTAAATAATGAATGTATTTTTGATGTATAAGTACATGTGGCATTAGTATGTGAGACTAATGTTTTTATTATCTGATATTTCTGGCTGCTTTTGTTTTTTTTTATAAAGACTGCACTGTGTTGTGGATGTCTCTTACGCTCTTTGTTTATCTGCTCAGTGTTTTAGCAGTAGGTGTTTGGACTTCATTTTCCCCCCCGAGCCATTTTTCCTGAGAATGTCACAACAGGGTTGAGTACAGGTATCTTACTAACCTAATTATTGCTGTCAGCTAGTTTATTTTGGGTATCAATACTTGGCTTTGTGATATGTTCTGTCTGATACTACAAAACAGCTCTAAAAGGCTTCTTGCTACAGTACTGTGGCCTGTAAATATTTTTCTAGCTCATAAGGCAGGTTTTTTCCCTTCATTTGTTACGGTGTCGGCAGCCGTGATTAGGTTATTCAGAGCACGTGAACCAATTTCATCCCCCAATGAAGGAAGGAACTATTGCCACCATAGAGACTATTCTGAAGACATAGATTGGATTGTGCTGGATAATTAGGCAATTTTGAAACTGCTAGTAACCCTCTCCTGGTTTTTAGTAGTTGAACTGACAGAGGGGAAATTTGTACTCTTTTTATTTGTAATGTAAGATATATTGTTGCTTAGCAATTGAAAATAGCTGTGTCATAGTTTCTCAGGAATACCTGAAATCTCTTCCTCTTGTAACTGTACCACTTTTTTTTTTCATGTGGCTTATTTGAAAAATACACATACAGATTATGAGACAGCATTAAATTACTGAAAACAGAATGGTAGTTAAGGGTCTAATTTGCTTATCATGTAATGTTTTTAATTCAAAATCATTTCAATACTTTGCTTAGCTAGGAAACATCCAAGGAAGAATAAAGAGCTGGAGCTAGGCCTCCCTTTGATATCTTCCCCTACTTTAAGGTACTGGATGTTGTAGCAGATGTTTGTGTACCAGTTTGTAAACTATAAACACAGTGGGATGTGGAATGCTTGGGCTGGTTTTTAAGCTGTCACAACCAACACCCCGTGTTCTTCACTATTTATTCCACCCCCATACCCCCCCTTAGCTATTGCTCAGGATATAGTGTAACTATGCAGGGGAGATGTCACTGGGTCTGAGAACTCCTGAACGTGATGTCTTGCTCTATTCCCATGCTTCCCATATACTTTTTGTAAGTTGGTAAATCCACTTCTGATATACAGGCATTTGGGATAACTAACCAGACAAGAAGGTGATGAACCTGTTTATGTTATTTGTTGGAATTAGTGGACATCTGTAGCCTGCTAAACCTTTGTTAGGCCTGTCTCAGTACCCTGAAGAGCTGTTTTAAATGTCACATCTTAAATGATATGGTCAAGGTTAATGATGTGTTATATTTGGGATTCTGTGTAATGCTTTTTAAAATTAGTTGCTCTATGCAAGTTAAGATTTTTAATGTTTAACCGAGCCACAGAAATAGCAACAGAGACCTGCAGGGCAGAAGAATGAGCTTTTCAACATTTATCTCTTGTATTCTTGTGTTGCTGTGTGAGAAACAAGATTTTGTGAGATTTCGGGTGATTTGAAATGGAGAGCACTCGAAGTGGAGCCTTGGAAGCCTACGCAGCGATAGCATTGGCCAGCTGAAGACTTGCTCTCTGTACAAAGCTGGATGGGAGAGAAATCTCCTGAAGTAAAAAAAAAGCCAAAAGCAGCTAACTTCAGCACTGCTGGAAGGATGATTTTTGGAAGAGGTGTGCGAGAGCCCTGATCATCACTGTCAGTGCAAGAGTTAAGTGAGCAGAGTGTGCAGTTCTGCCCTGAAACCACAGGGGGAAGGTAGTGACTTGGGTAGTGGGAAAACTGAAAAACCGAGGTTCTCAGTGTTGACTGGAAGGCACCTCATTTGTAATTCTCAAGTTCCGTTACTAATTTTTCTGTGTCTGTAAGTGCTCGGCCTTCAATTATTAGTCAGGGGAATACTCAGTAGGAAACCAGAAACTATTTGAAGGCAAAATATTGAGATTTAATATGGTTCTTTTTTACAATAACATGCTCACTCTTAATAATAATGCTGTTACATGCTCCTTCCAGTAACTGAGGCTGTCATCTGCTGCGTTCTTCAGTAAAGCAGGTAGAGGTGCCCCGTGATTGGCACAGGACTCTGTGTTCTTTAGTTTGAGCTCTGATTAAAAGCTGTTCTTACTCATCAGGACTGCAAAGAAAGGAAAACACTGGGCAGGCAGTGATGAGATTGACGTTGTAGAGCCTCAAACAGTAGGTCTGGGGTTGGGACTGGTTCACTCATTTCAAGGTACAATCATTATTTTAGCAGCAGTGCTACGAGCTGTCTCAGTGTTGCCTTAGACTTGTTAGCAGTAGCTATCCTAAAATGATTTTACACAGCAGATCTCAGATTATACCCAGGTAATGGAGAGCGTGGTGGAAATCAGAAGGGGTTTAGGTGGGAAGCAGTATGTAAGCTTTGCAGATCTGGTACAATTACCTTCTTTTCCTCAGTGGGGTGAGTTGAAAGCTTCCTTCAGAAGCTGAAAGACAAATACCATCGTTAATTTGAAAGACTTAAATGTGCTTTCTTTAACACATTAAGCACTATAGCTTTCCATTAACAGACCAGATGAAAGGGCAGGTTTTCCCCCGTAAGGATGTGAGGCTGTAGGAGGGAAGGTCACTTTCTCAGGAAACAATAATTCTTAGCACTGTGAAAAAATTAACAAAGCTGGAAGATTGATTCAGTTTGCTATTAGAAATAGTGTGTAATCATTTAATCCAGAATATAACAGGTATGATGAACTCAAACTGTGCAGGGTTTTTATTTAGCTACGGTCACTAAATAAGTTTAGTGATACTTGATATTGCTGCAAACTGTTATAGTTGTGAAGTGTAAAAATGCTATATCCATATATTATATGAGGAAGTTTAGAAGGAGTAAAAGTATAACTGGGAGAAACTCTCAGATTAATGTTATTTATTGCCCAATGAAAGCTGAGCATAATTCCCAGAACTCAGACTGACATAGTAAGAACGGACATTGTGTGCACTTAATTTCAGCTTGCTTTCCTCCTGATGTGAAGCAGAATAAGGTCCTGTGAGAGGCAGATGTGTCAAAACTGCCAGGCTGAGACGAGACAGAGCTGGAGAGGTTGTCGTGCTGCAGGGTGATGGTGTCCTCTGTCCTGCTGAGGTGTCCCCAGCTCTTGTGGGTGCCAGCAGCAGCTGACTGATTAAACCGGAAAGGATCTGGAGAAGTACGCTTGAGAGTCTGATTTCTTAGGAAATGTAAAGGACACCTTTATGAAGTAAGAGCTGTACTGAGCTTCTGTCATTCTAATACTGGAATAATGTAAACTTTGGGAAGGGAAGTGGCACTGTTAGAGTGGATCATAAGCTGAAGTAACAGAGCCATGCTGTGAAAGAAAATGGCTTGACTCAGAAAATATCCTGACACAGACTGTAGGAACTGACTAATGGTTTCAAGGACACTGTGAAGGCCACCTTAAGAGCTTTCTGATTTCCCAGTAAATGTTAAATCCATTTTGAATAGCTGTTGGGCTTTTTGAACAGCTTTGGGTTTTTTGTGGTGGTGTAATCAAATGGGTGTTGATGCCTGTCACTTCAGGCAAATTGAAAGTAATTCAATATCCTCTGAAAAAAACTTAAGTAGTAATATAGATTTAATAAAAATGGTAACAATCTAAGTAGTAGGAACTCTTATGAGTGGAAAAACCCATGGTAAATGGTGCATTTAGCTAATTTTAATTTCCATTTCTTTCCAAGCACATGCTCTGGAAACTTTTGGTAGTTCAGTTCTATGATCATCAGCTTCATGTTCGATATCAGCTCAATAGCAAAACAGAATTGTACAGGTAACTATGAAATAAGGGGAGTGGAAAGGTTTCACTGCAAAAACAAGACTAGGACTACAACTTTAGAAATGATGAAATACAATGCAGTTAATACAAAAATCCTGTATGGCACAGCTTAAGTGAAATCAGTGAACTGTTTCCTACAAGACAAGAAGGGGTCTTTTAATCAAGTCTTCTGAAAGTCCTTTCTAGGGAATTTGTTAGTAGCTAGCTTTTTTCCCCTCTGACCTTTTTGATACCCATGTTGTAACTTGGCATCTAAGATAAGAAATGAGAGTAGGTGAAAATTTGATCTGACAAAGTTTTAACTGCTCACACTTGAACAAACTGGATTTGGTTCCTTCTGATTACTGTCTAGCTCAGCGACAAAGGAACTGGACCTTTCACCCCGTTGAACTGCCAGTAGATCTGAATCACATATACTCAAAGGCTTAACTTTTTCTAGGGGGGGAAAAAAAAGGTGTCCAGTCTAGATTAAGATTCCCCATGAAATCTTCAATCATGTGGGCTACTGATAATACCCAGTAGAACCAAGTGCCTGCAGGAAACTTCACTGGGTTGCTCCTCATTTCTGTTTGCCACCTTCACTAATCCCAGGTTATATAGAAGTCAGGCTTTCTGTTACCAGAGTCTTTACTGATGATAGGAATTAATGCTTCATGGGTGTGCTAAGATGTAGAATTTTTTTTCTTTTTAAAGAAAAGCTGACCTGTGAAGTGGATGCAGATGTAGGCTAGGAAAGCTGAATGTGTTCTGCTTCAGTAATCTGGGCTTTGTTGCTTGCGAAATACAAAATAGAGAGGTTTAGTTGAAGCTGTAAAATTGTTAAATGTGAAAAATGAGCAATGTGTGGATAAAAATACACCTAAATAAGGTGCCAGGTCATTAGTTCAGGTAAGCAATGTACTGCTCAGGGGTCTCTGTTACACAAAGGGAGTTGAATGCTGAAGTGCTTCGTCTCCTGCTGAAGTTATTTTGCTCCAGATTGCTTAAATAAACAGAACTTCATTTTGATCCACTTCAGTGCGAAGGTAAATTAAAGAATTAAAAAATTAAAGTACTGGTTCAGTGCTCTTCTAGCTTGATTAAAAACGTTTTAATGCACATCTTAATTCGCGTAAATAGAACATTCAATTCAGTTTTCATTGTAGCAAGTCTTTTAATGAAAGTGCTTTTAATTTTGGGAGAGTGTATGATGCGGTCATCCAAAGAAGCCCTTTGGACTGCTATTAACAATTCAATGCAAGCTTGGGTTTGTGATGCCTGCAACCACTGTGGGGTTGTAACCATGCGTCATGATGGGGGTAAAGTTTGAAATTACATGAAAGCCAAGTTAGAGAAGGGAAAACTTGAAGTTGTTTTTCCGAAACAAATGTTAACCACCTTCAGAAGTATGGATCTACCACCAGTTGTCCTCCATCCCTCTGTCCAATTAGAGCAGCAAATACAGCACTGTTTTATCCAGCGTTTGGGCCAGCCGTGCAGAACGTGTACGTGTCAGCAAGAGATGCTGAGAAGGACACAACCCAGGCTGTAACCACTGTCAGGCCACAGAGGCAGGACCTCTTTGCCTCTGGAGTAGCATTCTGTAATTGAGTCTAGTGAGGGTCTCTTGAGTTGAGATCCCTTTGCATTCAAAATGCATTATAAATTAAGAAACAATCAGTGTTTTTAATGACAAGGCAATCTAAATTTTCTAATTACTGTTCATAATGAGTTTTTTAACTCGGAGACCAAAGGTGTAAGGTATGAAGAGGTGTGGCTGATCTGAAGGGTCATACAGTGCAAGTGCAGCAGGGACTTGGTCAGGAGGTGTTGGCTCTGCTTTCATTGGAGGCCTTTGTCTTCCTCAGCATGACTTGCCACCTTGCAGTGGCTCGCAGCCATTTTAACAGAAGGCTGGGAGTATGAGCAGCCAGGAGATCGGGCATGAGGAGGCAGGCTTCCACCCAGCAGCCCTGACGTGGGAGTCAGTTGACCCCCTTTGAAGTCAGTGGGGAATAGGATATTCAGACAGTCTTAGAGCTGTGGTGCAATAAATGCTGGGTAAATATCACTGCTGGAGAGAGAGTTTTATTTCCTTGTTGGCTCTCTGCTGACACTGTATGTAGTACACTTCCTTCGTCATTATTGCTGTCTTAATTGTGCTTGGTATTTTTTTAATAGAGTTTAATCTGACTTTGTAGTTAATTTCAGTGTCTGTTGAAAAAGAAAAGAAGGATGGGAATATAGTTCCACAATGCCTAATCAGTTTTAAATGAAATAAAGAATAAAATGCTGTCTTGACCATTTTAATGACTGCAAGAGGTAAAATCACTTAATACCTATGATACTCTCTTCTAATTTCTGTAAAGGAATGACAACTGTACACAGCAGCTTACTGATAGTGACAAGGGCCAGTTCACCTCCCATACAATGTCTGTCTGTTACACTCTCCAGAAAGCAGTTTTATTGTTTCCATTTAACTATTTGGGACATAGTAAGTAAGAAACAACATACTATCAAAATTCTTTAGAATTTACTTCCCCAAATTTATTCTATCTTTACATGTAATTATTTTTATGTTTGTTACCTTTTTGTCTAATTCATAGTCTATCTGAAATACCCATATCAATTTCCTACTTGTAATTCCTGAGTTGGTTTTGGAAGAATGCTCACTTGTATGGTCAGCAAGACATTAAAGGAAAACCAAACCAACAAAACCTGGGCATTCTCTTAGTGGCCAGCTGGCAGGCAGTGTAATTGGCCTGTAAACAAGTTGCATTAATCTCTGAGGTGATTTGCAGCAATAGCAAATTATCTCTATGCTTAGTGTAGTAAAAGATTTCTAGTTCGGTCACGCAAAAGCAGGCTTTGGAATTGCGTTTGTAAACCCAAATGAGGAGGAGATCTCTTGTGTCCCTCTTGTTGCTATTCCTTGGTGTAAAGCACGCTTTTCAGACAACTGAGGAACTCTCCTACGTGTTCTAGAAAATGTAAACCTTTCTAGGCTTTCAGATGGAAAAGCAGTATTTCTGGCCTTGGTGCAGGTTGGGCCTGGCCCAAGTTGTTTCTCTTCCCTGGCGTTGGGAAGGTTCTTGCCGTTGGGGATGTGATGGCACCTGCTGTTTCTCCCTGCTCCCTGGGAGTTACATTTTCAAAGGCAAGGTTCACATCCTTTTGGTTAAGTTCCGAGGAGGCCGTTACTGAATCAAGGGAGTGTCTTCTGTACTGAGTTAATTTGGAGTGAACACTGAACCACAGAAATTGTTCATCCATTTATATCTACAATTAACATTTTCTTCTGTATTTTTCCTTAAGTTTGTTCTACAGTACTTTCTGAAAGGTAGAAAAACCCAAACCAACAAAACCCTAAACCAATATTAAGTATATTTACAAGGTTCCTTGTGCATTACTGTTAGTGCTGTAGTTGCACAGCTTGACAACAGAGGGAAGAATTGCACAACAGCGACAGTCAGTTGTTTCACACTGCTTTTTACATAGACACAGCTGGGTCATTTTTTTCAGGCATTCATTTTTTGTTTCCCTTGTAATCTGAACTTGAAAACAGCCTCTATTTTTTTCTATTTTAATCTTGGAAGTAAAGTTCAGTGCGTTCATTATAATTAAAATGTTTGTTCCCCAGTACATTTTTTGATCCCTGTTAGCAACTTAAAGTATCTCTTTGAGTTTTCCTCTAAAGTTGTTCACATACAAAAATAAACATTAAAAATAACTTGTTTTTTGCTAGGCAAAGGCTGGTCTTTAATATCTATCGGAGAAGAAAGATTACTTTGTTTAATTAGGGGTATGATATCTCCTTCAGCCTCCAAGCAGCTAACTTGAAGTCCTTAATGAGTGAACTGATATGTACTCTAAAATAAATTAAAAATTAGCCCTTTTCATTAAGTACAGTAATTAAATAATCATGCTTCTGTGATGCTGTTCCTTTCCTAGATGGCCGGGACCAGTCATGGCTGCAAAAATGTGGTTTGGTTATTGAGATCATGGAATCCCTTGCTTGCTTTATTCTGAAGTGTTCTAGAAACATGTACTGAAACATTTTGGTTTGGGTTCAAAAGTGTCCTTTTCCCATATGCAGTGTAGGGGTGAAATGCAGTCTAAGATTAGAGCTTTGTTCACACATCATGCAGAACTCTGACAATAAGTTGTTTCTTATTTCAGGATGTATACTTACTGCCACTTTCAGCATGTGTTTATTGTTCGAGATGCTTTCTTTGCTCTAGTATAGCTCTGCTTGGGACTTTTGAAGGTGATAATGTTTCAAAAGAATAATAAAGCCCCAAATTCCTTTTTATCATCTGCCGTTATCCTTCAGTGAATTTTTAGGGCAGATGTCCTCTCTTGTGAGTGCATTGTGAGATATGGAAAATACACATTGTAGTCTGGTTCTGTAGGTTATTTTAAGCAGGTTGTCCAGGATCTTGTCCAGATGGCTTTTGAAATCTCTACAACCTTTCTGGACAAGCTGTGCCAGTTCAGCCATCCTCACTGGGAAAAAGTGTTCCCTGATGGTCAGATGGAACCTGCTGTGTTTCGGTTTGTGCCCGTGGCCTCCTGTCCTGTCACTGGGTCTGAATCCTGATTATACCTTCTCTTTGGGTGTTTGTATGCATTGATGAGATGTCTCCAAGCTTCCTCTTCTCCAGACTAAACAGTCCCTGCTCTGTCAGCCTTTCCTCATGTGAGAGGTGCTCCAGTTCCTCAGTCATCTTTGTGGTCCTTCCAAGCTGCTTTCAGCTGGCCTCCAGCATACGCTGCTGCATGGGCTTACGCTTCCCGGGGTGCAGGACTGGGCACTGCCCTTGGAACTTGGTGAGGTTCCTGCCTGCTCAGCTCTCCAGGAGTCGAGGTCTGTCTGGCAGCACAACTGTGGGGTGTCTCAGCCACTGGTCCCAGTTCTGTATTGCCAGTGAGCTTGCTGAGGGTGTGTTCTACCTCGTCCAGATCTCTCGTGAGGATCTGGAGCCAGGATTGTCCCCTGAGGAGCACTGATAGTCACTGGACTTGGTGCCACTGACCAAATATGGGTTACAAAATGATATTATTGATGATATTAAGAACATATAATTCTGTCATATATTTAATTTTACTGTGTAATAATAATAGACCTTGTGATGAAAAAGGTGCCTTACAGTGATCACTTTTTTCTCATTTCTTACCTTGGTGCCTTATAGAGACAAGGAATAGGATTTAATTTGCTTTAAGACCCTGCTCTGAATTGGTGGCTGTCACAGTGGTAAACTGGGGGGGTTCCTACCTTTTCCAGCTATGCTATATTAAACTCAGTTTTTGTTAGACTATTGCCTCACAAGTATATGATATAGAACCCTGACTTTGATTTAATATTTATCATTAATTAGGCAAGTGACTTGCTCCTTTATTTACAGACTTCACCAGTGCAAGCTGCTCGTTAACTTATCATTCACTTAATATTCCTCATGTCAGTGATAAGCTAATGTTCAGAACACAGATGTATTAGGTTGCCTCCATATGGTGCTTTGTCTAATGAATCAATTAGCTATTTTGGAAAAAAGCTTTGTGAAGCTTTTTTTTTTTTCCTCTTGGTAAAAAACTCATCCTACAAATGGTGGAACAGTTTCTCCCTGTTTGTGTCTGAGTGTGTTCTTAGGCACAAGCTTTGCAATAGTTTTGCTAGGTTCTCATTTACATTTTCTTTGCGCTTAAGAAAATCAGAGGAGGGGTTTTGTTTGCTTTAAGGTTTATATTTGGCAGATTTTGAGGAGCTGTTGGAGTCGAACATAACAAGTGATGCACCTCTATTCTGGTATCTCTGCCACTTCTGTGGCGTGCAGCCTTGCAGCTTTTGAGGAGTTGGGTATTTTCCAAATTGTTAATAATTCCTTTAATAGTCCAATGCTGGTTTCAAATGCTTGCAAAGTAAACATTTGCACATGCAAATAGAGTAACATCTGAGTGTTTGCAATTTGGCAGTGCAGAATTGTGGAGTCACAGAAACTTCAGTACTTTCATGTGCCTTGCTTTTGAAGGACAAAAATAGAGTGTCTAAAATCAGACCCAGTATTAAAATCAGTGTTCACACATTGTATGGCAGTAGACTGTGGGGTTTTTTTTGCTTCTTCAATATTAAGCTAAAGTAACTTTTCAACAAAGAAACTATTTACTATTTGCATTGGTTCTTGATAGTGAAAATATTTGAGTTTTTATATATAAAAAGAAGACTTCATCTTTGATAAGGTGTGGATTTTTAAAACTTAACTGTTTAAAACCAGGAAGATGGAAACCTTTAAGATGAAAATTTAATATAATTTTGCATTAACTTCTGAGGATTATAAATTTGCAGCTTAATACCTTGTCAGAATATAGCAATGTTTATCAGTCAGGTCTATCCAAATGTCTGTATTACATGTTCTTGCTGTTATCTGGAGCATCTCAGTTGGCATTACATGATTTCTTACATACAGTACTGGTTGTTTCTCTTGTGTTAGACCAATTAAAGGACAGCTTTAACAGCCAGTGTAAGTTTGGACTCAGTTTAAACCCACAGAAGTGGATTGCACAGCTCCTCCCCTGCTCAGCTTCTTGACTGAGATTCTTACAGAGAAGCTGTGAGTTTTAGAACAGAGGTGTGATAGACCCTGTTGGGGTGACAGAGGTGAAGGGAGGCTCACCTTGTATTGACCAAATGCTGTGGCTTGCTATGAAACCCAGTTGTTTTGGTTGGCTGACCCACTTCACCTAGGTACCAGGTATAGCACCTATGGAGCCATCCACAAGACAGCCCACAAGTGTGTATTTTACTGCTGTTCTCTCAGTTACTTGAGCTCCTGTGCTGTTGGGTTCTCCATTCCCAGGGAAACTGCTGTAATTTTTCTAAGGTAGATGGAATAGATTTTGCACAAGCAGCCAGTGGTGTTAAGTTGGCTAGTAACACGAGTTTAAAGAATGTGGGTTTACAGTTAAAACTTAGTGATGGAAAAACCTTACTCATCACGTTACTGAAGATAGCTTTCAAGTAATAATATTGAAATAAGAACTATTCTAGTCTCATTTCTTTTTCAAGTAAGATGATGTTACAGCACCCATAAAGATGCTGTAAAATACTTTTCCTGGAAATACTTAAGAGGATGTGTCAGACTTGTCTCACTGTCGAAAATATGCTTGTTAACTTTAAATATTACATTGAACTTTGACAACTCCTAAATTTGAATCTCTTAATAGGTGTAATTAGAAGTAATTATTCAGCATTTAAAATCTTCCCAAAATCTGACTTTCAAAAAAAATTTTTGAGCCTCTTGATAGCAGGAGTATGTTGTCACTTTAACATGACTGCTGAATTTTCTGCTTCACTCACCCCCATCTTCTTCCCCTGTACCCACCTTCAGCTCCTGCTGCAGAGAGCTCCTGGTGCTGGCTGTGTGCAGGGCTTGGCTGCGACCCCATCGCTGCTCTGTGCAGCTCTCAGTGGACTGGGCTTGCACAGCACATTTCTCAACACTCGGCACTAACTATCAAATCTCTAATTAGCCAGTCAGTCACACACAAATTGCACGTGTCCATGACAAGTGACAACAAAAGTAATTTAGAGTAGATGTGAGGTACTGTCGTGTGTGACCTCTTGAAAAGTCCAGTGTAAACAGTTTAAATCATTTCTTGTTGTTCTGCTTAGAATATATTAGAAATAATTGCAGACCTGCACTTGAACTGTTTCCTTAACAGCAGAAATATTTGGGTAAATGTTTAATGGCAAGATAAAAATAGGGTGAGATATCCCAAGTCGCCAGCCGTGTAACATCTTGGCTATTGCAGATCCGAAGCGTTGCTGGCACCACACGTCCCTCACGTGTTTACACACCAGGGTGGCACGGTGAGCCCAGCGTGGTGATTTTACCAGAGGAAGCTGTGTCTTTAACAGTTATCTGTCCCTCTCACCTGAGCCTGAGCAGCAAGCAGCCAGGAAACTGTAACAAGATTATGATCATGTGAGGAAAAAGACAGGGATAGAGAAAAGGGAGAGGCAGTGGTGAAAGCACATCCTGCAGAAGCTGTCACTTACGGCTGCCCTTAAAAAAACAAAAAAATCAGCAGGGATTTTAGCTGTGCGTTGACACGTAGGAAAGCAAGATTGTTCTCAGTCACAACTTGCTTAATGTAGTGTGTCTGGGATTGCTGTGCTACCATGCTGCTGCTTTATACCTTTCTAATTTCTTTCTTAGAATCAATCTACCGCCGTGGAGCCAGAAGATGGAGGAAGCTGTACCGAGTGAATGGGCATTTGTTTCAAGCCAAACGTTTTAACAGAGTGAGTACTGTTGCATAGAACGTTGGGGTTTGGTAATGTGCTGTGGTAATTGTTTGCTCGGGCTGTGCCTTTTTTTTTTGTATTTGAGTGTTGAAAAGAAAGGAAAAGCAAGATGCTTATTCATGTGACTTCTCAGTCTGTGCAGTGTTATTCAGGTCATAACAATGAGAAAAACCTGAAAGTCTTTGAATCTGGGATGGAGTTAATAATAAGTGATTGGTGGAAATTACTTACTCTTAAAGTCTAAAGAAGTGGTTTTGTGACTATTTAAACTGATGCGTACTTAGGGTAGCTTTTCTCCTCTCCAGTCTTGATGTGATTTTGATTGCTTGTTAGCATAATCTCCTACCTTATGTACTTTTTGTCTTTCCTAAAGATTAGAGCTCTTCTTGTTGGCTCCAACTGTGCTGAATCTGATTAAGAAAAAAAAAAAGTGGTTTACTGAGCTAAAATACAGCTGCATTAACAATCTGACTTAATCCACCTAAGCAAGTGAATGTAGCTTTAAGGCTGAGACACCTCCTTCCCTTATCCCATTACGCCTCAGTGTTGCAGCATGTATGGAAATGCAGTGCACGCTGCTGGGAACTCCCTACAAACCTGAGGACAGGGAGTTAGGTTGGAGATTCTGCAGTACATTTTTCTTTTATATTAAATTAACATTTTTTTCCTGATGCTTCCCAGTCAAACTGCATTGAAAGAAGGAAAAGCCCCATAAAACTCAGTATCTTACCACTAGATATGTGAAAAATACCTCATATATGTGAATACATTTGTATAATGTGGTGTACCAACTCGATTTTTTAATTTATAATATGAAACAGGTACTTTTGTCCTTATTTGCTACACAGAACATATTTCTTAGGAACGTTGTGAATGCATGCCTACCCCATGAATAATCTGTTACAGACAATGACATTTTCATGGAAATTAGGCAAGTAGTGAACATACACTGAAAGATTTTGAAAGCCCAGTAGCATGTTATAACTGTCTGTATATAAATGTAATCATAAAAAGCTAGAACACAAACCATATAAAACTGAAATTAGTAAAAAAGTTGACAGCGGCTGTAAATTGTGACATGAAAATGTATAATTTAATAATAAATTATGACCATACATGTATTACTGAATTAGATACCATTTGTTAATGTTTATGGATTTTATTTCTTTAAGACTGGAGTATTATCTGAGGATTTACTTTCTTCTTCAAATTAGCCTTTCAGAACTTTTTTAGACAATTCAGATAAATTAACACAGGCAGGAATCTAAACTTCAGTCTTGTTGTGTATAATGTGTAGGTTAATTCTTTGCTGTGTCTGTGTGTGTTCTGGAGAGCTGTGAGGGATACCTGTATTACTGGAGTGATTTGGGAGCTACCCTTATGTACTTTTTTCTTTTGCCTTGCTTCCCTGCGTCCGACTGAAGGAAATGAGATTATTTTCTTGTATGTCACTTCCAGGGCTTAGGACATTTTATTTAGTCTCAATATGTCTGCTGCCAAAGGTGTGCAAGAATACTGGAGGCAGTCTGATGGACCAGGAGTTCTGAAAGAGGTGGCTGTAGATGTCCAAGGCTTCCTCTCGTGTGAGGCAATAGGCTTTTGGTTTGTTTTTTTTCCCTGGGCCACACAGTCTGGGTTTCTGCTGATCAAGGGTGACTGGCTCTACGGATGAATGGGATGTAGTTAAGTTTGATTGTCTACAACTGTCCAAATAGGAGAAAAGCAATGTAGAAAATATTCTTTTTTCAAAATGATCTGTTCTTTGATTGTTATTTCTGTTCTTCCCCCTCCTCCTTATTTTTTCAAATACTCTTAGGAAGGATTTATAGCAGCTTAATGCTTTTGGGCAGGACAGTGTGAGTGATTCATTGGGCTGAGGGTCCGAATAACTGCGCCCCAGCTTGCCGTGTGGCAGGAACAGACTCACACTGTTCCGTGGCTTCGGGACGGCTGCGGAGTTCTGAGCCTGGCCCGGGGGGTGAGGCAGGACCAGAGGTGCAGCTGGCAGTGCCTTAGCCCCGTTGTTACGGGAGCTGCCGGAGAGCATTTGCAGATAGGAAAGGAGTCTTCTGCTGGCAACGTGCACACCGTGTAGAGGGGTGACAGGCGAGGTGCCTGCTGGGCGTGGGAGAAGCTCAGCCTGCTGTTTGGTGCAAGCTTTGGGCAAAGTGGATGAAATGACCGCAGAGCAGACACTGGGAAAGTTATTTATAGACACACCCTGTCCAAGTCAGCAGCAGAGCGTCTGGCTTCTTAGTTTGTCCTCATTTTGATTTAAGATGCTATTTGTGGCCTATATAAAAAAGGCCATATAGTTTTGATATTAAATAGTGCAACCAATAGAAGTTTTACATTACACTTGATAGATAGATTTAAATTACACAGGGTTTTTACTGCTGTTCTACTGCTGTTATATAGGTGCAGATGTAGAACGTTCTTCATACTTGAACTTGTCTTTTGTACCATTTTCTGCCCGTCTCCTCCAAAGCAGTCAGTTTAGGTGCTTTTGATGCATAATTGTGTAGTACAAATTCCTGTCAGTTTTGTTTAGGTAACCTATATCAGAACCTGAAATTCAGAGTACGCTTATTGTCTAAGAATGGCCTGCTAGTGTCAGGCTGTAATGTGTTCCATATGCTTGAGGTATTTGTTTTCTTAACATTCATTAAATAAGGAATGAAGTGTAACTTTCAGTTATCAGGTTTATGTTCAGTTCTTGCTGCTAGGTAACTACTCCAGAAAGGGAGTTGCTAATTGAATTGATAACGTGCATTCTGGCTTCCAGAGAGCGTATTGTGGCCAGTGCAGTGAAAGGATATGGGGGCTCGGAAGGCAAGGCTACAAGTGTATCAACTGCAAGCTGTTGGTCCATAAGCGCTGTCACATACTCGTTCCACTGACCTGCAAAAGGCATATGGTAAGTTCATGTCCTGTGCCAGGCGACGATGCTCCCTGGTGTCCCCTGTCGCCCTCTGCGGGTGCGTGCCCGAGGTGATGCAATGCTGCACGTGCCCATAGAGGGGTAACGTTTGGTGTGGGGTTTCAGCTCCTGAGATGTCTGTGGAGCACAAGCCCTTGGCCTGTGAGCAGTAGAGACAAAGTGGAAAGACAAAACTCGTGATGTGATTTAAGTGTGAGCAAACTGCAGTTTGACTTTGCCCGTAGATCTGTTGTATTTTACAGATGGAGAGTTGTTGTTGCCAGTCTCGTGTCTTTCCTGGGCTTTGAATGTTAACCTGTGTCCCTGAATTTTAGCCCTTCCCCATACTCATCAGAGTCAGTATCTCACTGACTTGCATCATGTTTTTCACTCAAAACAAACCAGCTGTTTTCCCCTGGTGTTGCATGTGACTTGCCCTGACGTTCCTAGGTTCTCTGCCAGTTTATGTATGTTTCTGTACCTGCTGGAATAGTCCTGTATGTCTCATTATGAGCTGTGAATGAGACCAGTGTCCACATGTACTATAAACCCCTTGGTATCGTGATCTTTACTGATTTATGCCATACCCTTGCATAATGAGTAACAATTCATGGGTTTTAAGCAGGAAAGGAATACGCCAGGGCTCTAAATTGTGCGTGTAACATCATGCTGCAGTGTCTGCTTTGTTACAGTTCCATGTGAAATGGACTCCAAAGTCTTAAATAAAGTCTGGATTTTGCAGTAAAATATACTCATTTTACTTTAAAAGTCAGCTGAACAGTGGTTGTAGTTGCAGAGAACGGTTGACAGGGCGCTTAGGCTTTTGGTGGGCTGGTTTTGTAATGCATTACAAAATGTTAATACTCAGAAATACTGTCTACAAAACCCAGTTTCCACTCTGGAGAATACAAATGTGAGGTTCTCACTGTATTGTAGCAAAACAAGAAGGGGCTGCATAAACCAACGCGTTTACCTCTACCTTCTGTGTTTTGCAAGGATTCGGTCATGCCTTCCCAGGAACCGCAGTTAGATGATAAAAATGAAGAAGTTGACCTCCCTTCAGAAGAAACTGATGGAAGTGAGTACTTTCTTGTTAATGTGACAGTTTGTGTGTTTTCCTATTTGGAGGCCCAGTTTCCCCTCTACCTGGTTGCCTTTTTGTTTTTAAGTTTATCTCTAGTCTAGTCCCCCTGCCTAAACGCTCCTTAGGGACTCGGTTGCGGTGTGCGTAGTTCCGAAGCGTATGATCTGGTTCAGTTTCATCCTAACTCGCATGCTCTGAAACCATTCCAGAATGTGGAGTTAAGCACAGAGCAATTGGCAACAATATATTTACTTTTCAAAACACACACACAAACCCTTCACTTCGGATCCGAGCTATGATGCTTATGTAAGTGCACCCTCAGACCTTTAAGTATTTCTTGATTTTGTGTGATTTCAAGTACTCTTCCTAGGCTAATATTTTTGATGGTTTAACCTGTCTTGTTTCAAGGGCCCACTTATACCCATTCTCTGAAATGCCTCTTGCCTTTGTCAAATACTGGTACGAGCTCAAAGGTTCATTGATTAATTTCTTACTGTCTCAGAGTTGGTTGTTTCTGCAGTGCCCTTAAGATCTGCTGTCAGGATTACAGGGATAAAGTGAAAAATTTGATCAACTGTCATGTAGTATTTGAGAGAAACTGCTGGCCTGAAGCTACTAAATCATCCTTCCATTTATCAATTTTTACCATTGTTTCTAATGAAGGCCTTAATAAACCTGTTACTACTTTGGTTTCTTTTCCAGTTTCCTACATTCCTTCAAACCGAAAACATGACATTAAAGATGACTCTGAGGTATGTTTTAAGAATATTTTTGTAATTCTCATTTGATCATACAATGTTTTTATAAAATAGCTAATTATTAGCCCTAATTTTTCCTCTACCTTTTATAAAAGAAGTCTGGGTTTTATTTCTGAAAATGGATTATTTTTTTAAGCATTTTTGTTGGATTTTTCAGATTATGTCTGTATACAGGTCTTGTTATGCCAGTCATGATGTGAGAGACTTTTCTCTTTTTTCTCCCCTGCATGGGTGTTGGAACAACAGTGATTTGGCAGAGGGTTTGACTGTATTGGTCTTTGTAACAAATGGTGGCTTTGACATTGTCTTGTCTGCTTTCTCTAATGGATGTATGCCCTTTATCACCCTCAGGCTACCATTATGAAAGTTGTTTCAGTCTAATAATACATTAACTCTGATAATACATCCAGCTTTGAGATGTTTTGTATAAATAATACCTAATAATGTATAGACAGCTCCTGTACCCTTACACTCTGTTTTTCAGCTCTTTTGTAGACAGTTTGATGCAATCTCTGCACACCAAGAATATTATTCCCTTAAAGCAGTTTGAAAAATCCCAATATGCTTTAATTCTGAAGGGCTTCAAGACATTTCTTTTAGAAATGCTTCTGGCACACTTAAAATAAATAGGATGCACTCTGCAGAACCCTCTTAGTTTCATATTCTCCTTTTAACAAGCCTGCACCTTTTTTTTTCCTCCACTTCCACTACAATACTTGTCACTTCCATTATTTCACACTTGAGCAGTTCCTGCTCTGGGGTGACTGCCTTATTTTCAGTCACATGTCTTTAGATTTTTTATCTCTAATTCAGAGATGGAAGGATATAAACTTAAACCATGTCAGAATTTTAATTGCTATCTAGAATTGCTGACTTCTTCTCTGGTTAGTGCTCAGGTAGCTACTGTTTGTCTTTGCTCGACTGTCCTGAATTATGCTGCTCTGATTTTCCCCCCTTGCTTTTGAGCTTTACTAAAATAATTTCAGGTATCTTACAGAGAGGAAAGGGAATTCTGGGAGCTTTGTTGACTAGAATCTTTAAGCTCAGAGCAATCTCTTCTAATAGCAGTCAATCCTAGATCAGGATTCTTTATATAAATACTTTCCATAGTTCTGTCTACAAGTACAGTAGTGTGAGGTCAGATAAAAATAGGCCACAAGTATGTCAAAGCACTGTATATGTTGATAAAACAGGAAATGTCAATGTACATGCTGCACTTGTCTACTTCAGCTGCTTGATCTTCAGTCTCACATGTTCACATCTAATTCTAGCAAACAGCCAAGATAAATTTTATCTTTTCAAATAATATATTTTAAAGTAAGTCTTCACAGTGGAATATTTCCTGCAAATTCTCACATTTGAGAAATTGGCATCTGCTTCTCTATGTTCCCTACTGGGCATCTTCCTCTTGGTTAGACCTGCAGTGAATTTAATACAGAGAGCTGTTGCCTAACCCGAAACCAAGACAGGTATATTTATCAGCAAACTCCTGTTTCCTGCGCCGTCGTCTTTTTAGATAGCCCCTATTAATTTGTATTGCAATAGCTGTCAGAAGATGAAAGCTGCTCTTCACTTAGGGCAGAGGGTCATCGGGTCAAAAATATGAAGCAAACCTCATTTCTCAAGGCATTGCCTTCTGTTATCCAGTAGGGAATATTTAAACGATTTACTGAACAAAACTACTGCCTCGAAAAAGACAGTAACTCGGCGAGAGCAAAACCAATAGTAACCAAACATTGTAAACAAATGTGTTCATAATCAGATCTGTGTGCCAGTGGCAATGGAACTCGGCAACTTCTGTCCTGTGGCTAAAGATCTCGTTGCTTTAATAATTTCTTATGAAAATGTCTGCTGTTTCTAGCATCTGTTTCTTTTTATACAGGATATCAAACCAGTCATTGATGGAATGGATGGAATTAAGATTTCTCAGGGGCTTGGACTACAGGACTTTGATTTAATCAGAGTTATTGGACGTGGAAGTTATGCCAAAGTTCTTTTAGTTCGGTTAAAAAAGAATGATCAGATTTATGCTATGAAAGTAGTGAAAAAAGAGTTGGTCCATGATGATGAGGTAAAAGTCTGTGTTAATTGCATTCTGTTACATATTGTAAAAACATAATATGCTTTAACAAAAAACATTTGACTAAGAGCAGCAAAGGTTTTTGACACTTCTGTAACAGAGGTTCTACTGACTTTTGAACTTGTTTGTCATCAGCTGTCTGCATGAAGCACCAAGATTAAATCTGAGAGAAATGTCCCTAATTTTAATCACAATTAACAATTATTAATAGTATTAGAAGAATGCATGTGAAAACCATTCCTACCTGGATATGCTGATCTGCAAGTGATGAGATAAATAGGGTGGAATTTGGGCACCTAATTTTGAAACAAAATAAAGATTTTTTTTGTTTTATTTTTTCCATACAGCAAATGAACAAGCTTCAAAGTGTTGTCTGTATTTCTGAACAGGAGCTGAAACTGTTCTCACAGTCAGTTGTAGAGCTTATGTGCAAGTGGCACAGTACTATGGATTTTTTTTCTATGAGCTTAAAAATGCTACTACCACTTGATCATTATGGTTTAACTGGTGACATTTCTATTTCCTTTGAGACTTCAGTTTCATTAAGTAGCCTTGACAGGAAGGCCTGGTATCTCAGTATCTGTCTTTGTTGTCTCCAGATTGCTTGGAAAGCTGAAAGTATCTGTGGGAAATGGAAAATTTTTAGAACAATTACAGTTCTAGTTTATTGTCAGGGTTCTGAGGGTGGAACTTGCATGAGGAGTGAATATCTACTGCTAAAACCAGTCGTCTGCAAGGTTTAATCATTTCTCATATAACCATACCAAATTTCAATACTTTGTTGTTCTGGATCTGGAGTTTGCAGTGCTATGCTGGTGTCATTCCCATTTTGATAGGCTTTTAGTATATAGTATTGCACTGGGTGACCAGGACTTCTCCCCTTTGAAGTATTAAGAGTCATCTGTGGTACTTTTAAGAATGATTTTGGTTGGACAAACTAATTGGGGTTTGGCAGTTGCATTGAATTCACTTTGAGTTTTAGGTGAGAAAACTAACTTCAGTTTGCTTGAACCTTTTAAAAACTGGAGATTGACATTGCTCGTGTTCCTGGCCCGAGTTGCTGCGGCAGCCTTAGGATCATTTAAGATAACTGAATTTATTTCTATGAAGCACTATGAGCTGTGTACCCAATATTGCAGATGTCTATTTTTAAATGGCTTAAATTTTGTGCAGACCTTTCTAGATGGTTAAGTAATGTCAAAATATATAAGCAAATTGAAATGTTTTATAACTTTTTCCAGGTTTTAGAGGGTTTTGTCTTTCTGAAGAACCTATGTAACAATGATGGTATATGTAAGGGAGCATAGATGTTCACAATTTCTGTTCTGGGAATACCCACAGTGGTTATCCAGCAGGAGTTCTGATTGTTCAATTACTCTATTTCAGGATATTGATTGGGTACAGACAGAGAAACATGTGTTTGAACAGGCATCCAGTAACCCATTCCTAGTTGGTTTACATTCATGCTTTCAAACAACAAGTCGGTAAGAAAGATCTGAAATTATTTTGTTTTGAAAACCTTGACCATTGTACTAACTGCTTCTCCCAGAGCAAACATAACCACTGCCATCACACAGCCAGTACCTTCTGAGACAATCATTGGTATCATCAGGGATTCACTGCTACAGCAAAGCCAGGTGTAGTTGGGATGGATGCAGCCAGTGTGGTGTGGAGGAAAAGGCAGGGGTTTCCAGGTCCACATCTGAGGGGAGGAAGAGGAGTGAGCAAGAGGAGGAACTGTGTGTTGCCTTCCTGAGCACAGGCCACGTGGCTTCAGGAACAGGAGGAGGGTAACAGGGTGAAAGAGCTTTGTAAGAGAGATTCTCCTGAGGAGGGCTGAACCAGGGCTCAGAGGGCCAACTGTAGTTCTGTTCTTCAAAATAGCGTAAGAGTTGAGCTGCTCAGTAATAATAGTTTTTAATAATGACTTAACCTACATCTGTAGTGTTTTTTTACCTATAAGGCTTATGAGCCCTTAGCACATTTAGATGAATTGTGATTTTATTTGACTAAGTCCTTAATAAACTCTTAGCTACCTTGAAAGACTATTTTTTTATTGTCCTTATGTGCACAGTCTGAAGTGGATCATTTGCTGCTTATTTTGTAATTGGACTGTGAAGATAATCAAGAGGAACTTCCATGCTCGTGCTTATGTACATCATGGGGAATTTGGATGGGGGGGTTGTGGTTCGTTGGGGTTTTCACAGGTGCCTTTTTGCTGTCAGACTTCTATAATGCCTGGTGCCATATGTATATCTTTCTACCTGGTTTACTTAAATGGCATCAGAAGTGTAGAGACTGAACAGTTCTGAGAAGTTTTCGTGCACCATCTAGTCACTTATCCTCACGATCAGTCACCTGTTCATTGCAACATGTAGTACCAATTTTTAAAATGCAAATCTGTATACTGTACCATTTATTCCTTCAGGCCCCAGGCTTCCGAGCCTTTAATGGCTGTAGTCTCAGGAAATTACATTTTCCTAGCAGGGAAAACACAGCCAAGATAAAGGAAGTAAGGAAGCTGAAGAGCGTTCTGAAGGTGATGGACTAGGGAGTATTTTGGAGCAGGGAGAAGGAAATATCTGCAGAAGTGACTGACTGGGGATTTGATCAAAAGAAATTTATCTTGCAGTCAAAATTCTTAGAGAGCTAGCAAACAGTTTTGAAAGGCTGTAAGTTAAACATTCACAAATAGCTCACTAAATACTAAGGAGTGCTGAACATATGAAAATGCACTGGTTGGGCAGGGCAAAGCATTGAGAATGAGGTTTCTTAAAAAAAATCTGGACGCAAGAAAAAGTCTGAAGGCAGTCATAGAAAGATCCTTTGTGTGCCCCTCTGGCAGGTATGCTGACATGGTTGAGGTGCAGAAATAGAAGGAAAAAAAATACACTGAGTGTAGTCAAAGCTTTCTGTATTCCTGTTGTATCTTTGAGTCCTCTTTCTCTAGCCTAGCTTCTCCTTGCAGTGAAACTGTAGGGATTTTTTTGTTTCTAGCTTCAGCCACTTGCTGTGGATGTAGCCCAGATGTCATGAATTCAGGGTAGTGATAGCTCTGCTGTTATCAAATGACAGTTATCCTCTCATTACAGGAACAAAGAGAAACATGAAACCGATTTCGAGTGTTAGTTTATCAATGTCAGGTTGTGTGAACTGTCTCAAAGAAAGCTAGTTGTAATATCAAGAACAGTTTAAGTGTACCAATAGAATAGGGGGGAAGTTCCAAAAGAACATTTCCTTTCTCTTAAATATATTTTAAAATGCACTTTTCAGATAAAAGATATGTATGTTTAAATATGTTAATTGATGCTAAATGTAGCTGTTTACATTGTTCCAGATACTGGTGATGCTCGTTTTATTATTGTAATAAATGGCATGCCTTGGGCTTGCCCAGAATTGTCAGATAAGTGTCTTCCAAGGATGGCAATAATCTGAAACCTCTATCCTTCACAGACTTAGACCCTTTAACATGACTCAAAGCAAGGAACTTTAAGTTGCAGGTTCTGAATGGTGCTGAAACACTGGAAGCTTCTAAACAGGCCAGGAAATTTGGAAGCAAAAAGTATCAGGAAAGCAGTAATGAAATACTCATGGCATTATTTATTGATTATTTAATTTCAGTTTAGTGTTGATATTTGTGGTGGGGAGGCCACTGAAAGACTTGCAAGCTGGGTTGTCTGGTAACTTTTCCTGGTTTACCTTTTAAGTTTGTAACACTTTGAAAAGGCTTCATTTGAAACACTTTAAAAAAGACAAAAAAAAAAAAGCCGTGATTGTTACCAGCTAGAATGGTCTGAGACTGGAGTGTGTGTTTCCGAATGGAGGATTTCCAGTGTGGGGATATATGGAAAGGAGTTTTCAGCTCATGGAAAATGAGGTGTATGAGGAAATACCGGCTCCTGGGACAGCCACAGCCTTCCTAAAGACCTCTCACTCAGCATGTTTCTATCCTGTAGGTCTCTCTGACCTTGGCAGCATTGCTTGGATCATATTTTCCTGAGGATGAAATCTTTCCTGCAAACTCCATAGAAGTCTCTTTATATGGCTGATTCCACCGATGTTTTTTTCCCCTACTGACTTTCCTCTTGTTTGTTTTGAGAAGACTGTTTCAAAAACTTCTTCTACAGAGCAACTAATAAGCCTTGATGCTGCTGCCTTTCTGTGCCCAGATCTTCATTTAGTGCTCTGTAGAGAGCAACGGAAGTGGCTCTGTTACACGGGGTTTTAATTCACCATTTTATACAGACACAGGTTTTATCTTGGCCTTGACAAGGTCGAGGGAGGGGGGGTTTCATTACGTGTCCAATTTTGTTTTCATCTCTGACAAAAAATGGACACAGGTGAATTGAGTCCCTCAGTCCTCAAATTTTTTAGTCTCGGCCTATCTGTACAAAAGAACACGTTTTTTTTCTTCTGGGAGTGACAGTATGTTTCCTAAGCACTGTTAGGAAGAGTTCAGTGATGATCATAGGGTTTACTGGAAATAATTTTGTATGTGTATTAATAATATGCTAGGTCATGTAACTAATTGACAAAAGAGATTGTCCCACTATTCAGATAAAAGTTAGATTTGTAAATTTGGGTTACATTCCTCTGAGTTTTATGTCATCTTGCTTTTCATAGATCTGAGCTTTGCAGGAGCTGAAACAGCAGAAACAGCAAGCTTTATAGGTGTAGCACTAACGTCACAAATCCTACAAAACACATTGTCATTCATGATAATTGAGTATCTATCAATATTACAGAGATCCAAGTAATTTTTAGAAGACAGTGAACTTTTAGTGGCAAAACTGTATCAAAAGTACAACTGAGAATTGTCAGCTTTTGCCCACGCAGTGGCCTTGTTGACTGAGGTGTCTGTAAGCTACGTTGCATCTACAAAGACCTGCAGATTTGAGTCTATAGCTTGACTATTAGAAAAGAACAATAAGCATTTTTTAATCTTAAAAGCTGTATTTTACGTAGCGAGCATTTTCAAGGAGGTGTGTTTTATTGTCAGCCAGTCAGCTGTTGTTTTTCAAAGCGATGAACTCACTGAGCCAATCTTTGATGGAACAAAATGCCCCAGTACAAGTCAGTATCTTTGAATAGGAGTCATTTTGCTCTGTTTAAGTCTTTTTCAAGTGAATGACAGTTGTACTTTCCAGGGGATTAACACTCATTTTTGCCATGTGCCATCTTCTAGCATAATTCCATGATTCTGCTGTTATTTACAAGCCATTTTTCAAGATGTCTCTGTATCATTATTTGCTGTGGGTTTTTTCACATTTATTGCCCAGTCCCTCGGGACGTTAGGCAAATGCTGTTGTCTTCTGTGCTCTTCAAATAGTTCTGTAGGTTTCATACCAAATAGTAGCTTGTGTGCAGCTGCCTCTCCTTTGCATTTAGTCTGGCATTTAAGTTAAGGATGTGGTCCTACATAATATGGATCAATGTGCTCTCCTTACTCTGAAATCGTTTCTGTAGCTATAAGAAATCTAGAAGTCTAATTAAAGAATGGAGTGAAAATGGCTCACATTGGAAGGATAAGAATTTTTTTGTCTTCCTGAGAGTTTCCTTGGAATCCATTAATTGTATTATATACTTTCAGATTGTTTCTTGTCATAGAGTATGTAAATGGGGGAGATCTTATGTTTCATATGCAACGTCAAAGGAAACTTCCTGAAGAACACGCAAGGTACTTTACTAACACTTCCAGTGCTTTTCTTCTGTTGTGGTTCTCTTAGGATTGTAGGAAATGCCTTCCAAACTTTATTCTGTAAAAGAATACGGATGGCAAAGAACAAAGGGTTGATGCTTAAGTTTAGAATGTAGTGCCTTGAGAAGAAATGTGAATTTTGTTGATTTGTGGGGTTTTTCTGGTGTGTTTTTTAAGAAAGCAGGCATTATATAAGTAACAATTATTGCTGTTTCCTGTTGCTTATTGATTCACATTTATGTAATGCTGCTTTGATCTGTTGATAGAAGATGTAACTATTCTACTTATTTTGGTGTTATGTGGAATTAATAATTTTGGTAGGAGAAGATGAAAGGTATATTTTGTATGGCGTTGTGCTGTGCAGAGTCTCATTGTAACCCTTAATCTTCTGTGTCATACTTGGAATTTACAGAAAAAATTAAGAAAGAATAAATAATTAAGTGAAAAAATAATTATCTGCCATTTAGGGAATGGCTTTACAATGTATGATTGGTGTCCTCATGAATAAGCCCAGCTTGGGTGGTATACTCTTGAAAAACTGAGTGCTCTTAAGTTTGGGGTTTTTTTTAATTGTACCACTTTTCTCCAGTCTTAGTGCTAATATGCATTTTCTCCCTTTTAATTCCAGGTTTTATGCTGCTGAAATTTGTATTGCTCTAAACTTCCTACATGAAAGAGGCATAATCTACAGAGATTTAAAACTAGACAATGTTCTTCTAGATGCAGAGGGTCATATCAAGCTAACAGATTACGGCATGTGCAAGGTGGGAGTTTTCTTCCCTTTGGTTTGTCACTTTGTTGTTGGTAGCGTATTGCTCTGGCTGCACGTTTGAGGCAAACACTGCATCCAGCAGTAGCAACAGAAAACTGAGAAAGTTTATCCCTGTCTTAATGCTAGCTGCTGGGCTGCCTTGTTTTCCCACTAGCAAGGTGCACGGGCTGTGGGGCTTCATTTGGAATGCAGCAGTTGTGTAAAAGTTTGAATCCTTCCTTCCTAAAAGTAGAAGGTTTTTTCCCCCACCATCTCTTTGAAAAGGACTTCAAATGTGTTGTCATCTGAAATTTTTTAAAATGTATCTATAAATATTGAGCAAAATATTGTTCCAAATGGGTTTTTTTGACTGAGTTGAATCAATTTGCAGAAGATAAGCTGCAAAGTGATAGGCCAGCTTTCAGCACTAGGAGTGTTTTGCACTGCCTGTTTTGAGAGGAAGGTCTTCAGACTCCTTAAGTAACTTGGCTTTATTAATCTAATTAAGGGAAATTCATGGAAAGCAAGGTCAGCTTTTAATTTATGACATGATTTATGCATTCAGGAAGGTTTGGGCCCCGGTGACACTACAAGCACTTTCTGTGGGACACCAAATTATATTGCACCAGAGATCCTCAGAGGAGAAGAGTATGGTAAGCTGTAACTAGATGATTTGTAGTTACAAGAAATCACAAAGTAATGTTATTTGTGAACTGGTGAGATCAAAAGGTTGAATCTTCTGTTTAGTTATAAGATACTAAAACTTTCAACTTCTCTTAAAAAAAGAATTAAAAAGTTGGAGAATTTTAAGCTTAAAGGCAGTGAATTTTCATTGAAACAGTGCTGTCTGGCAGACACCTGCAAATTGCAATAGAGATTTCTGGATTGGGGGTACAAGTGCAGACTCTCTCCACTCTCATCCAGTGATAGGGACAGCCACATCTGTGGCTTCAGTGGAAGTGGAGAATTTCAGACTCTTCATTTATGTGAGAGAGAATACCTAAATTCAAGGAGTTCTGTCTGAAAATGTGCTCTGCAAATATTTCCAGGGTTCAGTGTGGACTGGTGGGCTCTTGGTGTGTTGATGTTTGAAATGATGGCAGGAAGGTCTCCATTTGATATTATTACTGACAATCCAGACATGAACACTGAAGATTACCTCTTCCAAGGTACAGTCATTTCGATTTTTTTATTTCCTTTATTCTTGTGAGAGAACTAATGAAAATCAGCAGTTCCAGTAGGACAGCTAAGTTTTCCTTTTCTGTCATTATCCCATAGTTTAGCTGCCTGCAGATCTGTGGTAGATGAAGGGCACCATTATTTCCAGTTCTCCATCCCAGGAATGTATTTTGTTGAACTCGGACAGAAGAGAAGCTCTGTAACAGTTGGGGAATTGCAAAAGTGCCTACCCCCTGATACACAGAACCGTTCTCTAAACTAGTTCCTGCAGTTAGGGAACAGAATCTGCCATGGTCTCATTGAAGAGTCTAATGTTAAATCAATTGCTGTTTAAAATCACACTTTGCCATATACTGAGGACACTGAAAAAGTTGTATTCCCTGTTTATACTCCAAACAACAGAAAAACCTAATGAGGGTGACATTTCCTTCAGGAGGTCTTGAAATGTCAGTGTAACAGTGCCTTGAATTCCTGTAGCTCCTTTTGCTGCTTCCCATTTTCCAAAGGGTAACGTATCCAGATAGTACAGAATCTATACTGAAATCATGGTCAGCGTCATAAACCACAAACCAATACTGCTGTTTTTCAACCTATCACAGTTATTCTTGAGAAGCCAATCCGGATTCCAAGGTTTCTTTCAGTCAAGGCTTCCCATGTGTTAAAAGGATTTTTAAACAAGGTAAATAACATTCTCTTATTTTTAGAACCTAAGATCTGGAAGTCAGAGCTTCCTGTTGAAAGCAATACAGTTAAGAAGTTAATCTGCTTACTGTTAAAAAAATCTATAAAACCTTGGTATCCTGTATGTTAAAAAAAGCCCACTTCTTAGTTGCTCCCTTAATGAGGCAATTGCACAGCACAGTTTGATGTAAAAGCCTACACCTAGTTCACCCCCAAACCTATAGGCTTGTTTATAGACTTCTTTTTCCTGTAATACTATTCATTTAAGCTGATTGAAATCTACAGAACTATTATAATTTTAATGGGGAAAAGGATATGAATTATACATTGCTTTTTTAAAATTTATTTTTAAAAGTTGTAAAATATAATTTACAAATGAAGTTTCAAAACTTCATTTAAAAACAAAAAAAAAAAAAAGGAAAATCCCTTGGTAGCCATAATTTGTTTATCTTGGCAGCTGTTTGCATGGCAGTAGGCAATGTTGGAGTCATGTTTGTGGGCTTTTGAAGAACAGGGACTGTAACTGGCTTAGAAGATGTAATACGAGTGTCTGTGTTTTCTGCAGGACCCCAAAGAAAGGCTTGGTTGTCAGCCACAGACAGGATTTTCTGATATCAAGTCTCATACGTTTTTCCGCAGCATAGACTGGGACCTGGTAAAAAGAATTGCTTCTGTTTCTATGTGTTCAAAAAGAATAGATTCTTTTTAGTTCATTGATTGTGTGCATATGTAACAACCCCGTTAAAACCTGTGAAAATAATTCCATAAATGTGAAAGCAATTTTGCTTTCTCCAGGTGATGGAGAAACTTTCTTTCGTGGCCGTAGCGGAAGCAAGCTTGATTGCATGGCGCGTGTGCCGGTAGGGTGAGGGGCTGCCTGGATTGCCAGGGTCAGAGTCCAGTGCCTGGCTGTGCAGGGGTCATTCCGTAGCATCTCACTAGTAAATATTGCAAGCTTCATCAGAGGAGGGGGTCTGGGCTAGCAAAGACAGCCTCTTGGGATGCTCTTCTAGTACTTTTCTTTGGTTGATCAGGAACCTTCCTGCTTTGGCAGAGGTTAGCAGCTGATTATCGCAGCCAGTAGACGAGGTACAGTGGCATGAAACCAGTTTAGATACCACTGTGGGAGGTGAGGTGCTCCAGATACACAAAGCATTTGTTCTCAACTTGTAGGAAACTGAAAACAAATTGGCCAGATTTACAAATAGTATAATTTTTAAAATCAGTAGAATGAGTCCAGTAGGTAGCAGGGTTTAGTAACATGAGCAGGATCAGGTCCTTTTTTTACGGGTGTGGCTTGAAAGCAGTGTGGTGATTTAAAATGATCCTCTGATTACTTCCAGGTTTTCTTTATTACTGCTGGTCTAAGGGAAGCTTTTACTTCATGGTGGGATAGATGACTTGCATTTCAGTGGATTTGCAAGCATAAGATTTTATTGAAATTGTTGTGGTTTGGTTTTTTTTTTTAAAGCTTCTCTTGGTAAGTGTGCTTAATGCCACCTTCACGGGAGAAACTACCACAGAAGTGCCACTGTTACATTTAGAGACACTTGAGCAATGAAACAGTTAAAGCAGGAACACTGCCCTAGCAGCATTGTATTTTTTAATACCTAGTTGAACAGGGGAAAAAATATGCACATAATATTTTCTTAGTCTTAGTAAGTTTACAGAAGTGTAGAACCAGGCAGGCAGCAGTGCCAGGAATAACATGAAAGAGGGTCAGAGGAGGGGAGAAAACTGCATGGTTCCAGTTTTCCTTTGAAGCCTGCTGGTCAGACCTTCATTGTTAACATTCTTCAGAGAAGACACTCGCTGCAGAGGAGCCAGTGTTTTAAAATACCTGCTGTTTACAGGATTATTCATATGATGAAGGCTGTCGAAGTCGGACATCCCTTGGTTCGTGCTCTCCTTTCAGCTCGAGTGCTGCCCAGTGGTGCTGTAATGCAGCTGGCTTCAGTTTGAAGGAGAACACAAGTGATGTGCACTGCAGGCTCCTGTTCTATTTTGCAGAGTTTTTGGGGGAGAGAAAGAGAAGACTGGATTTGTTTTAGTTATTTGTATTAGAAACTCTTAATTGTAATTGGTCAACTTTTATGCTGAATTTAATTTTGATATTTTACCTATTTTTTTTTAAGTTTTGATATTGAATATCTGTTTTAAAAAATAATGGAAATATTTAGGTGGTTGTGCTGTTTTATGACACGATTAGGACGGTGCTGCTCAGGGGGATCTAGAATGTCAGTTAAATTTTAAGCTAAATTTTGAAGGAGAGTGTTGGGAAATATATTCAGGAGAAAATGAAAAAATATTTGGAAAGCTTATTTAATTGTTTTCTTTGAAATGTGGGTGATGGGTAGAAAAGATTTTTGACTTAAGAGCTTTTATGAATCTTTTCAAGTTGAAACACAAGGAAATGACTAATGCTGACTAAACTTTTTCTGTGTGCAGCTTGAGTTAAATGGAAAAAGAAATAATGGTAAAGTGAACCCATACACATATTTTTCTTTATGTTAGTCATCTGAATTGTGTGTGGCACAGCTCAGAACTCTTGGATTACTCATTGTGTGAGGGAGCCTAACAGCATTCAGGGAAGGAGCAAGGCGTGGGGTTTTTTGTGGTGGTGGTTTTTTTATTTGGTTGGGTTTTTTTGATTGTTTCAGCACATGAAGTCTGTCCTTATTCTAGTGCCTGTTCTTATGGTATTTATCTGTTGTACGCTGAAAAGAGAACTGCAAAGCCCTGGCTACTGCCAGACATGTACAGAAGCAGTAAGTTTTTTTCTAGAGCTGTACCAATATTTTTACACTCATTTTCTCAAGTTCAAGGCTGCAAGTTCACTATATGGTATTTTAGGAGTGTTTTTATGCTTCGCTGAGTATGAGGCAGTCTGATGTTTAACATCTAGTTGAGTGCCTTGCTGTTGAAATGCTCATGCATAGCTGTGACTGACTCATAATGGCAATCTCACCACGCTGCTTCAGTTCTGAAATACTCATTTTGCTGTTTCTTTCCTGCTGCCATTCTTGTTTGGGAGGAGCTAATTTTGTCTTCATTACAACTTTAATTTCATGATGCTTACTAGACCTGATAACTGATGGGATGCTGATGTACTGAGATTCACTACCCAATGACAGTTTGGTTCTTTCTCTTATCTCCATTTGTACTCTGCATGCTTTTGAACGCCATCAGCTCCCGTGTCACTCAGACTTGTGACAAAGGTTATCTAATAACTCTGGAGGATAGTAGGGATTTGCCTTAATCAGAAAACCATGGATACTGTTGAACACGCTGCTGGTACAGCAAATGAGAAAAGGTTCTTCATGACTACAACAGCATTGAGTCAAAATAAAACCCCAAACACGTTTTATTGACTGTCCCCGGTGAGGAAGACGAATGTGGGTTTTCAGTTCCTGTAGCAGGAAATACTGTATGCAAATGTATTCATGGGTATTTTTAATTGCAGAATAAAATTCTGAGCTTCTTTAGCTATTTGCTTGCTTACCATTACGTGGATTTAACGATTGCTTGCCCATGTGGCCAGCAATTGGTTGGGACCTGAATTTTGTTTACACTGTTGTCCTGTGCTGGCATTAGCAGTAACAAGCCTGGTTCTGTTGATTTGTAGTCGCAGAGGCTGCCTTTACAAGAGGCAACTTTAGAAGAGCTTCTAAAAGGGGAAAATGAGTTACATTCTGGGAAAGCATCTTGGTGTGAATGGAAGACTTCTGGAGTATGTTCTCAGTTTAAAAACTGTTGAGCCAGATGTATATAGCAGTCAGGTTTGTTCTTCATGTACAGGGCGAGAGACTTGGGAAACAGCTTCTTCTGTAGTCTTAAAATTTTACTGATTTCTGATACTTGTGGAAGATTTGTATTTCAAATACAGCAGTAGAATAAACAGCATGAGCAGATGCCATTTAGTGTCAAAACCTACTACTCAAAAACTTAACGTCAGATTGTATTTAATGGGTTTGTCTTCCACCAGTATTAAACCTCTATAGTGAGTTTTTTGTGCAGGAACTCTAGGTGTTCTGTGGGGATTTTGTAAATATTCATTGGTTTATTTTTTTTCTCCTCCTCGTTATGTTTTTTTCCTCAGCTGGAAAAGAAGCAAACAACCCCTCCATTCCAACCTCAGATCACAGACGATTACGGTTTGGATAACTTCGATACGCAGTTCACCAGCGAACCTGTGCAGCTAACCCCAGATGATGAGTAGGTTTTTCTTTTTCCCCAAATGCAATTGCATATTAAGAAATTAATTTATAAATTACTTGAAATCTCCTAAGAAGAGGCCATGTGCTTCGTACTAGAACTTATTCAAGTTAAAGACAATTTGAAATCCTTTGTATCCTATATAACTTGCGTAACTTACCATACTGCCTGTACGTTAGGACGCTGCGGGGTTTTGTAACGGGAGTCCAGGAAACAGGGCTGATGTGCTGTGGAGTGTGTGCCTGCCACTGAAGGAGGAGCTGGAAATCTGATTCCTGATGCACACAGCTTGCATTTCTGTACTTGAGAGAAACCACTGAGGCACGGCTCCTCGGGTCTCAGGATGAGCTGGAGAGAACAGCTTGCTGTGAGACTCCCCTGCTGTTTAAATGCAGGAAGAAAAAGTATGCTTTAAAAAAAGAATTGGAAAGCTGAGGAGTGATTGCTGTAGATGAAGGAGGAAGCTCCTTCAGGTACAAGGTGGAATATAAGAAGATTAAGTATAGTTTTGGTAGGTGGCTGACTTAGCTTGCCCGGTCTCAAAGAGAATAATTATACAGAGTTTTGAGGGTTTACTGAAGTGTAAAAATTTAAAATTGGAGCTTGAAAATACATTTCTGGAAGGTATTTTGTTGTTTGAAGCAAAAGTACAGCAACAAAAATAGTATTTACAATGGACGAAACTAAATCAATGCTTTGATTTGCTTTTCAGAGATATAATAAAGCGAATAGATCAGTCAGAATTTGAAGGCTTTGAATATATTAATCCATTGTTGCTGTCAACGGAAGAAACAGTATGAAGGAATGATGACATCCTTGTGGACAATGTGAATGACCTTTAAATTTATCCTTAACTACAGTATATGCATGCGAGGCTGGGGAACTGTAAGATTTTGAACGGAGACCAATGATTTAAAAAAAAACAAAAACAAATTGCTGCTGAAAATCAAAGAAGAGAATAATGATTTTGGTGGGTGTCTTCTGCCACTTAGTGATTCTTAAGTTCTGGGCACTGACACAACTGGCTTCATTAATGAAGGAATATGCATTTTGTGCCTGTTTCATGAAGGATTGAAATGTTCATTGCATCCCTGGAAAAGGAGATTCTGAAAAACTTTTGAGATCCACACACTTTCTACAAACATTTGATGCAATGAGCTACCAATTGAAGAATATTACAGTGTAACATCCTGAAGAATAAAATATATTAAGGTGGTGTTGAAGCTTATTTTTGATGCCTTTTTTCACAAGTGGTACCTGTCTAAACGTCTCAGATGTATTTAAAAGGAGTTGTGTTTTATTAGCAATCAAAAGATAAATTTGGGTACAAGATTTAAGTGCCTAAATGGATAAACTGCATTGAAGAATTATTACATATTTGGAACATTCTTATACCTGGTAAGTTCTGCTTGTTAATATTAAGTAACCATTTACGTATGAACCAGACAGTTTGCAGCTGCAGCCTAATGTTCGTTTGCGTCTTTATAGAGCTGGAAACGCAGAGTTACTCAGCAATATTAACTGCAAATTAGAATTTACAGTATCAATTTCCAAATCTGTTGTCTTAAGCTCCAAATTTACCAAAATGTATAGATTGAAGAAAACTAAATTTGCACAGAAAGGATTTCTGAAAATACTTAAGCAGTGCCTACACCTACAGTGATGTTGTGTTATATATATTAGTTTTTTGAAAAGTATTTTTATCAACAATACAAATATCCAGACATAGATCAAAAGCGTAATAAAGCCTAGCCTTAAAGTTTAAATAGTGACTCTAGAATAACTGTAATAGAAAATACACTTTCCTGATAAAGCACACCTCCTACTTATGGTAAACCGTCTGCTTACAATTACTCAGTGTCTATTAGTAACTAATCATTCTGTGGAAGAGAATGGGATGTTTTGGTAAAATGATTTGCATCAAAGTAGTAAATTTTTTAATGGGAGAAAAATTACTATCTAAGAAGTTAGATAAAGCAAAAGATAACTATGAAATCCCTTCTCATGGGAGCTGGGAGGAGGGGTGTCAGGGAGCAGGGCAGGGTGTATTCCATCCAAACGGTGACGGGTGTCGCAGCCTGGAGAAGCTCGCCTGGCTGCGGTTGAGGGTGGGCAGGAGCACGTTGCCATCTGCAGCTCCAGCTGCCGTCAGGTTCTACCTGCCTCTCTAGGTGACAGCAGCAGAGGCAGGATTGCTTTTTGCTAGACTTTGGTTTAACTGTATTGTATACATTGTAGAGATGGGGAGGGGGAAACAAAAATTACGTGGGAAGGAGGGGGGAAAAAAACAAAACAGAAACCCTGTGCCATGACATCTCACCTAATTTGGTGTAAAATGCAGGATAAATTGCTAACACTTTCACTTTCTTTACATTAACATATGGTTTTCTCAGGGTACAGCATTGTATTAGGTGCTGAACATGACATCTTTCGGATTCACGTCCAAGTCATGAGGTGCTAGGATGAGACTGCCAAAACATTGTTTAAAATTTTCAATTAATCGTTGATTAACAATCTGCATTTTGTATCCCCTCATTAGCCAGGATTATGCAGACCTGTGGTTATTTAGTTATATTAATCCCACTCAGATTTCAGTTGTGGGTTTCTCTCTGTTGGACTGTAGCTTTACATATTAAGCAAAATATGTTTTAATCAGCACTACATAATTTAACCAGTAAGTACTTGCCTCAAATGCCTGGACTTTAGATACCTTATGTACTAAAGGAAACATTTACCTTTTAAATGTAATCTGATATTTTTTAATTGCTCCTTCCCCCCCCCCTTTCTCCCTGGCAATTACTTTATTTACCCTGAATAATTTTTCTTTCAGCATTTTCAACTCCCCTGGTAATAAAACTGATCAATAGTTACCGGAGTGACTGCAGGCAGCTCATGAATGGAAACACGACAGATTAAGCAGTCCTTTGGTGTGCCAGGGCATAGGACTTTCAAATGGAAATAATAGAAATGTGGGTTGGGTTTTTTTAACCTTTTTTCTAGGTTTCAGAACACTTTTTGGGAGGGAGGGAAGGAAGAACAGGAGGACACATTTGCTAAACAAACATTGTAAAAACTACTTCACTTTATTTAAAAGGCATTTGCAATGTTGCTGTGTTGCCAAATAGTTTGCTGGATACAAGTTTGGTTGCTCATGTGCAAGTGTTTGAATAATGTTCTGTTCATGATGAAGGGGAAATTTTTTATATAAAGTACTTGTTTTATAAATAAAAGAAAAATGAAGGATGTAATTAAATGTGTGTTTTGGGAAAAAAAAATCCTAATATATTGCAAATGGATCTGGTAATGATATATAGTTGTCTTATTTGAAATAGTAAATGAAAATTCTAGCTAATTTAATGATTGTAAAACAGTAAATATGTTCTTGTAGTTTTGTATAATTAATTAGTTGGGATCTTTGCTGACCAGTTTTAATTGTGCAGAAGATGGTATACTAATCCATAACAGCTAAGATCATTTATATTCTTGCACATCTATTAAAGACTTTAATGAAAAAGTTAATAGACTGTTATCATTTATCAGTAACCTGAACTATGTCCAACTTGCTCTTTTTTAAGGAGACCCTGTTGTAAATTAAATCTGTAGGATTTTTCATATACTTTGATGCTGTACTCTGTGTTTTTCTGTACCTCTGGATCACACCTGAAGCATTTTGGAGGTCCAGGGCACAGGTTTGTTGAGATGAACAAAGTTCAGCAGCTGCAGGGTTTTTCTATGGAAACTGCACTCTGCTTCCCTGTGTGTGTGACCAGAACAGCCCCCACGCACACCCTCGTACTCCTGCTGCAGACAGCCCTTTGAGGAGAAACTCATCTGAACTGTCAGGCTGCCTGGAGACAGGGTGTCCTGCATGAACACCCCACCCCCTTCAGTAAACAATTAACTGTACCCGGGGGAAAGGAAGAGCCTGCTCCAGTTTATTTCATCCCTTCCATTTGTTGGTACTAAGCTGTCACTAAATATCATTTATTGTTATTCATGGAAAAGGTTGCTTTTCTCAAGCACAATGTTTTTCTGCTACTGTTAAGTTACCAGAATAGTAGATGAGGCTTCTCAATCCCTTCTAGCCGAAACAAACTCTCAGGTGTTCTTTAATATCAAACATTGATGGTTTCTAAGGGGGTGACTGGCAGAAAAAGCAGTTTTGTCTGGCTGACTCTATTAAATCTTCCTTTGCATTTCAGTATTGTGAAAGTGGCAGAAGTGTTCTTTCTGGAGCCTGAGCAGCTTAGACTAGTCATGGTAAATCGTGTGAATACTGCATTAGAAACATACAAAGTAAGGTTATGAATTTAGTTGTGTTCCTTCAGAAGGGTAAACCAAACCCCATACCCTTTAACTGGTCTGGGTCTCCTCGTCTTAACACAGATACTCCCAGAAATGAACTGTATAATCATCAAAGTTGTTACTCAGATATTAAAATCATGAAAGTTGCTAAGCTTGAATAACTTTTTAATTAAAGAGGTCACTAAACTTTTGGATTAGATTAAGTGATATTTATCTTTTGTTCAGCTGCTTGCTTCTGCACTTAAGAGATTCAGAACAGCTATGGTGAATCAGACAAAACAGGTTCTTCAGGGATTTACAACAGTAAAATGTTTTCAGGCGTACAGAGACTCATTTCCCTGGTGGTCTCTGGGACATCCTCTAGCACTGTTTTCAGAAGGAGATCTGCTTTACATGTGTTCTGAGAGAATTTAAAATAAAAAGACCCTCAGACAAGCAGGTGGCACTTGACCTTCTATTGAGTTATTGGTTTGATCCTTAAGTTTGAGAAAAGGATGTGCTTCCTTGACATGTCTTTCCTTTTCCTCTGAGAAAGGTTCATCCTTGGCCTTGTTCCCTTGCTCTTCATTCTTCTGGATTTACCACCGTACATCATCTGCGCTTTCGGACAAGCACCTGGCAAGATGGCCATCGATATCCAGCTGGGACAGGCTGCAAGTACAGAGAATTTGTTCAGTGACAAAAGTCAAACCCTTTGATTTACGCTATTTTTCACCTTCGCTCTTATTTTGTAAGCAATAACTGAAGTGTTTTAGTAGCTCAACGGGCAAGTCCTTCCTGTGCTCTGACACACTCTCATAGCTGCTCTTGCCTGCTGCTTGGTAGTTTGATATGTCATTTACTAGAGGTACTTGCCTAGACCTTGAGAGCTCCAAATTGAAGAGCAGAGGTGCTCAGCAGAAGGCATCCAGGTGCATGCTGAGCAGCTACCTGTGTAGCTGGAACAGAGAAGTCTGGATCTTGGAGAGAAAGTGACAGGTATGCAGTTAAGCTGTATCACTCAAGTTAGCTTTCCCCTCTTGAGAATGCTGCACTGGAATAGCTTTTGCATTATGAAACACTTCACAAGTAAGTCTTTTCATACTCATGCATTTAAAACTTCTAATTCTGCCTATAGCAGCAGGGGTTAGCAGAGAGTTCAGAGGTTACCTCCTTTTTGAAGAAATCTAGTCATTATGATCTTCTAACCTGCATTAGGAATTGGCATTTCTAGCAGTTAAAGTACTTTACAAGTTTTATCTATTTTTGTTACTTTGTCTGTAGAGAATGCATCCAGAACCATTCTGGGGTTTGTATACTGTGGAGATATGTGAAGATAGAAAAACCAACGACCAAGTAACAAAAAAACCCCACAACTTACTTTCCACTGAAACGAGTGAGGCACATGGGACAGCTGTCAAGCGCTGTCGATGCTTTGCTC
Source organism: Todiramphus chloris collaris (assembly GCA_025345505.1). Lineage (NCBI taxonomy): Eukaryota > Metazoa > Chordata > Aves > Coraciiformes > Alcedinidae > Todiramphus > Todiramphus chloris. The sequence continues at coordinate 3,999,517 of JANVCC010000174.1, forward strand.
TCATTTTCCATCTCCTCGCAGCTCTCAGTTCCAGGTATGCTCAGAAGAGGCTTCTTTTCTGCAGGCCCAGATCTGACCTCAGCAAATGAAATCTTCCTTTGCGTTTGAAGCTCTTTCCTATAATTTTCTTTTTTGTTTTCCCTGGTGTTCTGTACACTCCTTCTACAGTGCTGTTGAAAGCTAAAAGCTTTTGCAGAGCTCTGTGACAATGCCAAGGGGTGTGTAGAATTTCTGTACTGAGGGAGTTTAGATGATTTAGGACTTGCATCCAGTTCTGAAATACCTTTTGTGTCTCCCCCAGCCATGTTTTTGCCTTGATCTATAGTAGTTACACAGGGAGTTTTCTCAGCTATAGAAGGTAAACTTTTCAGTTCAGCTGCTTGATCCTGTCCTTGGCTCTGCAGGGGCGGAGGGGAGCTAAGCTCCTCTGGCAATAGACGTTTTTCTTTGCAGAAAGATGGGAATGATACCCACTGGAAGTCTTTCATTCCGACTGTGAAGACTTCGTGCTGTTGTAGATTCTCTTCCTTGGAACTCTATGACAAGAAACACACACCATGTCTTCAAACAAATGCAGTTCAATCAACACATAAAACTAAGGCTGAACATACTACAAATATGAACTATGCCGAGGAAGAGAACATTTTATTTACATCCCTCTCCAGTGCTTGCAAAGCAATCAAGAACTTCCTGGAGGTGATGTGGTTTGTTCCTTCCCTTAACATTTTAGTTGACGCACTAGGGTACGCTATTGAAAACAACAACCTGCTGCTGTCCAGGAAAAAATATTACTGCAGAAGGACTAGGTTTTGTTACGATACTGGGTGATGCTGCTGCAGCCCTGTCAGGGCTGCTCCTATGTAATTAACCTCTCTTCGTTTGCCTTTCCTGGCTTCATTCTGGTAGGGAGATGGTAGCGCTTAATGAGCAGTCAGCAGCATCCTGACAGGTTACCCCTTTCCAGCAAAATCTTGTAAAGAATTTGCTGTACTGCAAAGAAAAGCCCCTACTAGTTGTTCTTACCCTGCCCACCACACAATACTAAGTCACACTGCTAGAAATGGGGACTAAAGAGCTAAACCCCAACATCTATTTAATGCTGTTTCAGATTGTTTCCCCTGTTAACATCATCAGAGGCTGTCACTGTTGTAAGAAGTCCACAAAGTGCAAACAACGACAGAGGACAGCTACCTTTCCAGAGAACTCGGGAAAACTGGGCACTTTCTGCCAGTCTGTGCATTGTAAATCCTGACCGATGTCTTTCAGTAACAAAATCCATGGTTTTTCACACTCATTTAAATCATCTTTTTCAAACCAGGAACCTCTGTCAGTCAACGTCCTGTAAAGACAGAGACAGTCCAATAGTTTAAGAGGAGAAGAAAATACTCTGCATTGCTAATTAATTTCTACAGTTTACCTGGATCTCTATAAAAATCCAATTTTAAAAAAGAATGTCTAAAAGCCTTGCTTTCTACTTGTAACAAATGAGCTGTAGGTATTAGTCTTTACTTCCAAGTGAAACAGTGAAGTGTAGCCACTGTTTTTTTCATCTCAAATACTGAACTTGGCACCTGCTGAGCACAGAAATGGAAGTGTTTGGGGCAAGGATGGCAATTGTATTGGCTGCCATGTAGGCCTGGTCCTTTGAAATTAGTGATTATCTTTCTAAACAAGGGGATCTAATCCATTGTAGGAAGGCATTAGGCAGCTGGTTTTATACAAGTAAGGCTGTATAGAGACAGTTTCAAGAGAAGGATGGATTGGTTAATGTGAGGAGACTATTTCCAGCTTTCCCATTTCTTACTGATGCATTTTCTTGGGTCACTGTCCAGGAATCATGCAGCACTGAGAAGCAACTAGAACCAAGTCTTCCAAGCCCTGAGAAAGCAGAGCAATCAGCCTTGACGAAGCCTGTTTTTGGAAAGGGCAAGGCTGACGGGTGCTTGCTCCTAACACACTGAAAGAAGAACTGAATCACGTGCTGCCTCTTCACTGGGCCTCTCCTCAATCCTTCCTTACTCGAGCATGGGAAAAACAGGAATTATTTCTGGTCTCCTGTGAGTCTTAATTCTGGAGAAAAGATCATTTCCATCGGTTAACATTTCTCACGGTCCCTGTCCCCGCCGGTGCTGTTCTGTGCACAGCACAGCGGGCCCGGCGTGCTTCACTTCGCAGCGGGCTTCTCCGGAGTCGTGGGGCGGCCTGTGACAGCCTCGGCACCGCGCTAGAGCCGCCGCTGCCCCGCAGCCGCGTTCCGTGACCCAGCCGCACCCTGAGGGCTGGGGGTGCGGGAGCGCAGCGGCCCCTGGCCCGGCTCGGCCCTCCGGCGGGGCTCGGCCCGGCTGCGGCGGCGCAGCTCCCGGCTCCTCCGAGGGAGCCGTTCCCCGACCCGGCCCGGACTCACTGGCGCCGACGGGGGGGCTCCCGGCCAGGGCTGGGCTCCCGGCTGCAGGCGGCCGGCGCCTTCCTGGGCTTGAGGCGCAGCTTGGCGGCTCCTTCCTCAGCCATGGCCGAGGCGCGAGGCGGGCCCGCGGCCCCGCGAGGGGCGGGCGAGGGGCGGGGCCGCCTCCGCGCTCCTCTCGCCTCGGACGGCGGGCGGGGAAGGAAGGCGGGCGCTGTTCCTCCTGGCGACGGGGCCGCTGCCAGGGCAGGGCCCAGGGCCGCTGGGCGGGCTGCCCGCGGGGCCGCCAGCTCCCGCTCCGGCCTCGGAGCCGCCCGGGCAGAGCGGCGTGAGGGGAGGGCAAACCCGCCCTGCTCCTGAGGGCAAACCCGCCCTTCTCCAGCCCCTCCGCTGCGGTCGGCGCCGCGCTGAGCTCGATGGAGGCCTCTGGTACCCTCGGCTGCTGGGCGGTTGCCCTCTGCAGTGACTGAGCTGCTTTTCCCCATCCAGCCCTCATACCGACACCCTCCTCCAAAGCCATCCCTTCAGGGTTACCTTTAGGCGTTCACCTTTCGGTGTGTGCGGGGCGGCCCCGGCGGTTCCTCAGGCCGGGCCCGGCGGTGAACGCAGAACGTTCCGGGCCTTGGTGCAGGTGGACGGAAAGCTCTGGGGTTGCTCCATTCTGACCCCCAGGAGCTGTTTGCCGCGGTAGTACAAAGATTGTTGATCCACATAGTGAAGTAAATTAGGAGCGCATCTCTGATCTCATTTCTTTTTCAGGAGGGAATCTATTAAAATGATGCCATTTGCCGTTTTTTTTTGGCGGGAACGTTGCTTGAAATAAAGCTGTCGTGCACCCTTTTCAAAACCAGACATAACAGAGAAATAATGGCAAACTTCATAATTCTCAACGGTAGATAAGATCAGAAAGTCAATTTGCAGATGAAATTCTTCACAATCAGTATGAAAATAATTGTACAAGGAGATTAAAAATCCTGTTTGATAGCAGGTGTTTCTGAGGGGGAGCAGGTACAGGATGCTCTTTTTCATAAAACCAATTTATTAACGGTGAAAGATTAATCCAAGTTTATGTTCCTTTTCTGCAACTGCATTTATGCAGCACCAAATGTCTTGTGACTGTTGCATCCTTGGACTCAGGCTTAAAAGGAGGCATCGGTATTGACTGCACTATATTAAAAGTTCTGCCTGTAAGCTGTCCTGGGCACACAGACCTCCAGAAATGTATTCAGTGACAGTTGGCCTGAGTTTCTACATGTCTGGAACAGAGCTGAACCAGGAAAATGGCATTCAGATACCAGAGTTCACAGGCTGACGTTTGACCTAGGTGGGTAGATTTAACCTGAGCAGAGGCAGGCAGAGCCGTCCAGCCACCTCCAGCTCTCTGGTGGGGTGAAGAGGATCCAGCTGGACAGCAGCCAGAGACCAGCGAAGCTCCGTCCAGTTTACAGCTTTCCGATGTATCTCAGGTACTTTGTGCTTCTCTTGAGTCCGTATCTGTAGTGAGAAAAGGTATTTTACTCTATGTAATAACTAATCTTTTAAAAAAACAGTAAGGGGTTTCCTTTTTGTGTAGGAGTGGGTGTAAAAACCTTAGAAGTGTAAAAGTTTGCTTAGTGACGGGAGCTAAGTTTTTGCAACAGATAGCCCTGCTGAAAAAGAAAAATAATAAAACCCAGTAGTCATAGTAGAGTGCTAGCATTTCTGCTGTGTCTTAGGCAGACTAAAAAGAGAATTAAGTTCAGGAAGAAAGAAATTACGATCAAAAAGTCAATCGCTGTCATGCAGACTAACGTTTTCCTTTATTAATATTTGTTACAGCTACTGCAGTACTCAAGAAGTACCAGGACAGTTGCAAACAAGCGTTCTGCCGTTCATTCTTGTTGCCATTCAGAAGCTGCTTTGCAGTGAGAGGAAGTGAGATTCCAGGCAGCAGGTCCTCTTTTCCTTCTCTGGTGGGAAAGGCATTCTCCCCGAAGTTCCAAGCAGAACAAGGTAAGCTGAACAGAGGCAAGGGGTGAATTTGAGGATTTTAGTCCTGTTGCGGAAAGAAAGATGGTGATGGCAGCAGACACAGAGCAAAGGAAAGCAAGAAGAACTGTATGTAAATAAAGCAAAAAAAAGGTAGATTGAAAGAGGGGATCAGCCATGTAAGTGGTTGAAAATGAGATGATGGTGAAGGGGTAGAAATTTGATTTCACAACTGCTGATGCTAATGCAAGAGGACAAACCAAATTTCACTTGGGGTTTTTCACCTGAGGGATGTAATGACTGCTATGGGTTGTAAGGTAGAGCACTGGTTATCACCACTTGGCGGCAGCAAACAATATGGAAATCTTGCTTTTAAAAAATCTGAGGGGCAGTGAGCGCTCTCAGAGCGAGCTCATGCCTCGCTGTGTCTTTCTAGGTGTATCCGTGGTCGTGATTGTTTATGCCACAGCTCTTCTTTTGTTGCTGTGATGCTTGGGTTAGTGTTTCATAGGTCTTTCGACTCTTTGGTTAATACTCTGACAGTTGCCTGCTCCTGAATCATGCACTGTACCACCAGATTTATTTTGTTAGATATGACTTCTCCTGAAACAGCAATCAGAAGTGGAGTCTGGTTTTCGTGATGAAGGTGCTGCTGTGTGGTGCTGTTAGTCCCATGAGTCGTGCGCTACAGCATTTGCTAAAGCTTTGTGATGGCTGAGCCTAAAAAATGGTTATGGTGTAGTAAGGGCCACAAGTGAAAGAATACAAGGAAATCAGTGAAAATTACTACTGCAGCTGCTGATTGTAAAAAACCAAAGGGAAGAACCTTGCTTCTGTAGCAGCTATACCTTATAGTGGTTTTCTGTTTTGTGGCTCTAACTGAACACTTTGTGCTGTAATGTTTTTTCCCCTTGTTACCTGTTTACTGCGTAGCCGTTGTAACCCGTGAGGGCAGGCATGTCAGGGAACGCTTTCATTCCTGCGCGCTCTGCTTCTGTGACTGCCTGTAGATTTGACTAGGAATCTTTGTCCCTTGTGTGCCCTCAGTATTTTTCATTTTCATCTTTTCAGATTAATAATGTAATAGCATGAAGGTGAAGTGTAGAATAGGACCTGTTCTTGGTTCTGCCACGTTGCACAAGATCGTATCTGCTGTTTTCTCCACTGACATGGAAATCCTCTTATTTCTTGCTTGACTTTGGGTCTTGCATAATTTAATAATTAGAATGTTTTGTGATCTTAGAAAAAAGGTCTTATAGAAATGCAAAGAATAGTCTTTATCATCACCAGCCTTGGCTGGATTTGAGCCAGTGGTCAAGGGATTTGAGCTTTTGGAAGCTAGAATGCTTCTACAGATTATCTTTAGGGATTTCCTTGTAAATGGAGTGCTAGCATGTGTAGTTATCTATTCCCTGTAGAGTCTCATCAAGCTGCACACGCTTAATCTTTGCTTACACGGTCCCTGATTCTTGCTATAAAGTGGGCCTCAGTTTTAACTTTTGCTCTCAGGAAGAAGGGGCTATTATAACAAATTCTAATCCTTTTGCAATTCCACAATCACTAAAGCCTATAAATTGCCTGCCAAACAAACCAAGTGATCTTTTCCTGGGCTGAGGGAAAGAGGAGAGTGTAAAACGCAGGTGCCAGCATTTGCTGGGGAAGAACTGGTACATTATCAACTAATCCGCCTTCTGCTATTTCTGATTTCCTACCCAACAGCTGCAACACTGAATGAGAGCTTCTGCATTTGGGAAGAATTAGGAAGCCTGGTAATGCAGGGTCTCTATTACAGATACAACAGCTCACAGACAGGGAGGAGATTTTTGCTGCCGGTGTAGAATTTGGAGTGCTAGGCATTTTATAGCCTGGAAAAATTGTAATTTTCAGCTGTTGTTATGGAGTAATCGATGAAGAAGAGGTGCCATAGTTTCTGCTAGGTTTCTCTCAGAGCCTGATGTAATTGCATGCGTGAGCTATTATTTTTTTTAATGTGCCAATCTGAGGCTAAAGCATATGCAGTTTTTATTAAAACTTTTTTTTTTTATGGTGACTGATGCTCACAGAGAGTTTTAGTCCTTCTGAAGTATCTTTGGGTCTGTAGTGATAGTTCCTGCATCAGATGAACGTGTTCAGAATACATTGTACCTTGCTAGAAACCTGAGACATGATTATGTTTTAGTTATTTTCTCTAATTAGCTCTTTGTTTATGAGTGTATGTTGAGAATTTTTTGTCCATGTCAAATAGTCTGTGACTTCGCTCAAGTATCAGTTTGTCTGATAAATGTCAGGAAGGAAGATGTCTGCAAAGACACCACAGGGCACTGAAGGATCTGTAGTAGAGCATCAGTGAAAGCTGCTGCAGCAAGTGGACTTTACAGCGCATCTCCTCTACAGCCTAGTGGCAGCAAGCGTAGCACTGGAAATAGTAACTCAATCGTATTGGCTCACTCAGTGCTAATCACTGTCTGTAGTGAAATGGGAAAGTCTATTTCCAGCCCCATAATGTATTACAGTTCAAGCCACAGAATTATGAAAGCTGTGTGAGACTTCCTTTATCGGAGTCAGGAGAGTAAAGATGACATGCAGTTTCAGTTTGAGCAGCTCATTGCTGTTTCCAGAGGAGGTGAGTTGAGTGGAGGCAGTTTTGTAGGCTCTCCCTAATTTCAGTTATAGGTGACACGGTCTTTTCAATGAGGAGTCCTTGCCTTTGAAACCTGCTCCCTCTGTTACTTTACCAGAGCCTGGGTTCATTAATGTGCAGAGTCCAGTGCACAACTCCTCTTTTCAATTCAGCCTTCCCTTTTCAAGACTGAGGGCAGACCAGTACCTGTGTGGCTGGATCCAGAAAATTAAGCCTTGTGACATTTATATGCCAAGAAGGGAAAACCTAAAAAGAGGACTAGGAAGACTGGCATGACATTTGTGGGTACCAGGTTGCCAAGGAGGCATATTGTATTGAAACAGTTGCCTGGGAAACATTTAAAAATACATTGAATGGAAAAGCATATGTGATGTGCCCACAAGTGTTCTGTGTGAATGAAATGCCATGGCTGACGATGGCACCAAGAGACTGTTACTATTACGTTTAAAGATGCTGCAAGTGATGTGTTGTTTTATTTTTCCTTTGTGGTTTGATTTTTTCTTCCCCTACCCCATTTGCACTGAAGGAAGGCTGGTTTACTCTTGGCCGATGGATTAGAGTGCGTGTAGCAGCACGTGCAGTCCTCAGCAGCAGCAGCAGCTGGCGATGGTAAGAGCAATTCGCCTTCATTTATGCAACCTAAACCAATTGACAAGAAGCCTGCACAATTCCCCCTCTAAAGTACCAACAGCACTGCTGAAACTCCTACAGTAGAAATGGTTCACTGAACATTGCCTCTTTATTTTGTGCCAAAACTGTATGTGGAGGCTCTGATGTCATTACAATAGGATTTCTATGTAAACATCATACGAAATGCAGAGTTTATAATCAAAGCTGTTTGGATAGTATATATGAAAACGTTTCTCACTGACCAAAGATTTTATTTGGAGCACTGAAATAGAGGGAGATGAAGGGAGAAGTTTTTTAGAAGATAGCCCTGCTGCTCTGGTTCTTCCTCAGATCAGACTCATTTATTGAGAGATGGTACTGACAAAAAAGAATGATGGAGGAAGGGAACAGCATCACTGGAACTAAAACAAATTATTATATCTACTCTTTTGTTTCAGAGAAAAAAACTTTTTTCCTATGCAGCCAAGAAAGAAGGGAGATAGCAGCTGTAATCTGTGATATCCTACTGTGGACAAAGGGGCTTCATCTGCTAGTAATTTCCAGTTATTAAAATGCATCTCTCCCTCACTAAGACTGAGTGGCAGGTGTGAGGCTGGTTAGGATTATAAACTCCCTGCCTGATCCTCCTTTGGAGATTTAGAAACAAGTATCCTACTCTTGATTTGCAGAAGACTTAAGAAGCCTGTTTGGGAGCCAGCAGATTTAGCTTGGTCCAGGCTTTATGTGGTACAGACTGAGACAGCAGATTTGTTGAAGAGAGACGCCGTGGAGAGGAGTTGGGTAGACTAGAGGCCTTTTTGTTAGTAGTAGCTCTGCAGGGTTGAGTTGTCTTAGAGGGAGAAGGCTCCAGAGGTTTAGCTTCTTGAAGTTGTTGCCTGTTTGAAGCTGTGAAGTTGCTGTTTATTTGGTAATGCGTGTGCTTTTCCCCAGCTAGGAAGCGTTTTGACTGGGACTCCGCTGCCTCTGCTGTCATTCTGGGCAGCAAGGGGATGCTGTCTGGCTGGCTATCTCATTTGCACACAATCTGCTCAAGGCTCTGAGGTGATCCAGTGACTGTGTTGGAAAACTGAATCAGATGTCTTCTGTGTGTCTGTCAAGTCCTAGTATCACTCATCATTTTTCTGGCCCAGTGTGTGTTTGGTTAAATCAAGTCCTGATGTTTCAAGGCCCTGGGGTTAGTGTAAGAGAGGCGGGGAGAATCTGCCTTTCATCTTCGTCTCACAGTTTTGCAATGTGACTGAAAACTGTTGGAGAGAATGTTTCAGATCTCAAACAAAGATTAGGTTTAATGGCATGAAGCCGTGGGTTTTGTGGCCCAGCCTAGAATTCTGCTGAGGTAGTTGTATAATCTCCCCATACTTTAAGGGATTTTGTCTCTGAATTTAGGACCAAATATGGCTTGAGGTTTTTATATTTCTTGCTTGCTCTCTTGGTGGGTTATTTTTTGTTTGTTTGTTGTTTATTTTAATTGTGTGTCACAGTATTATAGCCTATAGCAGTTTGAGTTCCCCCTGTTTGCTTTCTATCATTCCTTCATTTGAAATCAACACAGTAAATGGCTCCAGAATAAAAAATAATTGAGGAAAAAATAAAAACCATCAATAAGAGTTGTAGTAATTACAGAAGATCACCTGGCTTGTTTATGGGAATGAAACTACAACACACTGGGGCAAAATTACCAAAACTACCGTGGTGTGATGTTATCCATAACTAGAAAGATGTATAAAAACAACAGATGAGTGTTTATTTATTGGTTCAACAAATATGGATAGGAGATTTAGTTAGTTTCACAGGTTTTTTTATGGACTAGCTAGTGTTTTAAAAAGAAAATCTAGTAAATCTGAAGGTATAATCAAAGCTAGGGAGGCAAGTACAAAGCTTTGCACCGAGAAGGGTGTATTTCATTGCAGTCTAGTGGTGTCATAATTTTGTTGCAATACAGAAGTGTCTTGGAAATACGCAGTACGTCCTTGCTACCCTTCGTAAATTCTTTCCTTTTTCATATTCATTCTCCCTCTGTCTGTCATTAGTGCCTAACTTGATAAAAGAAATACAAAATGGGTCTAATTTAGAAGATCTGATAGTAAAATACAGTAGACCTTTAACTTTTCTTTTTTTCCCATGTGTCATTTATTTAATGGAGTCAAACACGGGCTGAGTTTGGTTTATTTACATTGACTTATCCCCATTGAGCTGAAACTGTCTTGTGACTCTGGCAATGTGAAAGGTCGTTCTGCCTGGAGTATATCTTGTTATGGCAGAACTGTGACACCTAGTTAGAGATATTAAAGTAGGTGCTGGCCTTCCCTTGCTGCCACTTTGCAGCACCCGGCATCTGTAAATCAAATTCATATTAGACTACTCAAGGAAAAAAAAAGAGCTAGTGCCTTCCTGCCACACCAAACAGTACTGCTATCAAGTGGCAACTTCATGCTACTGTTCCTTTCATGAGGGAATTAAAAATCGGGCTGGTTTTGGAGTATTTTCCCCAGCTGATCTGTCCTGTTTCCTAAATCCACTTTGCCGTTCCATCAATTCACCTGTTCTTGTAGGAATTTGATCACTCCCTTTTAATCAGTGGAAAATACTCAGGGAGATGTGTAGTGGCTGAAACAACATGTTGTGATGCTGCTTTAGGCCAGGAAGTAAAGCAGTTACTCTGATTTGTACCACAGCCTAGTTCTGGTCCTAGCCTGGTTTTTATTAGCATGTCCTACCACACAGGAATCAGATGTTTTATCATAAGATTACGAGGAAAAGTAACAGCTTCGCAGCTCTCTGTGGCTGTTCTGTACCCTGCCTAAAATGAGTAGGTTATCTTCTCTCCAGATCCAGGAGAGAGACAGGAGTCAACCTCACAGAGAGATGCAAAAAAAGCGGCACTGTTAAACCTTAATGTGGAAGGAAGAGATGAATCGAGGTCCTTACAAGAAGCTGTTTTGGCCTAATTGGATTGGCTGGACATGATGAGATACGATCTATGACCAGTGCAGCTTTGTAGGCAGAAATGTCAAATGTAGATGCATTTAAGTGATAGCTGCCTCATATTCCCTCTAAAACCAAATGAGATTTAGAGGAGCCTGCTTGATGTAGTCTGCTGGACAGGGTTCAAAAACCAGGAGTGATCAGCAGGAAATTGGCCTAAGTTCTTTTGGGAGTGGGTTTTGGTTTTTGTAATTACAGAGAAACTAGAATTGACATCCCCATTTGCTAGTCACATTATTTAGTAAGGGATGGTTGTTTTTTCTGAAGAGTTTATCTGTTCAGTGATGATTTAATTTAGGCATTAATTCAGGGAATTTCTACTGCCTGTAGTGCGACGCAGTAAGTCAGAATACTTAATTACAGTGGTCCCTTTTGGCCTTAAAGTAGCTCTTTCTTATCTTATTTCCTGCTTTCACTTGTTTATGAGCTGGAATACAGGTGCACAAAAATTAAGGATATTGCTTGAGATAATGGAAGACTTGGGAACTGAACTCTGGCCTGTCGTTCCCTGGGTCTTTGCACAGGCATCAGAGTAACCTCCCTTTCAAGCAGTGCTTTATTCCCAAGGGCTTTCAGCAGAGCATCTTTCATCAGCTTTGAATTCACTGGAAGAAATAAAAAGATGGGACATATTTCTGAAAGTTTTTGCCTAATGGCTCGTGTCTTCCAGAGTATTGATAAACGCAAGTGCAAATACACAGTCTCCTTTGCCCCAAAGATGTGCTCTGGCTTTATCACCCCACTTTTAATGACAAACATTCACATAGTTCACCATATGAATTCTTTTATCTTAGCTGTTCTCTGTGCATGTTAGGAGATTTATTTCTACTCATAATGTATTTCATGTGTGTTAGTTGTAAATATTGTGCTCATAAATCAGCCTGGACCATCCAGCCCCAAGGATGGAGACAGCTTACAATAGGTCTGTCTGCTTCAGATTGTGAGACTGTGCTAGGTCTCTGGTTTTTCCATTGCTTGGCTCTGTTAGTGGCATGTTGCCAGTCTCCTGTCTCACATTAACAGGAATATTATATATTACTGAATTTAAAGTGTTTTTCCTTCAGGACTAGAATGCAATGGAGTATGCGTCTGGCAGCATGAGATTATTCCCCTGGTGTGCAGTGTGCCCTCCACACAGAGAATCACCCCCATGGATTTCTGCTTCAGCCATTCAGGAGTTCTGCTGTGTGTGCTGAGGTACGTTACGTCTTACACCAGGCCAGGGGCACGTTACGTCAGGGATTGTATGCATATATACATCATGTGTGAGGAAAAATGATTCTTCTCCTTTCCTTCACCAAATTCACTCAATTAAATACCACAAAAGTAGCAAGTCTGGAGCATAATCCCAGAACTCCTTTTTTTCCATCACAATTCCATCTGTATTCACACCTACTGACCTCACTTTTCTCATCTGGGAATGGAAACTCATTTTACTTGCTGTATAAGATGTTTTTGGAGAATTTATTAGTTCATAAAGTGTGTGCATGAGGACATATCAACACTACAGAAGCACAGACCAAAATGCCCCCAAACTAGAATTGTTACTCCTCATTGTCAGGTGGTTTCATGTGGACTCCTCTCCATTTGTCCTCTTCTTGGAAAGCTTGTCTGTCTGGTGGGAACTGCAAGTATTTTCTGCAGTGCTTCTGTTAAAGCATGCACTTTTTACTGATTTTTAAGCATCCTGTGCTCTCAAAATTCCTGTTTACGTGAAACAAGGCTGCATTAAATTGCACAGTCCGAAGCAATCAATATTCAATAAGCTTCTGGTATTTTCATTGGCTTGTTTTGGAAGTCTGAAATGGGCTGAGCTTCAGAGGCTAAACTGAACAGGGTCTGTCATACCAAAAATACTCTGAAGGACTGTATTTCTTCATGGCAGTGCAGCTGAAAACACCACATTGACTGTAATTAGTGCGCACCGCACTCGTGCCTATGCTTCCCATCTTAGTTACATGTAATTAAATGTGCTTCTAGGTATCTGATTCTTGGGGGCCACGTTAAACCAGTGTCTTCTGTTGTTTATTCTGGTCTAATAAACAGACTCTTGATTTGTCTCACAAAGTACATCCCAAAACTATAACCCTTTATAAAAACCCCAGAAGTTCCCCGGAACAATCTGTGACCCAGAGCACATGAGGCATTTCAGGAGAGCCGGAAAGGAGAATGGTGTCATCACCTGAGGGGAAACAAAAATCAGAAAGGAACGAGGAGGGGAAATTTTGGTGCTTATTTTTAGACTCTGTGGGTGAGTATTATTTTCAGCTTTGTCTGTATTAATTTCTGCAGAACACGGTGTTAACGTGTGGTTAGGCTGTCTATGAATAGAGTCTCATCATTTCTAGCTAAGGCTGAAGTGTTCACTCGCTAGAAATCTCTGAAGACTCAAAATACCCATTTGTACCAGGATAAGGTGGCAGTCAGAGACATGGCTGCAGCCAGGGAAGGTATGTCTCAGACAGCTATAAGCTAGCTAGCTGAGAAACAAGCCCAACATGTATTTATGCCTGATGAGTTCAGGAAAATATGTCATGACATTGGGTCTACCCTTCGTGTAGCTGAAGATGTTGTGGTCCTGGTGTTATTGTGAGTTAGTTCCACGCGGCCTTGCTGCGTTTCTGTGGAGCTGTTCCAGTTGTGGTTGCATACCTTCAGCATCTGGTCTATTTAGCACAAGACTATGCGCTCATAAGTTTCATTGAAGAACATGCTGCTTGTTAATCAGCACTTTATTGTCTCAGTATGCTTAAAATAAGCATTTTGTCACATTCAAGAAGAAGAAACTTTATTGGTTTGCATTCTGGCACCATGCTTCGTGTTGTCAAGTGCTGTCAGTTGGCTTCTTTCTGTAACTTATTTACAGAAAGAGGGAGCTTGAGATCGAAACATTCTGGTAACAATTTTCACCAGATACATATTGGATGTGTTATAGAAGTATCTCCAATATTAGAAAGAACAAGAGACTTAATGGGCAATAGTCTGATCTGGTGTGCTGGAGAGATCCCCCTCAGAGCCTTTGATTGCTCTATAGGACAGGGAACACAAAGCTAAAATTCCCCTGTTGCACAGTGAATACAGTGAGAGGAAGGAAAGAAGATAGCATCTTATCAAAGGATCTTCTTGTTTCCTTTATAAACAGCTAAGAAGCAGCTTTACCACTTCCCTCACTTAGTATTAGGCAAAGGACCTTAGAGAGGACAATAGATGTTAGGCCTACCAAAATTCTCTTTCATGGTCTTAGAATGTGTCTGTATTCTAAGTAGCAATAAAAGCTAATACTGTGTTCAAGCCAGATGTTTCTAGTTATTCTGCAATGTTGTCTTTTAATTCGATGTGGAGGCAGAAAAGTACAGCGAGGTCTGATCTTTGCTCTGAGAAACCTGCTTTTGTCCCTAGTCCTGAAGCTGGTCCTTTGACTAACTCCGCGTGAGTCATTTCATCTCCACATCCCTCCCATACTTGGCAAACTCCTCAGCAGAAGGGCTGCTTGCTGGCAGTGTTGGACCTTACACAATAAAGACCAGACCGTGTTTGACGTGATTAGATATCACTGTCATTAACTGTAATAATTCACAGGCAGAATGTTCTAAATAAGGATCAAGAGAACAGACATGTTAAAGCTATTTCGCTAGCTTCTATTAGAGATGGACATCAGCAAGGGCAGCAGAGGAGGCCTGGTTTTTGCCTTAGTGTAGGCAGGAGGAGCTGGATTCGGGAGTGATAAAGTAGTAATTCCCAAATGAGTCTGTGTAACTATGAAAGTGTATGCTATCAAGTATATGAATCCCTAAATTTCAATAATCTGTGAAAAGTTTTGGGGCTTGACTGTGGCAAAATACCACAAAAGTTTGGGAAGAGTTGAGCTGAACGATTTATCTTCTCTACAGAAGACCACGAGTAGCTTCCAAAAAAGACTTCTGTGAGCCTGCTCAAGGTGCTCAGGTTCTTGGGTGGTTTACTGTTGTAAATAGATACTGCTAGGGTTTTTATTAAATGCCAGATGTAACAGCATTTCATTATGGGTGTGTATTTTTAGCCTGTCACAGAACACGTCCCATTGCAGCACTGTTTTAAGAAAACCCAAACCAAACAAAGCTTTCTTCGGGCAGGTGTACACAAAATCCACGTATGAGATTTTTGTCTTGGAAAATGCAGCAGATTATAGCTGCTCTGGCACTCTCTCCTTAGAAAAGTGGTGAGAATTTAAGAAAATGCTACACAGAACTACCTGTGTTTCCAGCCTTTCTTAGGTTATTTACTGAGTTTGATCATGCAGCAGCTTTTCTAGAAAATGGTGAGGGCCAGGAACGCACAATTAAGTCTTGTTTTGAATCGCCCAACTGAGAACAGAATCTGGAAAAAAGAGGTTATTTGGATTACAAAATGTCAGAAGCATATTGATACAATTATCCTTAAAAGGAGATACTGTTGGAAAGAGGATGGATTAAGTTGTTACAAATACTCATGGAGTAAAAACACTGTTAAAGCATTACAGGAGTCAGACAACCAGTGAACCAAAAGTGTAAAAACAATGCTTTGGAAATTAGTATTTTCCCAAGAAAAGTTTCCAGTAAGAACCTGGGAAACTGCACTGTTTCTTGAGGGTGAAAAAAAGCAGCATTCCAACTTTAAAGAGACAGTGCTTCTGGAGAACTTACACGTTCAGAAGGTACCGTATCTCTTTAAAAACTATAGAAACCCAAAAAGTTTAAGGGCTTAATCTAGGGTGTTTTGGGGTTCTTTTTCCCCAGGGTATGCCTGTTCTTTCTGGGTGTCTTTCCTTGTGGATGGTAAAAGGAGATGGGGCAATTTCACAACTACTTCCATTTCTTTTTCTGACTCCTGTGTACTCGTGGAGTTGCTGCTAGTGGAAAAATAATAAAATCACTCTGGGGAAGAGAGTGCCCAGCATATTTCATTGCCATTTTACCATCCGTGTGGGTAAACCTTTTCCTACCCTAGCTTTTGTAAGCTCTCTTTTGGCGAGGACTGGTGTGCGTTGCTAACAGGCTGCCTTGCTAATGAAATGAGAAACTTTAATTGCTGTTTCAAATCCACTATGTGCTAGTAGCAACTTAATGGTTGTTTTCTGTAGGGTTATTTTTAAGTGACCCATAAATAAACAGTTACATGGTCTCAGATGTGTTCCAGCCTAAATGACAAATGCAATTGGTCTTAATTGGTTTCCTTGGTAGTCCTCGGAGTGAGTTCTGAGAGAGGACCTTGACTAGTTAGTCTTAATATTGCTCATTCCTTTGACTTTGCTGGTGGTTCTTGGAAGTTGCTCAAGGCCTTGTTGATGGAAACATACAGCTGAAATAGTGTAAAAGTGAAGTCCCACCCTCTTGCTGACAGAACTGGACCTTTTGTGTGGACTTAGTCACCAGGGCTGTCATGTCTGATACCCTTCATTGGAGATAAACGCGCACAAAAAGAAGCGTGCAGGAGCCAACCCTTCCTGCTCCAGCCCCCTGGCTGTGGGCAGGCACAGCCTGGAGACATACACATACATTCTATATGCTGGATATAGAGTTGTGAGTGTGTGAGGATTCAGAACTGACGGCATGTTTGTATGGTTAGCAAAAACACACAGATTTGTTACAGTTAAACCAGAATACAGCAGCATCCGAGAGGAAACGAGAGGAACCTTTTCACTCTTGGTGGTGAAGGAGGGACTTCTTTTTTGGCTTGGTGCCTCTTGAAGTGTCTTACACTTCCCTGTGAAGCAGCTAGTGTGGCCAGTGTGGGGAAAAGGACAGTGGACGCTAGATGTGGTACATTCCAGCAATTCCTGTGCTGAAAATATCACCAACAACACTAGATGTCGGGACACAAAGTTGGTCCCAAAATTGCTGTGGATGAGAGAAGTATGCTTTTGAGAGAGGGGGGAGAAAAATGGAATATAAGGCCTGATTTAAGACTTGAACAAATGTCTTGTTCCTGTGGGATTTTTGCCTGTTATTCTATCAGTTATTTTAATCCAGTAGTGGCTGTCCTTCTCCCTGCCTTCTTTTTTTTTTTTTTTT